>JALHAQ010000052.1:0-600000 GCA_023838395.1 Holcopasites calliopsidis
TAAATAAATAAATAAATAAATAAATAAATAAATAAATAAATAAATAAATAAATAAATAAATAAATAAATAAATAAATAAATAAATAAATAAATAAATAAATAAATAAATAAATAAATAAATAAATAAATAAGTAAGTAAATAAATAAATAAATAAATAAATAAATAAATAAATAAACTGAGTAATGAACAAGCAAATTATTTACACGTCATCTTGATTAATTGCTTCGAATTTCAAGTTGCACAATTAATAATACTACGCCAGAATTTGAAATGGCTATTTTATTTGAACTGTACGTTAACTGAACTTTTCCAATGGGTGATCAAATTCATATGAACACTTCGAAATTACCACTTATTGGGAGTTTGATCAAGAATGGAATTGAAAGTAGACTTAAGTAGACTTAAAGTGATACCCTTCTTATCACAAAATACAGGGTGTTTAGCTACCTCATGCAAGGATTTGAAGGGGCGATTTCTGAGGCGACTCTGAACAACTGTTTCCTTTACCAAAATGTTGGTTAAGGCTTTGTTTTTGAATTGTTAACAAAAAACACCGACCAATCAGAGCGGGTGTAGAGTGCGCCCTCAGCCGAGGGAAGATAGTGACACACTCGGCCGCGGCCTTGAACACTCCCGTGGCTGAGCGAGATTCTACGCGCGCTCTGATTGATCAGTGTTTTTCGGTAACAACTAAAAAACGAAGCTTTAACCACTGTTTTGGTACAGGAACACGTTGCTTAGAATCATCTCAGCAATCGCCCCTTGAAATATTGACATGCAGCAGCAGAACACTCTGTATGTAGGGTGTTCGACAAATGGTGGGAAAAATTTTAAGGGGATTGGTGAGGTAATCCTGAGCTACTTCTTAATTTGCCAAAATGTTGGTTAAGGCTTCGTCTTTGAATGATTAACGAAGAACACTGAGCAATCAGAAGGTGCTATATACGTCAATGTCTATCCACACCTCCTTTCACCATGCACACCATGTTTCTGATATTCTTTCGACAATTTTCTCGTATTTCCGAATTGTTATAATTGTTATTATTACTGATGCAATGCGACGTTCTAATAATTCCCATAGATTTTCTATTGGGTTCATATCTGGCGAGTTCTCAGGCTACGATAAATCTTGAATCTTTTTATTAGCTAGGTAAGCTGGCACACTTTCTGCTTCATGGCATGATATATTTCAAGGAAAGGGTATGTTTCATTGTTATTGAAGTCCTAATACCACGAGAAACATGGAACATGCAATTTTTCCACATGTTCATAGTAATTTGATTATCCGCTGTATATTGTATTAATTGAAAAAGCAAAAATGCTGCCAAGATCGTTATTAACCATCACACGAAGTGCGATTCTAAATTTTGGATGAAAATTCAAAGTGGCATGCTAAGCATAGCCTAAACGAAGCCAGATCCAAGACTAAGCACAATGTATTATTCTTCAACAACAGTGGTGCGCACAGGTAAGGGAGAGCACGAGAAAGAGAACAGAGACGAGGACAATATCGTAGACAGCGATGGAGATGGTAATATTGTACCACGCTTGTCGACATAGCAATAACAATAATGAAAGCTAGAAGGATTCTCCGATGCTCTTGATGTCGAGGCACAATCCCACCCCCTCTGTCTTCTTTCGGCTCTTCAGCATCCTGGGAGATTAGCATGGAGCTGGAGAATCGAGCGGACGAAGGGGATGACGCAGGGGAGCGTGTAATCGAATCACTAAACGATTGTGTTTGCAGCTGCTTCGGAGTACTCAATTACAGAAGAGATTTTTACTCGCTGAGTTTACGGAGTATATTATTATGCATCGCGTTACATTTTTATCGTATTAGAACAACTATATCTGGGCGCAGTGAATGGTACAATGAGTTGTGCATTATTTTTTATGCACTTTTAATGCTAATGTCGATAAGAGGTTTACTCTTCACCCTTATTCGTTATTAATTTAACGTTTTGTATTGCGTTTTTCTAAAGAGATAAATGGCAGTAGTTTCAGTCTAAAGAAGATCTTGTGAGACATTTTGTTTTTAATAATATTATATGTATCTTAGTTTGATTTTGGATAAAATGCAATAGAATTTAATAAATACATTCTTCAGTGCGCAATTATTTATGCATTTTGAATGCTAATGTCGATAAGGGGTTTACTGTTGTCCCTTCTTGGTTGTTAATTCAACGTTTAACATTGTATTATATTTAAGTAAAAACATAAAGGGAAGTAGTATTGATCTAAAGAAAACTTTGTAAGGCATTTAATTTTTAATAATATTATACAGTAGATTCTCGATAAGTGACAGTATTCCGATCTCAACACAAGTGACGGAAAGTTATCCCCACCACCGAAAGAAACATGTCGATGAGGCAATCTAATGCAACAACCAAACTTTTTTACTTTTGACTTTTTTTAATAAAACTTTTACTAACGCATTTGTGAAACCTTCTTATTGAAACGAGACTAAAAACAATATAGTTGGCAATATATTTGGTCGTATTATAATCTACGGGCTTAGGTGCTATTGGTGCGGGACAGGAAATAAAATATGTTATAAACTATATCGTGCTTGGCCTCTTTTTAATTAGAAAAAGCTCACAAATGTGTCAGCAAAAGTTTAGTTGAAAAAAATATACTGCGTATAAGATACGTGACGGTCTGGGGGTTCTGATTTATCGTCACTTATCGAGAATCTACTGTATAGGACACAGTAGTATAGTATTTTAAGAAAAATACGAAGGCTTTATAATTAAACTGAAATACTGGATAGAATTGATTGAAATATTATTTCTCAACAAATGATTAATTAACTAACTTCCTTTGAAACACATAAATCAGCATCTTCTACTTGTTACGTTAAATTTTCACTTTAGCTTATTCGAAAGAAACAGACCCACAAATGCGTTAATAAAAATTTCGTTTAAAAAAAGTACAATAGTACTTCTACCTGATAAGTCACGGTCTTGAGGTCCCGATTTACCGTCTCTTATGGAGAATCTACTGTGTTTGCTATTGATTGATTTCTGACAAAGGGCAAAAGAATTTGATAAATACATTCTTCAGTGCATTAGTGCTTTCTCCAGGCAGTGTCAATAAATAAAAGTCCAGTGTTAACGTCAAGCCACATCGATTATGTTAATATTTCCATTATTGATCAAGATATTCGAAAAATTCTACGGTCGCGGGATTGATCCTCTTTCAGCCTCGAGGTGAGAAAGACGCGTCGCGTCGTCTTGGCGTTGCCGTTGCCGAAAAGTAATTAGTACGCAACGGTCGTGCCGATAGCAACTCGCGATAAGGGTAATCGAATCGTGCCTGCAAATTACTTTCCACCTCCGGCCCGGTCCGCCGGTAATTGAATAACGTCCTTATGTCGCGGGTAATTCGATTGCTTTCGGGATAAGCAGATAACGGACTTCGGAAAGAAAAGCGAGGTCGTCGTACGGAAAGAAACGCAGCTAAACGAGATGGTGTGAAATTACAGTTTGCAATCTGTTACCGGTCAGAGTCGTGCCAAATGGGAAAAGAACAAAGAAGCGATGTCAGTGCGGTGGTAAATTGGATTCGTGATTGTGTTTAATTGTTCCTTAAGAGTCCAGGTGCAAATAGCAGAAATGACGGACGCTAATTTTTAGTTTCATTAAGATACTTCTTAGCCTACTGTGCTAGTCAAATTGGAGTTTGTTACTAAATGATGAATATGAAGGTGGTATGATACTATGGAAATAATAATAATTTTTCACATGAAGTACAGACACAATGGTGTCCCGTAATTCATAGAAGAGCCGGTTATGGGACATTTCTGGGGCGATACTGAACAACTTTTTCCCTTGGCAAAATCTCATTTGACTTTGTTTTTGAATTATTAACGAAAAACACTGGCCACTCAGAGCGCGCGTGGAACCCGCGCTCAAGGATGACATGTCGTGTCGCGCTGGATAGCGACGTTCGGCCGGTGCCCCGATCCAAACGCATTGGTAAAGCGTTTTTATTCGTTCTTCGCTAATAACGAATAATTCGACATGATTCTTCATTGCATCGATTCGATATTCGATAAAACTTTTGCTCTCTGCTATACCGACGCCTTTAAATCGGGGCACCGGCCGTACGTCACCATTCAATGCGACCCGACGTTCAGTCCCTGAGTGCGGGCTCCACGCGCGCTCTGAGGGGCCAGTGTTTTCCATTAGTTCAAAAACAAAGCCTCAAACGACATTTTACCAAAGGAAAAAGTTCTTCAGTATCGCCCCAGAAATGTCCCATATCCGGTTTTTCTATGAGTTATAGGACACCCTGTATACAGAATGCCCGGTTAAAGTGTATGCACGTGATTATTTTCGTAACCAATATAAAAATACAAAAATCGTTTTGGACAAATGTTATACGGTCTTAAGGAGGACATATTGCGATGACAATTATTTGACATTGCGATGACCTTGGAAAGCCCAGTGAAAGTGATCATTATATTTTTAAATGGGACCCTATATTTTTTATTACATATTCTTGTAGTTCACATCGGCCTTTTTGCCAAGACACTATCTGCACATGTATTTTGCTCAAGCCGTTTATGAATTATTGATTTCAAATTTAGTGTGTCGCTGAACAACTGATCGATGCTATCATTTTGGTTTGCTTTCTGAAGCATAGCCTCCACCCCTTTGTATCGTCATTCAGTGTTGCGTTTGTTTACAGCAACAGTCTGGATAGGTTAATGTAACAATACCATTTACCGGCTACACGTTATATTTGAAACTCAATAACTCAGAAACAGCTAACGCAAAATACATGTATAGGTAGTGTTTTGAAATATAAAGATGAATTTCACAGAACTTTCCAAGGTCATCGCAATGTCAAGTAATTATCATCACGATGTGCCCCCCCCCCCTTTAATATCGTATAATATTTGTCTAAAACAGTCTTCCGTATTTTAAGTAGTTACGGAAATAATCGCATGTATACATTTAAAGCGGGCATGCTGTATGTATTTCAAGAAGCTCAATATTAATATAAATAATGGCAATACCAAAATAGAATACTAAATTGACTAGCTTAATTAAATGAAGCAGTAGATCTAGCAACATCGACGCCAGGAAAAGAAATAAAATTAAAGAAATTGGTGTATTTCAATGAACTGTAACTCGCTATTAAAATATCTAAATATGTATATGTATGTATATTACGTGACGTTGCTAAATCGATTGCTCTGTGTAGCTTTTGAAACATTTCCACAAAAATACATTTTTTCATTAGCATTTCTGAATAAAGTATGCGATCAGTTTTATAGAAATTAATAAATTCGTATCATCACATTTCGATATACAGGGTGTCCCGTAACTAGTGTGGTACAACCGGAAAAGGTGGAATGCTACGTGAAAAAAGCAAGTCGAAAATGTACAATAACATTTTATCATTTGACGCCTCGTTTCCAAGAAAAACGATTTTAAACATTTATATAGTCCGCGTGTGTAAGCAATTAAAACAAAAAATTGTTCTGCCGTTTAATGAAGTAAGGCACTAGAATATAATAGAAAATACAGCAGGATCATGTTTCCAACAAGATGACGAATATTTTGAACAATTTCTGGAATAATGAAGTTTATCATACACCAACTTCCTTCTTCAGCTCTGTACAACGTGTATAATAAACAAATAAAAAATATTCACAGTTATTATCTATAGGTTGAATGATATTTTCGAATATCGTGGAATTGACAATCATCTAGTGCAAGCATCAATAAAAATACGTATTAGTCAACACGCATGCTGACCAAGCAAATGTTTAAAGTCAATTTTCTTGGAAACGAAGCCTCAAATGAAAAAATGTTATTCTACATATTCCACTCATTTTTTCACATAGAATCATCTCCTGTTCGGTTGCACCACCAGTTACGGGACACCCTGTAGTTATGTGCCAATTTCGATATGCTTCTAAAATGTACATATAGTTTTCCTTCTTCAGAACAAAAAGGAAAACTATAATCCCCCTTTTTCAAATCCACCATATGGACCGTTTATTTTGAAAGTGGTGCAAGTCCATTTTTCAAAAAAAAATTGAGAGACGAACAAAATTTCCATATATTTTAATGTGAACTTTTTATTTATACCCTTATCTCAATTTTCGTTTAATGGATTTGCACCACTTTCAAAATAAACGGTCTATATGTCACTGTGTTAAAATGCATCAACTTTTATTAACAATTTCTTGTTAATAAATTAGTTTTGCTCAAAATTTAAAAGTAATCTTGAATTTTATTGTTTACCTGAGAACTACCTTAATGATCTGTACTTTCGCACTTGTGCTATTTTCCCATGGTATTGCAATTTTCATTTAGTCGCGTGGCGATGATAGACGCGCGGTACTTAGCTTTGCCGAGTTTAGTATTAGACAGGGATTGTCTGAAAACAAGTCCAGTTTAAATAGCTTCATCAGTTAGTGGGTTGCGTGAGCCGGAGCTGTAAACTCTGGTGTAACCCAATCAGGGAGCTTGCGACTAGCTCACTGCTGCTTCGCCAACTAACTTTCGGATTTCCAAACTTGTTAGTTCCAAATAGAATCCATAGACCTATAAATAGAAGGCATTAGGGTAAAATGTTCCGTTTGGTATACGAGATCCTTCGAACGGTGCTGTCGCGTTACAATGACGTAGTTCGTAGAACGACCGCTGAGCGAGAGACTCGTGTATTTACAGATGAACCGCTGTTATGGACGAAAGATATCTCGACGTGATAGTCCGGTGAAATGCTTCACCCCTAAGGTCATCGATCGGACACCATAAAAAAAAGGGCGAAGGAGGCAACGAACATGACGAGCAAGAGAAGCTTGAGAATGAAATCGTAGTAAAACAGGGAAAAACAGAAAATGCAGTGCAGGATATTGAGAGCGTAGTGACAGGTTTCCTTATCGGGATGGACAACTGTCTGACCAGTTCTAGCTGGACCGATAGAACTACTGGAGAAAACGGATAGCAAAGAACATCCCTGCGGGCACGTAGTGGCGTTGAACTTGAGGAGAAAATGACATCGTTTGTACTCTCCCTTTTTTTCCTGCACACGCGACCTTGTTTTAAATCAGCAAGAAATGAAAAGAGAAACTGAAAGGACGCATCTCGGTTCTGAGAAACATTTGGAACATGTACAATAATATATGGACACTAACTTAAATAACTTGAACAGGGAATTATGAGGAATGGCAGTTATAAAACAAATATTTTAATTAAATTTTCACCACAACGAGCAACGGCATTTCCTCCATTCTATCCGTAGACAGCTCTAGTACTTGCCGAACTTTGAATTTCCAGCTGAAAGAACCAAAAGGACGACAGACCAAGGTGCACGAGGAAAAGTTGACTAGTTGCCTGGAACAAAGAGGCAGTTGGAAACAAAGGACAAGAGAAGAGTAAGATCCGGAGAGGAGCGGAAAGTCCAGATGCATTATAAAGACACAGACAGCGGTACCCCGACTACCGGTGGCGACTCGAGCTGATGAAACTGGCTGCAGAGAAAGCTGCCGGACACCGTATCGCCCGTGCATGGGGGTGGGAGTGGTATCGGGTCCTAACGGGTGGATTGCACCGGTGGCTTCAGGCCACGTTACAGGGGATCGAAGATGGCGGCGCGGGATGAGAATGCAGCCGGTTCCCTGGACGGTTCGGCTTCGGGCGGCAGTCGAACAAGGGTGGCGGTCGGGCAGAGCTAGACGGAGAGACGGAAAGGTGGATAAAACGCAAGGAGACGAAGAGGGCGGACAGCTCACGGTCACCGTACAGAGGCGCTTAATTATGTTGCGGAAATACTCAGACAGACGGATTCCTTTAATAATGTGCCCGACGGCGCGCTCAACCCATTCACCCTCTTGACGTTTTCTTGTTTCCTCCTTTTCATCCGCTCCTTTCACCGGTTCCAACGCCGTTGTTTCCCGCGCTGCATGCGACAGGACTGTGCAATTAAGGACAGCCTCAAGGACGCAGCTTGTCGCGGTCTTGCACGATAGAGCAATCCCACTACAAGCATTCACACGAAAAAGTGATTTTGCATTACTCAGTTCTGTTTGCTTATTTGATATCGGCGATTAACCGAGGACACCTTTCAATCAAGAGCCTCGAAGTGAAGCCAATTGTTTCAGGTCTATATTGTTCACGGACTGTATGCTGTTGTGTGGGTGAAGTTAAAAAGAACAATAACTAGGCAAAATAAACACGTGCCTAGGACCCGCATAATAGAGTTATTACTACATTAAATAACTAAATAAATAAATATCCGCTGGCTTTACTGTATAAAAGTTGAAAAATATATTGCAATAATAATACTTTTATTGCAACGCCATTGTCATATTTGGGTAACATCTTTTATCAATGAGTTGTCCGATTTGTATGTCTAGGGCCCAAACAGTTCTAGACGCGGCCCTGATTTCGTGGACACACCATTAATAATAATTTAGAGTATCTGCTTCGTGGCACAGAAGGGGGTAGTGTAGATTTGAAACGATATTTCGGAAGAGCTCTGTGAATTTTTAATTTCGATAATTATGCAGAATAAGAGAGCAGCCATCGATTTCAATGACCTTGAAGTGTGTTGCCAGGGTTAGGTTAGTAACCTACGTTATTGCCTTTGTCTTTTAGTATAGCCTTTTAGTAACCTGACTAAATACTGGTTAGGTTACAAACCAAATCAAATATTAATTAAGTTACGTTAACCAATCCAAATACTAGTTAGGCTATGTTACTAACCAAACCCAACACTGTATAGGTTAGGTTACCTACTTAGCCAAATACTGATTAGGTTAGGTTACCAAATACATAGTGGTAAACATATTTTTGCGAACATCCCGAAAACCCAACGCAGCCGCCTATTGTTATATGTATATGAAAAAGTTGTTTAGAATGATGACGCTGACGATATATTTCAAGGTCATTGAGATGGAAGGCGGTTTATCTGTATATTTGTCTAAACTTCAAAAAGAATAATTGTAAGGACAGACATTAAACTTTTCGATAGATCGATCAACAGCAATAAGAAAGCAACGTCGATCGGTGCACGGTGAAGAAACTTTGGTAGGATTCCAAAGTGATCGCGAGAGACGTTATAACTGGAGAACTCCTTTATGGAGTGAGTGAACCGTTTCTTTGACGGATCATCCAGCTCTAGTCAGTCGGCGACGTAATCTGTCTGAGCCTTGAGGCGTGGGCGTCGCTGCTCTCATTTTGTTTCTGGAAAACAACGTGAATCCTGAGAGAATCTACGCTATCGCAGTCCTTATCGTGTTGATCTTCCTGTGTTCGATCACGTATCGAAGACAAAGTTTTACTGTCGCCCAAGGGATTTCCTTTTCGATGATTGGTCGAGCGTCCACGGAATGAAACTGTCGTTTTATGTTTTTTTTGTTTGCTTTTGAACGCTTGAGGGCTTCATTAATTGACAGGGAAATTTCTTTTTGACCAACGTCTTCTATTATGCTAAACTGTACTGAAAGACATAGTCTTTAATCGTAAAAATGTTGGGATCAAAGGGATGACAATCAATGGCCAGGCTGTCGCTACGAAGAAGAATGGTGGTTTGAACGAACGGAAGCACTTCATCCGATAACATTGCGGAGCGATTGACGTAATGAATGTAATTTTATTTGAAGCACCACCGCTGGGAGGAGGCCCGAAGTGAATTGTTACCAGTCGCGAATGACTAACGGCTTCATAGCGCAGAACGATTGCTGGAGAAGAAAAAACAAGGAGAAGGAAAGAACCGTGGGACGAAGCCAAAGGAGCACGAATGCTATTCGCATTATCGACCTGTCGATGTTATTATTTACGACGTCGTTAAGTTTTGCGCAAAAATTCAACTCGTGTGCGCATTAATCCAACCACCCCTCGTCGTTCATCTTTATCCCCTGTTGATCCGATGTGCCGTGGTCATAAATATGGATTACCGAAAATCGTGTTTCTAAGGCCGTGACACGGTAGCCTTGAGCGTTTATCGATTTCACTTCCGTGATACCGAGTCGAGCTTTCGAACAGCCTGGCATCGGTTTTTATCGGTTTCACTGTCTGCTGGGCACGGAGAAAAATGGAAAGTCCAGACATTATCGATTTGCACCGACGAATTCACGGTCTTGTGTTTATACCGCTATGCTCGCGCCACGACCAGCCGGTTGGAGCAAGGACATGTATGGAAAGATGCGATGCGAAGTTCGAAATTGCGTTTAATCGCTACAAATTTGATGAATTACTTATTGGACGAACTCAAAGGAACCTAAAGAAACCCATTCGACCTTAAGGAGTCCCAAAGGAATTCAAATGAACTCAGAAGAACTCAACGGAACTCAATGGAACTCAGTAGAAACTCAGTGGAAACTCAGTGGAAACTCAGTGGAACCTGTAGAAACTCAGCGGAAGTCAGTGGAACTCAGTCGAACACAGTTGAACACAATTGAACTCAGTGGAACTCAGTTCAATTCAGTGAAATTTAGTAGAACTCAATGCAACTCAATGGAACTCAATGGAACTTAAAGGAAGCATTAGGAAACCAGCGAAACACAGAGGAACTCAATGGAACCCAATGAAATTCAATGAAACTCAATGGAACCGAAAGAAACGGAAAACAACTCAGGGAATCTCAAAGGAATTCAAGGGAACTCGATGGAATTCAATGGAACTCAGTAGAAACCCAGATGAACATAGTGAAACGTATAGAAAATTAGTGGACCTGAGAGGAACTGAGTGGAACTCAGTGGAACTCAATGCAACTCAATGGAACTAAATTGAACTAAATGGAACTCAATGGAACTCAATGAAACTCAGAGGAATTCAGAGGAAATCAAAGAAACTTAAAGGTAAAATGAAATCAAATATTACGAAGTGCAAACTATCGATTTTTAATCAAATTTGAGTACGAGATTGTTGTCAACAATTTGACATATGTGCTTGCTTAGCTGCTCATGTTCATATTTGAGAGTTGAAAATCAACCTTAAAGTTGGGGAACAAATTTTACTTTTTTTGTAATTTTGCGAAAACTACACATTTAATAAAAGAATAGAGAACACACTCATCGAAGCTTTGTACTCATCCATATCATATAAGATTTATTCAACGATATCAAAATATTTCACCATTACTATGCGCAAATTTCTTTTTACCCACACATTATGCAATATTCTGACGCTGTATTACTTAAGAAGCCTTTCGTACGGCTACTGGCTTGGTGTTAATTAAAGCACGCACTATTGAAATGCCTACGAGTCTCCCGCTATGTAAACGATCGCACTACAACGAACCCATCCCCTATTTTGGTTCACATTCTTCGTGCCAAGTAGTTGCGTTATTGAATATAAACACATAACAGGCTGAACGCAGCAGTGTACTAATGTCGTAAAGAATAATCGCGCAACCCCTCGACCCTTCATTATTTCACATTCAAAAAGTCGAATCGACGCGACGGACTGGCGTGGCTCCCATATGAATTTTTTACTGGACATCCAACGATCAATTTCGTCTGGAACACGTTCCCTTTCCTCCGCAAAGCCCTTCTTTTGCGCCCCTAATAATAACGCGCTAACGCCCGCGAGAGTTTGGCCATGAAAACCGTGCGCGACACATTGTGCTGGTCAAGAATTATTCGATCAGTTTCTTGCCAGACATTGGGTAAGTCGCGGTGCTGTTTTAGATTCACGGAACCCGGCCCGATCTACACGCTTATGGCGCCTGAATGGCAAGTTCGTTAAGGGGTGGAACGATTGATATTCCTTCCGCTGTCGGCACGAGGATTGGGATTGTTTTTAATATGAGGGTAACTCGTGCAAGAACTGAATATTTAAGTTATACATATTGGAATAAATGTACTGTAACAAGTACAAACTTTTTGGGTTATAATTTTGTAGCCAAGACCATTCCAAGCTTCAGACAAAGTGTATGTCACTCAAAACCTTTCTCTCTACAACGTATCTCAAGGCCAAGGTCATTGGAGTTGAGACTCCCTTTTCTGCATAATCACCACAAATTAAATATTCTTCATTTTAATCTCGTCGCTCGGAACATCAGCTTTGTATACATTAAGTCAACAACAAGCAGCATTAAACATAATCAAAGAAGTCCATTAACGTCAATCCGTGTTACTTTCAGCGTTTAAAGGCAGCACTACGCGGCGATTGTTCCAGACGATGACTGAAGAGTCGGGATATATTTGGTCGGGCCGAAAGTCCGAGGGGTTTTTCAAGGGCTGGCCAGTGCCCTAGCCATCGGGAGGGGGTTACAGCAGTTAGGCCTCCCCATTTGCAATGGACCCGAGTCGAGAGCAGGTCTAATATGCTTTAAACCGCCGCCATCGAGCGGTGAGAATAACCCGAAGAGGGCCTCCTCGAAAGAGAGACAACGACGAGGACGATGGCGACCGCTGAGAAAGGGGTAGAAGAACGGAGGGTGGAACGAGCGGAGGAGAACGCAGAGCCGCGACTATTCATAATTCGATGCTGAAGAAATAAGCTGACCCAGCAAACGCTTACTCATTGGCACCGGGGAAGATTCAGCGATTATTACGAGAAACGAAAAGTACGGAGAAAATGCAAACGAGAGGAAATTTATAATAGGAAGAATTGCGGAAAAATCGACGGAGGACGGACAGGGGAATGTACACAGAGAAATCTGCTCGTAGGGAAAATGGCAGGGGAGGACTGCACGATGATTACGGGTGTAAGAGACGGAGGGGAAAACAAGAGGAAACGTGAAGTATGAAAGAGAAGACCGAGCGGGGAAAGGTTTTTCCATTCCGCGGATTGAAGCGAAAGAGATTTCTAGCTCCCTTTTTGTGTTCTCTGTTCATCGTCGGTGGTCGCGACGGAAGGCATATTCCGGTCCTCTTCAGGGCCATATTTCTGGGAAACAAGACTAAGCGTTTATAGTCAATTAAGGAGCCGAGTAGGTAATGCGCTTTGCTGCTCATCGGGAGTGAAAGAGAACGGCAAAGGAGCGGGAGAAATAAAAAAATGAAGAGCCACCTGAGTGAAGATGGTTTGATAAAATGGAATGTCCTAGGAAATTCGTTCTTGAGTTCTCTTCACCATGAGGATCGTGATGAGCCTCCGGACAATGAGCAAGAATATACAGTTTTGTTCGACCACGGATTCGAAAAGGTAGATTCACGAAATGTATATAAAACTTCGATGGTCTTTTGAATACACGAAGTTGGTACTCCAGGTCCTTCATATTGTAGTTTGATTATAATTATCGTAAAGGAGTTTAATCAGCCGGACTCATTGAACTTAACAAGATTAAACTGTGTATAAATTTTAATGGATTTATCGCAGATTTTTAGTTGCTCTTTTTTCGTGCTTGGAAGATATATTCATAAT
This sequence comes from Holcopasites calliopsidis, assembly GCA_023838395.1. Taxonomy (NCBI): domain Eukaryota; kingdom Metazoa; phylum Arthropoda; class Insecta; order Hymenoptera; family Apidae; genus Holcopasites; species Holcopasites calliopsidis. The sequence goes on from JALHAQ010000052.1 coordinate 13,336, forward strand.
TCTATTTACTAATTCATTTTTTTATGTGGAGAGTTTGACTACATGTGGGTGTAAATGAAAGAGGTAATTCTACGGGCTAAAATAAGATGAAAATTAAAAGCGACAGAATTACAATTAAGTCGTCGTTAATAAGCGGTTAAAAATTCGTTCAAAAGCCCCTCAATATAGGCGACTCGACATGCACCTTCGCTTGTTTGAGCGATTGCAGACAAATACACCAGGACAGTAGCCCAAACGGTTGGTGCATGTCGGATTGTCTACATTCAGCTGTCCTTGGACCAACTTCTAATTAATAATTGAATAACTTATTAATGAAGCCTTAAACGTAATTTTGTCAGTCTCGACTTTCGTCTTATTTTAGCCCATATGACAGCCTATCGAACGCCCTGTATAATTACTAATTAAATAAACTAAATTCATGCTAAAAAAATCGGATGTGGTACGAGTGCAGCTGTATTTATTAGCAAAAAAATACGATATTGGCAAGAAATTTATCTTCTTGTTTGAAATACATCAAAATGAATAACAAAAAATTAACTGTTCTATCATCTACTTATCTAAAAATTCCCTCATCCAAACACCCATGTACCCTATGTCCATTAATTGCGATACGACCACGTTTCTATTCTCCATTAATAGAAAGAATACAATCTCCTGTTTGCATCAAAACAGTAAGCGCATATCGTAACAACAAAGTCGGCAGCCGTATTAGGTTAGGCTAAGTTGTTGGGTTGCGACCAAGTTTCTATTCTCCATTAATAGAGAGAATATAATCATCCGTTTGCATCAAAATAGCAGGCGCACCCTGTAACAACAAATTCGGCAGCCGTGTTCAGTTAAGTTAAGTTGTTGGGATACGACCAAGTTTCTATTTTCCATTAACAGAAAGAATACAATCTCCCGTTTGCATCAAAACAGCAGGTGCACACAATAACAACATAATCGGTAACCATATTACAGACAGAAGCCAATTACACAAAAATGGAAGGAGAATCAGTAACGGTCTCCTGACGTTCCGCGGCAATATTTCCTTCCGTTCGTCCGTGAATCTACCCCCAGCCAGGCTGTATTCTCGTTTCTCGTTACACAATGGCCGTCATCATAAATTGACGAGAGAACTGCCGCGGCAAATCTATAACGGACTTGTTTGTTTGGGTGAAATTGGAGGAAAACATTGCGGTCCAGTCGTGAGCGATCCAACCTCGACCGGACTTTTTCACGTGGACAACCCCCTTCCGAAGCTTTTGCGACAAAAATTCATCCCCCCTCTCCGAATGGCGGTGGACCTGGGATGCGGGACAGAGTGAAGCGTGCCAAAAAACCGCTACCTCCGTTCGACGTGTTTGGCGTGCGTCTGTCAACACGAACAGTGTGCATCTCTTTTCGAACGGATTCCTTTCTACGAACATACCCGATTGTGCGTGCGTTTTTATTCACGAGTTGTACACGTCATTTCGAGGAATGTTTACTTACCTCTTGTATAAGGACCCTTCGGTGCGATTGAAAGGTTCATTGAATTTTTCATACGTGCAATTTTCGTTGCGACGTGTAGTTTTAATTGCTGAATTCTAATGGATTTCTGTCAGGTAAATGTGATCAAACTTGAATAGTTGAAGCACAAATTTTTTTGTTCTGTTTAACCTCGTGTGCTGATGTGTTTATGTATATGTGTGAAACTGTATTTAGGTGAGTTAATTATTTTATATACTGTTTAGAGAATTAATTACTTTTGTATTATTCATTAATTGCAGGGAGTATTAAATTATTAGGAAAAGTTAGGTTTTACAAATCAATACATTGTGAATTTTGTAATATACTATACCATTACTTTTAAAGAGTTTTAGTAATTGTAAAAAAATTTGCCTTATTTATATTTGAATCACATTGCATATAATAGCAAATTTTGAAGGTATAAAACATGAATTAATTGCTGCTTTTCTGAAAACACTACTGCAAAGTGTTCGAGAGCAACAATAAGTAAGAGAAGATTCGTTTCTCCTCCACCTAATCGGAATTTTCAAGAATTTATACCACCCAGGATAGTTACACGATACTTTTCTTTGAGTTGTCAGGGTAGTCTTATTGAAGAACTTAACGCAATAATACTGGAATGTTCTCCGTTAGACCCCTCTAAAACTCAGTTTTAAACCTTTGTACTGAAATGCAGCATCCCTTTCAACAATAGAATCTGTTCTACGAACTCTTTCGAAAGTGTCACTAAAGTACGTGTAATTAAAAAAAGGTGATGCTGTTTCAGGTATTACTTTAACAATAATAGAAAATATAATTATCTACTGTTATTTTTCAAAAAAATACATATACGATATGATCTCCAAAATTACTTTTGTTTTCATCATCATTGGTTCCAAAGCTCAAATTGTTTTTATTACAAAAAATGCAAAGCCATAAAAATATTTCGGATAAAAAAGTTGACTCTCCCTACTGCCCGCACTTTTCCACCTTTCACACACGTGCAGTCTTTCACACGCAACCTGTTTTATCCTAAAGAACATCCTTTACTTTTCGAGGACAAAAAAAAATCGCAGAGCGTGCATTATTTGTCATTTTGTGGTGATGTAAAAATCCCAGAGGCCTTGTGCCCTTTCCTGAGAGAGGTTCTGCGAGGAAAACTTGATTTACGATCCAAGAAACCCACCCCTTCCACGGTCACCCCCTCAGTGATCGTAAAACACTCGATATCCAAGAGAAAGTGGTGACACAAAAATCGCGCTGATAAAGTAGAATTTCAAAGGTATTGCATAGTGCTAAAGTAAAAGTACGTGATGTACTTTTATAACATGTTACATGTATTTGTTCCGTAAATTTAGTATTAACACGTCCAACAAATTAGAGGCCGTCCAGTATAGCGAATTCATATTTAAAAAAAAAAACGTCTCCATTAGCGTTTCTTATAACGTTTTACATGGCCCTCGGCGAAAATGAATAAGCTTTCACAGAAAAAAGACATGACACATACGTATGCGTCACTCGCCACAGGAGTGGAACTTGCCTTTACGCATACGTGTGTGTCACTTGCCGTAAACGTATCAAATAAAATAATATGCAATTAATTAATTAAAAACTAATTATATTATAAGAGTTGTCAGGTATGCATCATTGCTTTAATCTGTACATGCACAATAATAAATTTTCTTGAATTTTCAACAAATTTCCTGAATGGAAGTTCTATGTTTTCATTTTCCCTTCGCAAACAAGAAGTCTTTCTTTTGTTACATCAAGCTACTAATTACTCTGCTTTAGAGCATTGTACCCCCCTCCCCATTTAACGGACGAATCTTTTCTCTGAATTTCAATAGCCATCGATTTCTCCCATTTTTCTTTGTTCGAGACAACGTTTCGGATCCCGATGTCTGCTCGCCAACATCAGATCGTAAGAATAATGACGGGTGAATCAGAAGGTGGTCTCACGCTATTAGCGAAGACTCTGAAGGGACAAGTGGAACTGAAAGTGGCCCACGGAAGCACTCGTACCGACTAAATCAGGAATGTCCGGGGTATTATCGAAGATATATGAAGTTGAGCTGCTAACTTGTTCAGTCGTGTAATAAAGCAGAAACTTCGACTTGAACGGTGATACGAGTCAGGGCCGCGTGTACAGTAGGCAAAGTAGGCACATGCCTAGGGCCTCATAAAAGGAGGGGCACGCATAGAGGAATTTGTCATTGTTACATGAGATAAGTAAATCCACTGGTTTTGATCTTTAAATTTAATTGAAAAGTATATAAAAATAATAATACTTTTATTGGAACGCCATTATCATATTTGAGGGTATCTATTGCCGATACTCATTCTTGTTTATGCAAGAAGGGGCTCGATTTTCATTTGAATGTTAAGGGCCCAAAAATTTCTAGACACGGCCCTCATACGAGTGCAGTTATTATGTCTCAAAATGTTCTCAATGATCATTACGATTTCTGCAGAGAATATTCATTTTCATTTATTATTCGTAATAGGGGATGCTGTGTAGATATAATTAAGAATAAAATACGAAATTTAGTTAATGCATTAATATCAGTAACAATAACAATATGTTTATTAGAAGACAAAGAGAATCTTTATTACCTAAAAAAATCTCGTTTTGTTGTATTGCAGTTCAATTGCAGCTTGTTTACGATTATTCTTATGTTTACATAAGAATAACATAATAATAATATATTTGTTTATTTTCCACAGTAAGTGAACTTTTAAATTAAACAATAATATATTCAATATTATATTAAATAAAAAAGGGAAGTTAATTAAATGTGAAAATATCATAAAACGCGTATCACATTTGTTTATCATATTAACAACAAAATAGAAAAATCAGACGAAGCACAAGTAGAACTGGACTCGATGCTATTATGGAGTCGAAGCAATTGAAAAAACCGGGGTAAAGATGAGACTCGTATATACTTCCGAGGGACAGAGTTTCATCGAATCCGGGTCGAAAAAAGTAACGAGGAATCTGTACTAGCAGAATCGATCCTCTCGCATCTGTTGTCGGTCCACTTACTATCTGACGTTTTTGGGTCTCCTCTTCCAGCCTCTCAGATAAATTGCTGTAACAGTGTCACGAGCAAAAGTAATCTTCGTCGCAATAGACGCGTCCCATTTCATATACTTATATATACAACGTGTTCAACTACATGTGGGCTAAAATGAAAGGGGTGATTGTGTGGGATAAAATGAGACGAAAGTCTAGAGTGACGAAATCGCGTTGCAGGCCTTGTTAAAAAGTTATTAACGATTAAAGTTCGGTCCAAAGGCCCCTCAATGCAGGCAACCCGACGCGCACCGTCGACCGCACGGGCTGCCGCCCAAATGCGCTTGTATGCAGTCGCTCAAGCGGCCAACATGCCTGTCGACTTGCCTGAATTCAAAGTTTTTTGGACAGAGTTTTAATTGCTAATATCTTATTAACAGTGCCCCGAACGCAATTCTGTCACTCTCGATTTTCGCCTTATTTTATACCATAAAATCACCTCTTCATTATTAAATTTCAACAACGCTCATGGATATTAATTCAGAGAACAATACAAATAAGAATACTCTTAAATAAGGAAAAATGTCACAGTTACCAATTTGGAAAAATGGGAAGGAACTGTACACCTCCTTGCTAGTCAATTTTTTCTTTACTTTTCTGAATCAAACTAATAATTTTGTCACTACAAATACAATGTCATATCATAAAACGTACAGAACTAAAAAAACTTATTGAACAATAAGTCTATAGTACTATGCAATCGTGCATCGATTATGACAGGGTACAGTGAAATAGAAACGTCTCTAGCACGCGTGACAACCATACAGACGTGTTATAAGATACAATCCCGAGGGTTGTACTTTAATCCCGGAACATCCGGAAAAGAAGGCACCCGAGAGCGTTAATCAAGAATGGACCTTTTTGCGAGAGTTATGGCGTTGAACGATGAAGGGGAGGATGGACCCGAGGCCGGATACACGCCGGTCAATGGGAATGAGAGTCAAACGCCATCAGGGGTACTAGATAATAAAACGAGGAGGAATGATCGAGTGAGTGACCGAACCAAATAGAAAATGGAGGACAGGGTATCCTCTTCCATTGCCTACAGCTAGATTAGATTGCCTTCCCTCGATCGTCTTCGAGTCTGGATTGTATCTTTCTAGTTACAAGAAATCGTTTTTTTTTTTGTTACTGACCCTGTGGAGACCATTTCGAACAAATGTTCGAGGAAAGTAACGAGTTGAATAACTTAATTGACAATTAACGTAGCTCCTCCAAGTGTGTTCAAGTTTTAAACATTTCTGTCATAATTAGACTCCGGATTTTTAAGTGTTTATAGAAAATTGAAAGATGCAAAATTAGACAGATTGCACATAATGGGAAAAAATACAAAATATCCAAATTATTATGCTTTTATAACATCTAGTAACAGAAATAATTTTCTACCAAAGTTCTACTTTTTTAATAAATTCCCAAAAATATGAATTTGCATAAAACTCCGATGTCTAGTCATAATGTATAACAGCTATCATTAAAAGAACTCATTGTTTAGACGTCTTGCATAATTTACTCAAAATACATGATCAGCTTTTCACTATGCTCTGTAAATTTCAAATCATCTTAATAAATTGTTTACGGTTTCAGATTTGACAAATTAAAATATGAAAAGTAAAATGATCATTCGTTACTACATAACTAAATAATATGGAAGATAAATGAGTTTTACTAAAACTGCTTATAAGTGAAATGAAACTCTGGTATTCTAAAACGATCTTTATTGCCCACCAGAATGACCACAGATAAATATTGCATTTGCGGATTGAGGACTCCCTTGTAACTTGCTAGCTTTAATTTCATCTTGCCGATAGAATTTCGTATTTCTATAGCAAATAGTTCCATTTATACTAGAACTAATTGAGAGGTCAGATATCTTGGGGTCCAACAGTTTGAAACCTGGAAATGTAAATCAGTGTCTCTCATTTTAATTCATCCACACTACTACCCCCCAAGAGAATCATTATTGAAATAAAATAACTTATTGTAAAATAGGAAGAAAGTTATTAAAACTAGAAATAAATTATTATTTATTTGACAAGAATTGAAAAAACGTTTAAAACAGAACATATGTTCTATTTTGGGGGGGGGGGGGGGGGCGCACGTTTTATATGAAATACAAATTTTGTGTACTTAGAGGGAGGTGTTTCCAAGATCTCAAGGTGTATTAACACTCCTGTGACAAATTCTATCTGATGGCAAATACAAGAAAGCATTTCCCCTGCCCTTAACCCAACAGAAACATCTCAGACCCAACTCCGCAATAATTCATCTCTCCTGCATAGCAATATAGCAAAGCTCCGAGCGTTCGCGTGGCCATTAATCTTGAGCCGCTAAATAACTTGGACAAAAACGAACGTCTTCAGCGCAACACATAGATAATTCGTCAGTCGGCGCAAGTGGCGGCGGATTTAGTCGTTATTTCATTTACTCCTCCTTGCAGTAGGATGCAGGCGATTAATGGCTCTACTTTATGACGGCTTAACAGCCAATCAGTATGCGAATTGCTGTTTACCATTGATTCATTAAGTCACGGCTTGTCAGAGATTTGCATAATCGTTCGAAGAAGCGACTGGATCTGTTGCACAGCTACATTCCATGAGAGAATCAGATTCGCTCGATTTGCTAGACGCATCGGTTTTCCTATACACTGTTTATCGAGGCGACACAGTGGACGTCAACGAAACAGCCGCGCGGCAAGCGCAAAGGACTCCTGCTATTGGCTGCCAGGCGTCGAGTTCAGGAGCGGTTTTACGTGGTGCTTTGCTGGAATCTCCCTAAACTTCTCGGTTTTTGATACGGGCTTCTTTTAGTGATCCGAACCGTAATAATGCGACAAAAACTCACAGCAATGTTATTTATATATTATGCTTAAGGGGTTACATATCTTTGAGCGGTTGAAAAATAAGAAAAATTTAAACATTTGTTCAATTTACAAAATTGTTTCATTAAAAAACTAATATGTCCATCTTGTTATATGTTACTTAAATAATGTTTCCTAAACATTTGAATTAAATATTCGCGCACAAAAGAAAATAGCTGCAATTTTCGAATAAAAATGCAGGAATAAAAAATTTGCTTTGTCAAGTACTATAAGAATATTATTGTACAGTTTGATTTAAATTGGTCCAGTAGTTTCTCAGATAATTGAGAGTAATTGAAGTATATATGCAGGGTGAGTCATTTAACTTGACCACTTAAATGTACTCGTAAGCTGTTTATTGTATCCAAAAAATGTTCAAATGAAAGTTGTTTGGTATCAAGCGGGACATACGATGTCATAATTAGTTTTTTTATGGTACGCTTTTTTATCGAGATACGGAAGCCACCTTCAATTTTTGTATCGTGATGTGTAATATTTGATCTTGTGGTTCGAAAGAGTACTGAATTACGAATAAAAAAACTAGGTATATGGGTCTAAAAACTAATAATTACTGAGATATTTTTCAGTGAACGTTGATAGAGGGTTGTGCATGAAAAGTCCACACAGCACTTGTCTGCTTGGTACACGAGTTGCTTTTAACCCCTTTAAGTGGTCAAGTTAAAAGACTCATCCTGTATATTTTTGAAGTACATATATTTATTCATAACAATTCGTTTCAAAGTTATATGTTTCTATAATTTATTGCACTTACAATTTATTATTATATTACAATTTATTGCATTTGACTTTACTACACGTTCAGAACAGTAATGTATTTAAAAAAATCCTACGTGCCCACTAATCAGTTTTGTCTTACACGGGAAGTTAGTGGCAGTTCGGACCTTTACAAAGTGGCCAGCAAATGTGAAGGTCTACGCTAATAAAATAATTCCCAGCTACTCTCTTCTAGTGCTACAGTATCTGAGAGTTGTGAGTACGCACCTGTCCCGGCCACGTGCTCTACCGACTCATCTCGCTGAATGGAGTATAGCCATCTTATGCTAATACGGAACCGCACCGTACAATGCCTTTTGGTAGCGGCAATGCTGACTTGCTGTACATACAGGGTGACTGGGATCAACGGCGTGTACAGGATCGAGAAGTTCAAGCCGGTTACTCATTACACGCCGAAAATGGGGCCACTGTCAACTTTCGGCGTACGTATCTCGGCAAACTCGTTATTCAGATTAAGAGTTCTTCGACCGCCATGTTATTCACTACGATGGAATGTGTATAATTGCCATCATACGATTGTGATACAATATGACGCAGTAAGATATGTTCTACCTGAATTTACAATATTTTCATTATTTTGATTATTATTGTGCAAGGTACATATTGTACTAACTTTAGTTTGGTAATTTTTCTTAAAATATTTGAGAGGTGTTTAAATAGCACAATTTAATGTACGGTCAAATATTTGTTCGCAGTTGTACTGATTATTGTTCTATAAGAATCTTATCTTTCTTATTTTAGGTATTTTATCTTATTTGATTATTGTTACATTTTGTCTAAGGTGCTGTCTTGGTTTGCACACAGTTTTAAATTATTATCACGTATATGGTTCATGTACAGAATACACACGTGATAAAAAACATAGTGAAATGACGATTGAAACACATCTAAACAATAATTTTAGACCTCAAAAAACGAATAAGCAGCTTATTGCAAGATATTGCAGGCACACATGGTGTTTTGCTAGCTGTGGCAGTTTTAAGCAACTTTTTCCTTTGCCAAAATGTTGGTTAAGGCTTCAGTTTTTAATTATTAACGAAAAACGCTGACCAATCAGAGCACATGTTCAACCGCAGGAATATTCAAGGCCGCGGTCGAGCGTATCACTATCTTCCCTCGGCTGAGCGCGCGCCCTGATTGATCAATGTTTTTCGTTAATAATTCAAAAACGAAGCTTTATCCACCATTTTAGCAAAGGGGAAAGTTGTTCAGAATCGTCTCAGCAATCATCCCTTAAAGTATTCGCATGAGGTAGTAATCACCCTGTATTTAATTACATCATAAACGTCATAGAGCACAAAAAGCGAAAATTCTGAGCAAACGTGGCGTTTAATACAATTTCCTAATTACCTAAATACCAATTTCCATTGAACGCAAATAATGTACAACGTAATAACACGAAATTAACGTGCGCTGCTGCAAATTATTTGAGACCGCAGCGATACTTCACGTTAATAATCCAACATAGTAATTTGTCAGTTATAAATTACGAATAACGAGGCTGTCCATATAATCAAACGAATATTAATCCCGATGAAAACGGCAGTAATACACGCACGTTTAGTCCCTTCTTACCTATTCATAGTGCCGCTGCATGTTTGTTCGTTATTCAAAAATCGGAGAGCAAGCAAATGTCGCAGAATTATAATAGCTTAATTAATGTGTAAGCAAATAACAAACGTACGCGCAATGAGAATCCTTCCATGGCAAAAAGATCGATATATACGTTTCCATTCGGAAAGCATGGCGACTGTTTCGGCAAATTGGAAAATGCGGGAAATTGAGTCCATGAGGAAGCGACGTGTTAACTGGTTCATAATGAATATTTGAATTGGCATGACAATTAACTTGTCGGGTAATATGATAGCCAAAGGGGTTTGAAATTTGTACCTGCGTCGATTCTCTGGGCTCGATTGATACTGAACATACACTACATCGACTGTATGAAGCTAAATATCTTGAATAATATAAAAGATTTAAAAAAATGGTTTGGTAAAAGTTGTAGCATATCAAGGGATACATGTCGTGATGTTATTTGGTTAACATTGAGATGACTCTAAAACGTTCTGTAAATAACGCGTTCAATTTTTTTAGTCGTATTTTAGATTTTTTATTACATATCATTGTAGTTTACGTAAAAGCATTTTCAAAACACAACCTGCATGTCTATTTTACTCAAATCAATTCCGAGATATGGGAGCTGAAAGTTGGCATATCGCCGCAGCGACACGGTTGGATTTCACGCAAGCGGAACATCATGTTTGAGTTCTCATATCTCGAAATGGGTTTGAGAGAAATGGACATGTAAGTAGTGTTTTGAAAATGATTTTACATCAGCTACAAGAGTATGTAGTAAAAAACATAGGGTGTCATTCAAAAAATTCAGCGGGGCGTTTACAGGGCGTTTTAGCGCCATCTCAACGTTAAACGAATAACAGCATGATGTGTGCTCTCTGATATGTTACAACTTTCGTCTAAATCATTTTTGTGCATCTTTTATATTTTAATCATTAATATATGTACCATCTTACACCAAACAATTTCAGTTTGACGTGCTGTTTAGCATACTCACGACATTCCCCCACAATGGCATGACATAAAACAAAACAAAAAGCGGGGCATAACGCCTAGGATTATCCGTGACAAGTTACACGCGATGTTTCGCATGATCCGACAATCCGAAACGTACGGAAGAGAACGGAGCAGGAGGAGGAAAGTACATAAACGGTGGCTGTTTATTGAAACGTCATGCGCAGGCAGCTTATCAAAAGCAGGATCGCTCTCGGGATTCTCCTCGTTCCCTCATTTCCACGCATGCCTCATTTACCGTGCACAGTACATACGTTTATTTATTGTTAATAACCGTGCCTGCCCCTTTTACCGTTCCATCGATACCGGGGCCCCTATTTAGCGAGATCGGGCTAGGAAATGGCGCGTGTTCAATCTTCCACGGGTCAGCTGTATAGGGTGTTTACGTTATTGGTTCCAGTGATTTTTCCTCGTAAGTGGTAGATTTTAGAAAATAATACAAGTGGCCGATTTTTCATACACAATACGATGGTTCAAACGAATTTGTTAAATATGAAAAGGTGTTCGTGAAATGACAACATGATAAACTTTTCTTAATTTATTTCTATTCGAACTCGTCTCAAAACCAAGTGCATAAAATATAAAGAAAAGTATAGGTGCCAATTAAAAACAATTACGATATTGTCAATTGGTAAAGAAAACTAAAATGTAGAACGCGATATACTGTTTTCACTTTTTTTCTTTAAAAAAACCTGATTTACTGTCGCTGCACTTAAATATTTAATATTTCATACCTAGCATGCCTAATACTAATAAAAATAGTACTTTTCCGGTAAATATTGACAATAACAGCAAATAAAGTCGAGCGACGGTAATATGTGTAGGAAAAAGTTGTTCAAAACGATGTCCTTGAGAACATACTTCAAGGTCAAATGATCGTAAGTCCCTTAATGTCAATATTTACCCGCTATTTTACAAGCACCATCGCATACTTAAAAAGTTCGTCTGGGCCATTGTATTGTGCATGAAAAACAGTAAACATTCGGCCTCTCCTATTTTTCCCAATAATCTACCGCTTTCAAGCAAAACGTTCGAACTATAGCGTGACCACCCTGTATCTTCACCGTTCCAGGGGCAATACGTTGGGTTTCGACGGCGAGCAAACGGGAAACGGGTCTTCGATAACTTACAGGGGTGTGCAGATAGCAGAAAATTTCGGAGTGGTGTCGGCTGTTTCGGCGTGTATCTACAATCAGAGTTGGGCGTTATTCGAATGAATTTTCATTGGAATAAGTGTCCGAATGACTTTCGACGAATAAATTCGTATACGAATAATCTGCGAATAAAAAGTTCGAATAAAAGTAAATTAGTAGACGATAACGAATAATTTTGTATTCGGAGAAGTTTTCATTTGAATAATCTCTTATTCGAATAAAGAAGTAGCCGACTAAACAGACGAATAGAAGTATCCCGTGACTTCTACAATGTATGTACATATAGGGGTCCGTGATAAAGGAAAAAGTTACGATTCACTCTTGTAGCTGTTGGTAGATGGGGGGGGGGGGGGGCGTGCGTCACATTTATTCGTCGTTTAGTGGAATAAAAAATCGAATAAAATCGTATTCGAATAAATTGGGTTCGAGTAACAATCGATATTTGTTTGTGACTAACGAATAAGTTTTCGCCGAATAAAGCGTTATTCGTTATTTACGAATAAACATGGCATTTTTAATCGTTATTCTTTACTCTTCATTCAGAATAAAATTTGCTCAACTCCGTCTACAATTGACTCGCTTGCCCGTGTGACTCCGCTTATCCTAGATTCGATCCGAGATGAGTCATGCTGGTGACAGCAGCATTTGGATTACGCCATTTAATTGTCGCTTCTTACATACGTACATTCGTTCATAGTTGGGTAACAAGAGAGATAAATGCTGGGGGTTAAAGAGCTTCCGTTCGGTTATGGCTCGTTGCCGACGACATATGCAATGACTTGTACGTTTTTTTTTTCGTTGTACGAGTATGTATTTGAATATGTAGTTACATGTAGGTGGTTATTAGGGAGGCTTATTTAAAGTGTTCTAAAAAGAATAATGTTTTGAATATTTGAATATGCTCAGAAATTGTTCGTTTAAAGTTGTTTTAATTTGATGTTCAATTAGTTCGATCACCCCTACTACTTTGCTTATATCTAATGTTTTGGTATGACCAAAATGGTAAGCATTTATAAATGGTAAAATTGTTTAATATAGATTCTCTAACTGCATATCGATTTAATCCTTTTATCCTTTTTAATCGTATCGATTTAATCGCAATATATGTATACATCGACATAGTTGTGCAATTCAATCCTCATATTATTATTTATTCTTTTCTCGATAAGAATTATTTTATTCCCCTTGAGAAAAATTATAGGATCGAAAATTAAATTCTTGAATAATTTTAAAAACTATCAATAGACAAAAGCTTTGATTTTATGATATATTTTGTAAGGATAAACTATAATATATCCTGAATACAATATTTCCTGCGCTACCCCCAACGTATTTTACTTTGTGTGTCTTTTATTTTAATATCGATTATATCCCCGTATTTCCTGCAGTAGACTGGACGAAAATATTTGAATAAATTTCTATTCTGTTACAGCCATATTTTCTACATATTCATTTTTAGTGTCTTTCTTTCTGCAGTACTCAGTTTTTATTTCTCATACCTCGTACCTTTTCAATATTAGCAGTAGAAATTATATATTTTAAAGTATTAATACCTTGTTTCATGTGCATTAACTTTTTAACACTCAAGACCTTGAAGCTTTCACAAGGATTGTTTCATTAAGTACGATCGTATTGTTAATAATGAAACGTTATACCTAGATATTAATACCCAAATATTTAAAAACATTAGTGTATAGATGGTGTAGATATTATGCTCAATGCAAAAATTCTCACTGGAAAAAAAGTTGGCAAACTTAATTGCAAATTTATTCATTAAAAAGTATTTTAATGATTTAATTTCTGATACTTGATTTACTCAGTATTATTCCATAATTTAGCATACAATTTGCTCAATATTTCAATACATAGTAATATCTATTATTTTGCAATTCTGCAGAAGCTTCAACATTAATTTTCAATTATTATTGACATTAACTGTAATTGACTATAACAGTCAAGTCTGTAGTAGACAATTTACAGTTAACTCAATTTGTCTTAGCAAAATAATAGTCGTACGAAATGTTTATTTCAGTAAATAACAAAATATGCCCCTATTGTTAATGGACAACGAGCCTCATTAAAGGGTTAAGATATGCGGTTTCGAGATATTGTCGTTCGCCCTTTCCAAAAAGCGAGCTTTCTTCCTCACTTTTTTGTTTTTGTTACTTCTCCAGAGCAATTTATTTGTTTCACAGACCGATGGTTATGAAACCAATCAGTGTAACCCACTCGAATGGAAGGCTCGCCAGGTGCACAAAGAGATGCTGCACCAAAAAAAAAAACGAACAAAATATATTACGTGAATTCTGAAAACGCGGATACGAGACGTTCTCAGATATGCGTGATTTTGCGTAAAAAACGTGCTTTTATCGTAAACTTGGTGAGAGCAAAAGGTTGTTCTACACGAGATATATGTATTGCAATCGCAAGTTTACTCTCCTTTTTCTACATAAATCTTGTTATCCATTTTCCACATTCCAGTCCATTTCAAAACAGACTCTTCAAGGATTCAAGGACTCGAGGATTCAAGGATTCAAGGATTCAAGGATATAAGGATTTTAGAATCCAAGGATTCCAGGATTCGCAAATTCAGGGATTCAGGGATTCACGGATTCTGGGATTCTGGGATTCGAGGTTTCAAAGATTCAAGGATTCAAGTTGTTGTAATTAATACAATTTTGTCATATCACTGTCCTTCATGTGACCATTAACTCTAGCACAAATAAGACTGACATGAATTACCCTTGCAATAATTAGAGAATTTCTAATTATCATATTCCACTGATCAGAATTCCAAACTTTATAATGGTAGAAACAACATTATCATAAGTCACAAATACCCTCGGTCAAGGAAAAGACGAAAAATTCCATTCCGCGATTGTGTAGAAGGCAGTAAGATGAATGGCCGCAATGAAATGGATTCTAGGATTCGTCAGATAATAAAGCACGATTGTTCCGGGATGGTCGTGGACTTAATTGATCGATCACCCGAAAGGAAATCACCCTTCCACGGTTCGGATCGTGGCTCTGAATAATTTACCGAAAACCTTTAGTAGTCCCCGAATTTTCCTGAAGGGGGGAGAACGAGAGGCCGCCGTCCAGGAATGTGATTCCGTCGGCAGGACCTTCGAAGGAAGATTGAACGAGCGCAACGCTACTACAGGGCAAATTGATGTCCTGACAGGGTCCCGTGCTGGCCTCTTGCATATTCGGCAAAATTGGCGAACCTATTACGTACGATTAAACGACCGCGTTAATTACGATTTTTCTCTCAGCGGAATTTGATTAAGGGATCGCCGCTTTTGCGAATTTCATCAGTAATTTCGCTGCAAATTTACGACTTAGAATTCGATTATTCGCAGCAATCGCTGCACAATTCTGGCTCAAATAAACAGCAGATATAGGACTATGCACAATGCAATTTCCTATTTTATGAATCATATTCATCTGTCTTCCATGTAGTTGTGCAATTTGTGAATATTTCTAAATAAATGAAATAGCTTCGCAATCTTTGTTTTAGGTATTTAGAAAAACATTTTTATTTACTTTTAAAGCTCCTTGCACTTTATGCTCTTTTTGCTTGCCTTTGCATTTTTCTTTTTTTTATCCTTTACATTTGTATGATATTGAAGATTGCTGATACTTTTGGACTTCAAATTTCGAATTTAGCATTTCGGATTCTTGAATTCCTGAGTCCTTGAGTCGAGGAGTCCCAGAGTTCCAGAGTCCAAGAGTCCATGGGTTCAAGAGCCCAAGAGTCCAAGATTCAAAGATTCAAAGAGTCCAAGAATCCAAGAATCCGAGAATCAGAGAATCCAAGAATCCAGGAATTTCAATTCTTTGTGTTAGAGTTAATAGTCCGATGACGGATAGTAAATCAATAAAATGGTCATAATTAGAAAGACTGCACTTTAAACACGAAAAACCATTTCTTGATAAAAAAAAGCTCAACGAAAGATATATCTCATACGAACAACCCACCGACAGAATTATTAAAAATCAAAAACTCGTAAGTCGCAGGACCGCTCAAGAATCGTGGCTCCGAATTTCTCTGAAATTAAAAGTCCTCGCTTCGATTGCTTTCAATGTCGAAACGGAGGGTGCAAAGCGCATTGGGAGAAAGCCGGAAAAGGTACATTAATAGCGGCTCGCGATTGCCGAGTGGTATTTCTGATCTCTCTGAATGCGCGAGTTTTACGATCGGTGAAAAAGAATATCGCCGTCGAATCGGCTCAGTATGCCACTGGAAATGCCGCGACTTTTCAACTGACGTACACGTAAGGGCTTTATGACACCACCGCGTAATATCCGACGATATTTCCGTCACGTAAATTCCTAACGGCCGGCCGATGGTGAGCACCGTGAATTCGATTGGGAAACGATCGTCTGGACTTGAAACGTGGAAACGGAATGGACGAGTTCGAGGAACACGTTCGGAGCAAGCTTCTGCGTTTTAAGCAGTGGTTTTGACGGTTCAGGCCGTGCGGCGTGCTTGACAAGTCATTCGCAGCTGTTGTGATATCCTGTGAGCCAATTACTTTGAGAAGTTTAACAAAAAGTTCTGTTCCTTCGTGTTATATGCTTTGGTACAGCAAAGTATAAAATTTGGAAGGGTAAACGAGTTTATTGTATCTCGAATCGCTTCGTAAATATATTATAATGATTTTTTTTTTAAATACATCAGTTAGCAGCAAAATTTTCATCAGTTTCGAAAGGAATCTCCCCAAACAATTGCCAGCAAACAACGTTGAAAGTTCCAAGACTTTATATATAGACTTCAGTCTAAGTTTAGTTTAAGATTTTAGTTGAATACTTTAACTGCGTAACCCTGTTTTTGAAATTCAGTTAGCACCAAAGAAATCGTTCGGTCTACATAGAACCGTATGCTAACGATAGATCCGAATTTCTGAATTAACGAAGCAGCTACGGGCTCGGAATGGGGATTTATGAGGAGGCAATATTACGAGGCACCAGAAGTTTCTTTAGAGTGAAAACTTTCTTTCCAAACTGTTCCCTGTAAGTGAAACTTGAAATCTGCATAATTGACATGAAATTTCTGGCAAACCGGGAGCGTTTTTCTTTTTCAGGAAAACCCAGGAGACCCTACGGGATACAATGACAGATTTACTTTTTTGCGGCGTATAATCCGCGTGAAAGTCGATGACGGATGGCAAGCATATTGACGTCTTGCATTACATCGAATTTCAAAAGAAAGCGCTTGACACGATTTTCATGGTCGATCGAATACATGCAGCCTGGACGCTTTTGGGATGAATATAGAACGCGTGACTACGGAAAATGCATCGTTAAATACTGTATCGAACGAAAGTAAAGTAACGTTTTTAGCTGGAGGATTGTTAACTAAAGTGCGTCATCAGATAGATATTTGTATAAAAGAAAGCCTTGGTTCGATTTGTTAACAGAATTCATATTTCACAACTTTAAACTCAAGGAACTGTTTGGGTAGAATGAACACACACTCAATTCGGTTTTTAATTTGATTATCAACCGATTAACAATTCGGTTTTCAATTCGGTTTTCAACTCGGTTTCCTATTCGATTTTCAATTCCATTTTAAGCACAGTTTCTAATACAATTTTTAATACAACATTCAATACGATATTCAATGCAATTATCAATTCAAATTTCAATTCGGTTGTCAACTCAATAGTTAATTGATTTTTCAATTCGGGTTTCGCTTCGATTTTCAAATCGATTTTAGGATTGAACGTAAATGCAATTATAATTCACCTAGTTTTCTAGCATTTTTGAAGCCAGGGGAATATTTGTCCCATTGTAGTTGCTTTATACAGCAGCATGAAATATTGGAATTAAATTTCATTGAATAATTGCGAGTTAAAATGGTTATTGCCACTAAATTTACATGTCGAGATATGTGGCTATAGATCGTGTGAAAAGGAACAGATCCTCTTGTTCATTGCATTTCAGGAGAGTATATACTTATTGCAGAATGCATGCATGTATGTCGTGACTTGTTTCGTCTTAAATCGAGTCTATAAGAGCGCCTTTCAACGTGCACTGTACAAAACCACATACAGTCGCCGCATGCTATAGAGAATCTGCTGAAGTTCGTGAAATTAATTGGTGGTAGTCGGAAAACTTACTCGATGATCAATTTGTATTCTTCTGACAACCATTACGTTACAGCAACCCTGTAATTTCACTCTACTTCGTTTACGATTATATCTCCATGTTTGAAATTTACATAAACACAAAGATAAGCACCAAACTGAATTAAACTATTAAAAGTTGAATTGAAAAATGAGCTGCGAATTGAATTGGGAATTGCATTGAAATTTGAATTATTGAAAACTGAATAACTGAACTGCAAATTGGATGAAAAACTATACACAACAGATACTGTAAACGGTATAAGTTAAAAGGGCATAATAATAATGGTAACGTTACGCGAAACGTACGTATTGTTTGAATTGAAAATTGAATTGACAATCGAATTGAAAATCGTATTGAAAATCGAGTTGAAACTTAAGTCGACAACCAAATTAAAAACTGAGTTATTGAAAATTTAGTTAATAACTGAACTGATGATTGAATTGAAATCTGAATTGAAAATTGGATCGAAAACTGAATTGAATTTTTCGTACTTCGACTCTGATACTGTAAACAATTCAAATTAAAAGAGCATAATAAAAATGGTACAGTTACACAAAACGTACGTACCACCGAAAGAGCTTTTGCTTTTAATTTATTAAGCACCACGCAAGGCAAAGACAAATTCGGAGTCAAGTGATCGAATGATCGATTAGCCGTCGTCACTTTTGCCTTTTATTATATTAATAGGCTGCACCGACAATTAGCTTTCCGCTTCAAATTAGCGTCGAAGCATACGAGGTACTCTACGTATATCGGCAGTCACGCGGGGGCTCGTATCAATCGACCCCTCCCCCGCATAAAAATGAGCTTGCTCGGTCCGCACACCCAATTTACTAAAAGCAATGAATTTTTATCATATGAGGTATTACGTGGTTATTTACCAAATGCTCACAGCACGCGAACGGTTCTCGACCGGATGCTGGGATCGGGGTCCATTTCGCTTGTGGTCGCCCGGCGAAAGTAATGAATTTTTATCGGGCCTCTCTCGCCCCGCTGCCCGTTCACGCGAATCGCGTCGCGCTTAGCAGCGATTTGCCGTTTGAGCTGTACGATTCACCATCATCTACCGGCTTGCTTGGCGACACTTTTATTTTTTAATCGGGTCACTCGAACTAATTAATTCTCGGCCCGCTGCAGTCTCTCATTAATGCGAGAGAGATATTAACGACGGGGGAAAAGGGTTATTGACGTTCCGAGAGAGCCGGTAATTTAGCTCGCGTAAATGGGCGCTGCGTATAAAACACTTTTTGCACAGCCTCCACCTTGCATTTGCTGTTGGATTTTTCAAAAAATTCCAGCCGGCCACGCCGATTGGCTTCGTTGTCCTTGGTCACGCACCAATCCTTCATTCTTTTTATTCATTATCACCCGTCGGTCAAAATTACGGACTGCAAATATGTTATACGAATGTCCACCGTTCAGTGGAAATTTCATTAAGTTGTTAAAGAAATGCTTAAAAAGATGACTTAATGTCAATAAGTTAATGGCTTGAAGTACCATCCCCTAAAACGTTCCTCCAGCCATCGACAAATTTCACCTTTCTTCCATTTTCGATAGTATTCTCTTTATCAGCAACAGGGCACAATGTCGACCAAATAAAACATTCGACACATTTGTTATAGAAATTTCAAACAGGCTTGCCTTACCTCGTCTACATTCACGTCAAAGTGGCACCTGAATTGACACTGGTATCACACGCAGAAGATGTCCGGAAAAAGCACTGGAAACTCGCGCAAAAAGTTTATACGAGCCCGGGTGAAAACGCACCCCTACGAACCCGTAACACGCGAATGACTCGCTGGATGCGACTGACAGGACC
The DNA here is from genome assembly GCA_023838395.1 of Holcopasites calliopsidis. Taxonomy (NCBI): domain Eukaryota; kingdom Metazoa; phylum Arthropoda; class Insecta; order Hymenoptera; family Apidae; genus Holcopasites; species Holcopasites calliopsidis. Next base: position 33,231 of record JALHAQ010000052.1, read on the forward strand.
GTGTTGCTCCACGTGGGCTCCAACCACCCCGCGAGAGCATACACCAGTCACGTGACTGAGCGTACACCGATGAACCCGAACGGGAGGGGGCTGGGGTCATGCGCATTGCCGCGGCTCCCTTGCATTCGAACTTCCGCTCTCCTCCCCCTTTTTCTTGTTAAACGCGTAATTAGCAGCATTTCGCGGATTCGCCGGCCGATAATCAGTTATAGAATGCAATCGCTACCCCCTGATGCTACTGCTCCGTCCATTTCTGGTTCTACAATGAAAATTCTATTCTTTGAGATACGAACTAGAAGAAGTGGTCTCAATATGGGCTTCCACTTTTATTCCAGGCATTATTGTCAAACTAGTTGAACATTCTTTTTAATTTAATTCTACAGTGAACATCTGCAACATATTTGCTATCCAATATGCTGTTCAAATAAGCTGAACAAAGTTCGTGTTCGCTATAAATAGACATCGGATTTTTATGCAAATTCACATTTTTGAGAATGTAGTAAAAAAAAGTAGAACTTTGGTAGAAAAGTATTTCATTTTCTAGATATTATAAAAATCATAATAATTTGGATATTTTCATTTCATTGAAAAATGTCATGTAAAAAATGTTTTGTAAAAATGTCCGCGTTCAAAAGTGTGGCTTAAGGTAATAAATAGTGACAATAAGGGACACTTTGACCTAAAAAAGAGCGGGACGTTCTGCACGATTAGCGAACTGAAGTCATCCCCACCACTGTCTCCATTTTCCCTGACACACCACGTGATACATGTGTATGCAATGAAAAATTACATCCACTGTACGATTAGCAGATCACTTGGTCGCGACATTAGCTCGCTTATCAAACTTTTACTTTAATAAGTGTATATTATGTAAATTAATTTTTAGGAGAAATATTTACACTGGAACATACACAATTTCCATATCCTTTATTTGGCTGAATATTTAGGTTTTGGTAAGTATTGACAATAAGGGTTCCAGCTTCAATCACTTTGGCCTTGAAATATGTTGTCAAGGACATCATTTTGAACAACTTTCTCCTGTACATGTTACTGTCGCATTCGTTTTCGAGATATTTCCAAAAAATTTTCGTAGCTATGCAGTTTAACAGCTTTCCTTGATTTTGACTATTTCAATATAGCTTTCTTTTTAATATCTTCATTTTATCTTTAAAACGACAAATCAACCGCGAGAGACGATAAAAGTACTCTACTTTTCTATATTGTTTTCTAAAAATGTCAAATCAAGGTGTTTTTGAAAGTTACGATATATGTAGATGGCCGGCTCATGTCGACGTGAAAACAACTGCCTCCAAACTCTAACTGTAAGATAGAGGTTAGGTTTGGTAGTATCTTTATTTGCGGCCGCCTACGTCGTATCTTCCAATAAACCTCACTATGACATTTTTAGAAAAAAAAACAGCAGAACCTAGAATACTTTTATCGTCTATTGCGATTGACTTTTCGGCGAGGGTTTTGGGATTCTTAGCAGCGTACACTTTAGGTAGAATTCGTTGTAGTGGTAAGAATAATTTTTTACAAATATCTCGAAAACTAAGATTGACCGTCCGTTATATGTACAGGAAAATGTTTCGCCCTGCGGCTCTAACAATGTGATCATTAGACTACGGATTTTCATGAAAATTCAAATTTTTGGTTATAATTTTTTAGTTATAATTGAATATCGAATTGAAAATCGAGTTAATAACTAAATTGATGATTGAATTAATAACTGAATTGAAAATTGTATTGAAATCTGAATTGAATACTGAATCGGCCTTCATTGGCCGATAATCGGTTATGAAATACAATCACTACCCGCTGATGCTCTTCTCCTACTTTTGGTTCTATAACGGAGATTCTATTCTAAAGTAACTATGGGTGAACGATGGCATACGTTTGTTGTACATTTTATTTACATTTTCTTCGCTGTCGCGCATAATTTGTGTTACTTGTTTGAAAAATATTAGGTCATTTTAAAAGTTCTCGGTTTTATCTTGGTAGAATTCACCTTTTAACATGTTTTACACAGTTTCATGCTGTTTCAATGTATTTGTTTTATATTCGGGCATCAATTGTGCTGTTAACCCTACAGTTTCCATTAGCATCGAGGAATGTTACTTTTTATTTGACTTTTTTTATTCCAAATTAAAGTGATCAGTACTCAAAGACTCCTAATTGATACATATTAACTCTTTTTCTGCAAACTCAAGATTTGTGCACAGTATACTCATGGAACCGCCTGTTCAATTCAGGAAAAACAAAAATAAAAACGTTTTCACGTATTGAACCACCATATATGTAATTACTAATTGTACAGATGAAGGTTCAACTCACTGATCTTAATGATTTTTTAATATGTTATCAGGACCATGATAGTAAGCATCTTTTTTCAATTAGTTTTCGAGATATTCCTGTAAATACTGACCAGCTGGAAGCAAATAATCCGAATCTAACCCAATACATATCATGTTAACTAGCATTCGAAAGAATTTTGATTCGATTTTGACTAAAACTAACAATTGACCTAATTGAATTAATGGACGCATAAAAAGTCGTTTTAAGTATTTTGATAGAAGCATCCAAAATACAATGTTACCTAGTTTATTCCATGACTTCAAAATAGCTTGTGCCATTTTAAATGCAACATTTACATCACCATCTACATCTGCCCTTGATAATTTAATTACAAATAGAATTTTGCAATATTCGAACAGAATTAATCATTTATCACAACTGATTCAAGCGGAAAATATGAATATAAAGCGAGCACAATTCCAACGTATGGAAGTTACAGAATTGGAGTTTTTCCCCAGATTAACTTACAAAGATCTATGCTTATACGCATGCGGAACATACCAAATGAAGCAAGCACCTGGCTATTACGCCGACCATATAAATGACAGCGGAGATTTTGAATTTCAAGTTGCACTACCATCATATAACATCGATTTTCAAAAATACCAGATTGATGTGGAACCAATTAATGTCATTTTACTTAAAACGAAACTGCATTCACGACACTCAAATAGTTTAAAATATTTTGTATACGTATTAATTGATAAAAGTAAAACCGCATTGGAAGCCATACTTGCACACTCATGTGGATGCAAAGTCGGAGAACGCGTTGTTGGGTGCTGTTCCCATGTAGCCACGATTATATGGTACTTTGGATTTGCTCGATTTCAAGCTTCAATTCATCTACCCGCTGAGTTCCTTGCTAGTTATTTAGAAGACGGTTCGATATCCGAAGAAGAAGACGACGAAATGTAAAATATACGTAAGTTCCATTATCATCACATTCATACTTTGAACGTATTTTTGACAACTTTCCCATCGTTTCTCGGGAAAGTGATAAGGACATTTTTTGTTTCCTGGGAGACACTCTAAAAGACCCTGCATGAATTTTTCATTTCCAGGCGATGCCAAAAATGGCCATTTTTTAACACCCTCCTTATAATTGACGAAACAATTTGACCGAAACTACAATACAGAGTATATTGACTAGCACTTCAATAAATTTTCATTTAATTTTGATTTGAGGCAAACTTAAACTTAAAACGAAGTTGTTTCGCCTTCCAATAAGGATAAACTTAATCACGACGCTGTTACTTAAGTAGTTCGTTAGCATTTGTCTCACTCGGTGTACCTGCAGGAATTTCCGGTTCGCGATCGAGTCTTCGATAAGGATCACGAAAAGGGGAACAGTGAAGGAACGACGTCAGAACGTAGTCTGTCGTAGTCTTAATCAGGAAATTAATCTCCATTTCGGAGCCAGCTTGTTTCTAACGCTTGATGCTTTGGCGTTTCGCTGGCCGTAAATTACGCAACCTCGACATTCGATTGCCCAGTTCCCCCTTTGAACATCGATGGCGAAACTATGGTGATTTATTCACCGCGAAGATCCAGATAATAAAATTCTAATTACGCTCCGAGCACTCTGTGTCCTGACGTAATTCGATTAATTAGAACGGGTTCACGTGTACGTTGCCGACAACAAGGTATCCTCCATATGCGTTCTCCATTTCCTTGAGAGTCGCGTGCAACGAATTTCCGCCGGGACATGTCAATTATGGAAATTTATTCCGCTCGATTTAGATTATTTTGATAACAGATACTGGCTTGCGCTGCGCGATGCATTGATTAAGGAATATTAAATCTTGCCGGTAATTCTACTGATAATACACGCGACAATGGATATCGATTCATCGAATCTTTCTTTTGATTTTATTCCAATTAAAAAACGTTAAATTTAAAAACTGATACTTTTTCCCGCAGGTACCGCGAGCGTAAAGCAGAAGGCTGAATAGGGACCAGCAGTTTATTCGAAGCGGATCGATAGCAATTTAGCGAATGAAATGTGATAAAATTCCGTGCTGTCGGGTAAAGCGAGACTCGTATACACGGATGATACAAACTCGAACGTGCACCGTAAAAAATTTCGCTGACACTAAAAATTGCTTTTACCTCGTTCTTCAAATCTTTCGCATCAAGAAAGTAATTTAAAATGATTGGTCAATTTTGATATACTGCGCGTTACAAAACATTGATACATGTTATAGGTACAATTTAGTCGAAGACTTTTGTCAGTCAATATTCCGCATATCGTTACAGTATTGTATCGTAAATTTCTTCCATTTAAATTATGTAGATTATACCGTAATGGACTTATAATACATTCTTTTTTCACAAACTTGATTCTACAAAATGTAGTGATTTCCGATGAAAACAATACTAGTTATTTTCTGTGTGGATTCAAACTTCAAATTCGCGGAAAATATACAGAACGTACATATACATCGGCCAGATTCAATTAAAATATACAGGACGTATATGTACGTCGCTCAAAGTCAACCGAAATATGAAAAACGTATGTATATGTTGCCCGGATTCAATAAAAGTATGCCGAACGTATACATATATACGTCGCCCGAATTCAATGAAAATATACAGAACGTTTATCAACATCGCCCGAATTCAATAGAAATGTACAGAACGTATACAAATGTTGCTCGCATTCAATGGAAATGTGCAGAACGTGTATATACGTCACTAGGATCCAATGAAAATATACAGATCGTATACAAACGTCGATCAGATTAAATTAAAATGTGCAGGACGTATATATACGTCGCTCGGATTTAATGGAAACGTTTAGAACGTATATATGCGTCGCCCGGAATTAATTAAAATATGCAGGACGTATATGTACGTTGCCAAAATTCACCGAATTATGAAACACGTATAAATACATCGCCCGTATTCAATTAAAATATACAAGACGTATATGTACGTCGCCCAAATTCAAAGGGTTAATTCAACAACCGGAGGCTATCTTGAGGAACGGCTCACCGCAATTACCCTGACAAAGGTGTGTATTCGCGCGTGGACGGTCGAACGTTGCTCTAGCCAGGCCACTAGTCTTTCTATGTAGGTACCGAGGGATGGGGAAGCAAAGTATGTGTCAGTGTTTTACGGGCCCCACGGAAGGCCGCTAATTACCGAGGTTTGTCTGAGTCGTTACACTGGCTATCGGCGCGCTTCTTTTACCCCGAACCGGGCTTCCATCTCTTCGACTATCCGCACCCTTTCACGGCGCGGGAGCTGCCTCTGCATTCAGAGCAGCCATGCGAAACGAGAAAGACCTCGTTTCTGTCTCAAGCGTGTTAATTAGACGCGCCATTGTTTCCTCGGAAGAAACCCAAACGGGGCAAACATGAACGATGAAACGACCCTCGAATTTTGTCTGTCGCGTGGCATCGCGACTATCGCCCCCCTGCGAATTATTTATGCCGTGAGATTATACTGAGGTTTCATAAGGGGAACCGACCTGTGTTCTCCAGTCAGTTACTGCGCCTGCGATTTTACGTCGGTACACTATGCAACTCGCAGTTAATGATGGGAAATTGGTACAAATGGAACATTGGTGGAATATTCGATTAAAACTTGAGCTACCAAAGTAGTCGAAATTACCCAATCTAGATTTTTTCCCTTATTTAGATTTTCTTTTTCATTCGTTTATTTATTTTCACAGTGCGCACAATTTTATATAGAATCATGAACTAATTGCAAATGAAGGTATATTTATTATTCGTGGATATTGAATAAAATACGAAAGATATTAATACACAATTTTTTATTAAATTACTTATCGTTAAACACCACTAGTTCCAGTATTAATTGACATTGCGTCAATTATGTGTGCCAATTGTATATACATTTAGTCAGTTATAATTTTTGTTCCATGCAGACATGTACATGTATTTGTACAAAATAGATAATGAAGATGAAGTTTCAATGCTAACGAGCGAAACATTAACGAGAGGTTCGCAGAGAAAGGGGCGGGAAAATGTGGAATGACATATGAACGAGAAAAGTATGAAACGTTGTTAGTTATACGGCAGACAATGGTTGCCAAATTTACCCTTTTCATTCTCATTATTCTATGTCGAAAATATAGATGATTTAATATAATTGATATTCCATACTTGATACTTGATACTTGATACTTGATACTTGATACTTGATACTCGATACTTAATACTCGATACTTAATACTCGATACTTGATACTTGATACTTGATACTTGATACTTGATACTTGATACTTGATACTTGATACTTGATACTCAAATTAGGTAAGCAATAACATCAATCTATGAATGCTCCTTCCCAAGGGAAATTTTACCAACTAACGAAATCATATTGATAAAGAAATGCTCGCTCTATTGAAGTCGTTCAACGGAATCCGAATTCATTACTCTATCTTTAATCAATTAATCTTTTTATTCTCATTATTCTGTGTCGAAAACGTGGATGATTTAAACCACGAAAGTATGCAAAAGGAAAGAAACTAGTAGTGTCTGGTGTGGAAAAATTAATTGGTAAGTTACAAATTTTAATGAGGAATAATAATATTGGTTAAATGTAAATTTGCAAAAGGGAATTAAATTATGAATGTTTACGCAATGTGCATGCACTGTCAATATACTCACATTTGTGTAGATATATTTTAAAAAATACAATTTCTACCAATTATCATACTCCACGTTTGTTAAATTATTGCAAATTAAGTTATATTTATCCCGCTTAATCTCAGCTCTTAATTTTTCATCTTAAAACACTACAATCACTCAATAAACTGAAAGCACTAAGCGAATCTCTAATTTGATGCATATTTCGCCTGCTTTCCAAATTGTTTTATAACTGCCGTAGTGAAGTAATTATATTATAACTTTAACAGTAGAACTGATTTACCAACAGAATTTTCATTTAAATGAGTGGAGTCCCCGGAGAAACGAAGCAAACGTGAGTAATCTCTAGTGGTACAGAAGAAGTCCAATCTCTGTAGAAAGGAGAGGAGCAATAATGAAAGATGAAGGAACTATGGAGAACAATCTCTGGAGAAGCTTGTGCTCGCGTTTAATTATCGACGTTTAGGTGCACCGTCTTCCCAGCTTGCATGTCTCTTACTTGAAGATTGTCTCTGATTTGCAAGTATTTGCATATACATTTTAGGGGAAAGCTTTTGTCATAAATCATCAACAATTAGTGTGAAATGTAATTTGTAATCATAAAGACTTTCCAAAGTAAACAAATATTTATATAAGATGCGAAAATCATCGCAATAAAATATAAATGGGACCACAGTGTTGCTAGCGGGCCACAGTAATTTTAACAAAGAATAATTGATGCAAACTTCAAGTTTCGAGTGTTCATACATGAATAAACTTCAAATCGTACAATCGTGCACTCTGCATTCGTTTAAATTAACAAACTTATAAATATTAAATTGTATAAATATGCATATATTTCAAAGTTTAATATGTTTACCACAATGAATATGCAATTGAGCAGCAGCTAAATTATACGAAACGAGTAATATAGACTTATTGATATTTAATAAAATTCTTTTCCCCAATGGCAAACGTTTATATACATACATCCTCCACTTGAACGATCGTTTAACAATGCATTCCAATTCTAATACACAACACATACTATTTTTAATTGTACACGATAAATGCCACGTGCCTTGTATTTTATTCGAGAAGAATAAAACACGTTCCTCTTTGCAGAAGGGTACTTAGGTATTACTTCACAATGGGGCGAGGTCTTCATCTCCCTCGATTTAGTATTGCTTCCATCTCCCTTCCTCTATTTCTTCCATTCTCTATTCCCCATCGTGATCCTCCGAAGGTTTATGCAAGCTGAAGTCTGCCTGAATCTACCATCATATTCCTCCTCAATAGCAAGCTACGTAGATGTTTACATTTCAATTATTCGACGCCTCGTCCGTGCCATTATTAGTATTTGCATGATTTAGTAGCTGAAGGAGCACGCCTTCTTGCGCCCTCAGTAATTATTGGAATACAATTAAGTAGAATTATTCAAAATGATTAGATTTTCAAACAACAAATTTTATACTAATATTTTATATGGTAATACTATAAACTTTAATCTTCGACTATGGTGTTTATTGTTAAATTTCTATAAACATTTGAATAACTAGTCTGTCTTTTTAATTTATTCAGTAGTATGTATTTAGTTATTTTGTGCGTCATATTTTATTCTTGATACTTAATACTTCACTCTTAACGCTTTATACTTCACTCTTCATGCTTGGTACTTCATTCTTGACACTTGATACTTAATTCTTAATGCTTAATACTGAATTGTTGATACTTGATACTTGATGTTTAATGCTTAGTGTTTAATACTTCATTCTCGATGCTTAATACTCTATACTTAATTCTTAATGTTCAATGTTTAATGCTTAACGCTTAATGCTTAATGCTTAATGCTTCATTCTTTTTACTTGGTTCTTGATACTTGGTACTTAATTCTTTATTCTTGATACTCAAATTAGGTAAGCAATAACATAAATCTATCGATGCTTCTTCCCGAGGGAAATTTTACCAACTAACGAAATAATATTGATAAAGAAATGCTCGTTTTATTGAAGTCGTTCGATGGAATCGGAATTCATTACTCTATCTTTAATCAATTAATTGGCTATGTAATCTTGGGATCTTCCAGAGCGGCTAGGCAAAGGAAGGCGAACAAGGAATCGTAAGAAAAGCACGACAAAAAGGAGAAGGAGCTCCCTTTATGGAGAAGAACTTGGAATACGAAACCCCGGTGTAATATTCTGGGAAATTCCGCAAATCGATGGAAGAAACGGAAACGAGCAAAAAGGGAGAAACAATGAAGAACGGAAGAAACCGGATCGTGGTGGGGGTGGGAAAGTGGAACATTTCTGTGCTCGTTAAAACGCACGGCTTCAGCATCCAGCGCAAACCGGAAGAAAGAAAGCCTCCCTTATTGCGGAACGTGACCCGTTTCCTCCTTCTTCGGTTTTTCATAGGATAACCATTGCTTCGTTTCTTCTCAAAAAGATTTGCCATTTTTTTCACCTCATTTCTTCTTCTTCTACATGAGATACAATGCAACAGATGAGTAATGGGGTCAGAAGATTCGGTTTTAAATGTATTCTTATGTGAAATTTTCAAATGGCAAGTGAAACTGGTTTTGAAAGAATTAGTGAACCAAAATTTTGATTGAAAAATCAGTTGTAATAACTTGTTAAGCGGTTTGTGCAAAAAACGTGGCAATATGAAGCCCAAGTTTTCTATTGTTACACGAAGACCTTTTTATTATACATTGTCACGTCAAATAACAATTACAGTGCTACCTACATATATACATATAATTAATTAATTATTCCATTAATTAATCAAATCATATTATGTTTGATTAGGTTAATTAGGTTATTATATATATATATAATCAAACATAATAATTAATTAATCATATAATATACAATCAAACTGTGTATATATATATACAGATTGATTGTAATTTTCGCAACAAAGAAAAATAATTAAATATATAACGTTTTATTTAAAGGAAGAGTCATTGGGATGGTCAATAATACGGTGCGGATCAACATTGTCCATTCAATCAATTTCCAATTTAATTATGAACCACCAGCAATAAAACTGAAATTAAGTTAGGTTAATTAATTACTTTAAACTAAATATTTATGTACTAAGTTAGCAGTTGATTACAATTTTTCACTAGCAATTCAAAAGTACAATAGGGGGGTAACACTGTTTTAATTATTATTTAGTTTGATTGTATACAAAATATATCATCGCATTTCAATGAATATTCAAAAACTGTAATAAATAAAACGTCAAATTAAAGTGTTTTTTCTAAATATTACTTAGAAAATAATAATTAATTTGTCAATCTATGCTATTACTTACATCTGTTTCAGTGTTGTTAATCTTTACTCAGAATTACCTCGTGTACGCATATTCTGAAATTGGTCGATGTTTCTCCGCGGGAAGATTCACGCGGCAAGCGTAGCTTCTTTCACAGAACATTTCACGATTTCACCCGACGACGATTTTCATCAGGGGGCGTTATAAATTTTGTAATACTTTACTTGTGAACTTGTCATCGTTGAAAATACCGTGTATAATCATAAATATGGATCAACAGAATGTGTGTACCAACACGGTTCGAAAGAAATCTATACTTTCGCGCTACATCAATCATCTTTGCGCAACGTAAAACGTATCCATAACGTTTCTGTTAAAATAACACGATTTACAATCGACTGAATATTCAAAATATATAGGATGCTTCAAAAATCGTTGTATAACCCGAAAGAAAGTTATTTCTCGTGTAAAAATAAATCGAAAAAGAAAAAGAAAATTTTTTCGTTCGATACTTCATTTTCGAGAAAATTCAGCTTAAAGAAAGCCGGGTCTTGGCTGAAGTAAGAAAATGATGGCTACTTGAGTACCCAGGTACTTGACGAACATTGAAACTTCATTTTCTCAAAGACTAAGCGTCATAGAAAAACAATGTATTCTTTACTTTCGGGTTATTTTTACATGAAGAACAAATCCCTATCGGGTTGTACCATTTTATAAGCATCCCGTATTGTACGATACAAATAATTGTTTTCACATGTTTTATAGAATTCTATCAATTATCAGTCTGTAGTTCAATAAACTACCATAGTGCAATAAAATCAGAACTGATTCAATCTACTCTACAATTCAATCTGTATTAAGTTTTTTATTGTAATTACACATTTTTGTTAAAGTTTCAAAAATTCTGTTCGTTGTCAGCTACAGAATATATTGAAACATTACTGAAAACAATTTGAAACTATAATTTTGTGATAAAAATTAGTAGATTAATAAGCAGATTTAATATAAAATAAAAAGAAAACTCTTTTAGTTATTATATTATATTATCAAATTAAATACACATGGAAGCTTATTTATGCAAATACTTAAAACAGAAATAATATAATACAGATTCACATAAATTAAAGGAAATTAATGTACAAAATTAAATTTCTAAGATCTCAAATGTTTCTTTTCATTTAACGATTTGCTATCGCTATAAATAATTTCCCACATCTTATATCGAAAGAAGCACGCAAGTTACGCACGTAGACAAACAAGCAAGGTAAATAAATTAAGTTATATTAATTCTGGCATATAAGATGCTCGTGAAAAAAAACATCAGAAAAATAAGTGGAAGAAGGACAAAAGCGAAGATCTTCGTGATGCATCAAGACAGAGATTAAGGAGCTGTTATTCCCCCGTTTTACCGGCGGAAATGAGCCACCGAAACCGATCGTAGACCAATACTTTGGAACTTCACGAGGAAGCCGATGAGATCATCACTGATATCGACCATCGGATTCTTTTATCTCTATCGGCTGTGACTAATGAAAGGCAGTAACTCAAAGATTTATATCCTAAAAGCGAGTCCTTAATAATGTAATAAATTGAATCTCGTAATAAACATTCTCTTATAGCATGTGTATATATGACAAAGAAAATGAACAAACAAGTGGAAGGTGTAATAATATTTTAATTTATAAAACTGAATTTGAATGAAAAAAGAATTAATGTAATGTACAATGGAATATGAAGATCCTTTGATTCTTCTTTAATATTTTTATAAGAAATTTATGTTGCGAGGATGGGATATACAATGTATAATATATTACAAATATAATAATATTTATAAATTCATGTATGAAACGTTCTGTTTAATCAAGGATCACAAGCCGTAATGTATCACTGGAATGATGGGGGATGACCTATTACAACCCTCGAATAATGACTAAGGCTGTAATTTTCCCCTAGTGCTTTATGGATCGCCAGTTTGACTGCAGTTTGAGTCATTGATATTTCACTTTAACGGAAATGTTACATGCCAAGAGCTTAAACGAATTTAATCAATGTTTAATATTTATTATTCAATTCAATAACGAAACTAAGCGTAATTCTGGTAATAATCGGTATATTTGTACACAGTTTTTGCTAGTATTTGTATATTACTTCCTAACTCTATATTTTTCATATCTTGAAATTTAGCCCAAACCGATTAATTTTTGTCACAGTCGAACAATTGAACAAAAATCGAAAACGACGGTTTAAAATACAAGCTGACATTTCGACCGCTCTCTCTCTCTCTCTCTCTCTCTCTCTCTCTCTCTCTCTCTCTATACCGTTTTCCCCTAATTCTCTAACGGAAATTAGTTCGACGGAAACGTTGTTCGCCTTCGCGTGTCCCTCCCTCTCTCTCACGGATCAACGATTTTACGAGGGCAGGATCGCTGCGTCATTGACTGCTGTCGTCGAAATTCGAACGAGCAAACTTGACTGCTGCCAATGGCGCAGTTAGCCAGCTACCCCATTTGTTCCGCAACTTGGTGAATATCAAGATCGAAGGACCGAAGTGAAATCGCTTCGCTATTCGAGTCACGGTAACTGCACTTTGCGAAGACTCTGCCCAGTTTAGATAAGGCTAGGGGCTGTGGAAGAATGCCACTCTCTGTACGATTCGTTTGCTCAACAATGGAGAGATGAAAAATCGCTGAATCGCTTGAGAAATGTGGAAACGGTACGTAAAAATGTTACAGGGGGTTGCACTGTGCGATCTACGATGTTGGAAATTTTTATTGTTTCACTGCCAATCAATTTTGAGTAACAGAAAAATATTGTTACAGATGCGGGAGCCCAGTAAAAGTCCAATACGTTCATTTTCTTCTTTGTCTAGAGCAACTGAACATCAAGAAACTTGTTTCCACGCGGTGTCCCGCTACAGGTTGCAAATATTTCAAGGAGTAATGCTATGGGCTAAAATAATACGAAAAAAAGAATGAATCTTTTTCGTTTGCGGTTTTGTTTTCGGGAAAATTGAGTTTGAAAATTCAACCGCAAGTTGTAATAAAACCGATGCAACTGGAAATTTTTGAAAAACGGGCAAGAGAATGATTGTTCATGACAAAATAAGGCGAAAGTCAAGAGTGAAGAAATTATATTTAAGGCTTCTTTAATAAGTTATTAGCTAAGTTAAAAATCGGTCTAAAAGCCCCTGAATGTAGGCAACTCGACGTGTATCATCGGCTGCTGAGTTGCCTACATTCAGGGGCCTTTGGGCCGAATTTTAATCGTTCATAAATTCTTCACGAAGCCTTGAATGCAATTTTGTCGTTCTTGTTTTTCGTCTCATCGTAGCTCACTGAATCACCCTTTAAAGTGTTTGCAACCTGTAGCAGGACACCCTGTATATTTCTCTGAAGTGGAAGTTTAGGGGAAGATCTCGCAAATTCCGAGGAAGTTATTCGTGTCTCATGTATTGCATGTGTTTTGTAATCATGCTTTTGTACTTTAACTGCGAATTGCCATTTATGAAATACTTAAAAGTTTAAGCGACCACAGCCAGTGTTGTGAGACAAAAAGAATTAGGCAAAAAAAAATACAGAGTAAGTATTCCTGCAGGGAACATTTGCATTGCAGTTTTAATGAACTAAAAAAAAAGACACTTTATGTTTATTTATACGTATCGAGCAGTAAAGCTTTAAACCTTTTAAACCTGTCCCGGTTGCAATGGGTTAGGAAAGGCTCTTAGCAAGTGCTTTACGTGGGCATTTTCGACTACGATATAGCACCTTTTAACCACAGGAAAAGGCAGAAAGTACCCGCTGGGATCTACGTTCTATCTTTCCCCCTTTCTGCCTCCTTTCACCCTTTCTTTCTAACTGTTTCTCATTTATCGTCCTTTCCCCCCCTTATAGTTTGTATTTTTCCTTATATATATGGGAAAGCAAAACTGCTAAAAAATTGGATTTGTTTGTCGTTATCTAGTGGGTGATTAAATTATTAGGATCACAATTAATGGTGGCCATTTTGAACATGTTGTGAAATAATACTTCCATTAAAAATACCTCAATAAATATTCATTTCAGATTTATTGTGCCTTAATACTTATTTACCCAGTTTTTAGTCCTCCTTGAATTACCATAATAATATATAGTGTTCCATTTAAAAACGTCGTAGAGACCTTTTAAACTTTGTGTATAAATAATGTAGAACAAAAAATAATTAGTGTAACATATACCCTTACGGATGTCATGTAACTTTTGTTTTGAACATTTCCCAATACTGCGAATAATGTACGAATAATTTCGCGTCGTCGAGTTAAGTGAATCATCTTGTATATGTGTAATTGCTTTCGATCAACGTTCTTATAAATTATGCTGCTTCCACTAGCGCCATCAATTTCGCAATAGTATAACTTCAGTATAAAATATTTAAAAAAATAACAAGAAATGTTAAGCGAAATTAATTAAATCGTGAAAAATTGAACTTTTCACTTGCTCAATTGACGAAAAGGATCACGATCGATTTATCCTATACCCGTTCGTCATTTAAGCGTGCGTTCGAGGTGGATAGGATCTGAGCAGAACGGAAAATAGTAAAGTCTGGTGCTTTAAGTGCATTCGATCGCGGTGTAATAGCTTTTAACTACGGAAACAAAGAAAGGTACGATTACCATCGACGTTCCCTTTCATTCTACTCTTTCTTCTCTTTCGATTCTCTCCCTTTTAACTTCTACTTCTGGAGCTTTCGGAACAAAGCGAACACTTGGCACGCATCCCGAAAAATCTTGACGATCGACAGCACAGATTGTCAGGTGTTCGCTGAATGTGACCTAATATTTCAGAAGAGAATAGACCATCGTTTCTATAGGATCGCAGCGAAAGGATTTCAACAGAAATGGGATAGTTGTGGTATGTTTCCTTATTTTTCTTCCAAATTAATTTATCATTTGTCGCGTATGGTAATACTGAAGAAAATAATGAACTGATTCAATTAACTTAATCGTTCTTATTAAGTATCAAGTAAAGTGTTTATTAAATCCATTATTAAAAGACAAGAACATGTTTATTATATTTAGAAACTTCCCTCCTGATAGATATTAAATAATAATAGTGGCATACTTTATGCTTGTGGTATCCTGTTTAAGCAGGTAAAGTAGTAAATAAATTGCAACACTAAAACAAATATAATAAAGCAGCTTTAATACAACGTTTAATTCAAACGAATTTCAAAATGAAAATATCAAATAATTGTCCGTATATACAGGGTGTTTTACTAGCTCATGCAAATATTTTAAGGGGTGATTGCTGAAACGATTGTGAACAACTTTCTCTTTTGTCAAAATGTTGGTTAAACCTTCGTTTCCGAATTATTAACAAAACACACTGACCAATCAGAGCGCGCACTCAGCTGAGAACAGATCGTGATACGCTGAACCGCAGCCTTGAACACTCTCGCGGCTGAGCGCACGCGACACGCGTGTCCTGATTGGTGAACATTTTTCGTTAATAATTCAAAAACGAAACTTTAACCAACATTTTGGCAAAGGAAAAAGTTGTTCAAAATTGCCTCAGCAATCTCTCCGTAGAATATTTGCATGAGGTGGCGAAATAACCAATGTGTATATAATATGTATACATGTACTGAAATAGCATGTTTTTCTTAAGAATTAATAATACAATTTCATTTAACGTCAATATTCTAACACATCTTAAATCAAATTTTAAAATTGAATCGAAATTAAATTTAAACTTAATTTAAACTAAAGTTAATTAGTATTAACTTACAATATAATGTAATTTGAATTTAATCAAACAATTTTTATGTAGATACTTTTCATTTTCAGTTATAAACTCCTACTTCTATCACATTTAGTTCCTCTTTTACAAGCTATCAATACTACATCTTTAATGCAATTCACTAAAAATATAGTTAATATACATCTGACAGAAGAGGAGACAGCAATAAACCGTCGGGTAACGAAAATTCTTTGATCAACAGCCAATTGGGGAGTCAACGGACTATTAAAAAAGTACTCGCAGGAAAAAATATGTGCACTGGAAGCGTTACAGTCCCTTTCATGGGATGTAAAACAAAGATCTTGGCACCCTCGCCGTACGACTTTCTCCTCCTTCCCGATCTTGCATGCAAGCAGCACCCCATCGTTCGCCATAAAGAAAATCCGTGACGGGTGGTCCCAGTTTCCGGTACCCCCCCCCCTCCCCCCCTATCGACCGCCGTTCGTCTTTCCTCTGGCGAAACTGTTTTCCTGGCAGCGGTCCGCCGTCGATGGGACTACTCCATTGCGTTCACGCGCGCGTCCATCATCCCCTTTCCTCGCAACAGGGGTGCTAGGTACGCCCCCCAGTGCAACCAGCCACTTCATCCTTCTTGAATCGTGGCAAACGCATTCTCGGGACGCACGCGTGCCGTGGAGAGAGAATGGAATCGTACTAGGTCTAGATTTCGCTCCGCTGAGCACCTTTGACATTTCGGTGCCGTTGCCGTTTTCATGTGTTGCTTCTGAAGTTTTCGCACCCTATTCTTCTCTGTGCGAAACTTTCGACGTGGAACGGGGTGTTTCGGATTCGTAGAAGATTTCGATACATTATATTATCTGCGCCTTTTGTGTCTTTAAAGTAGTGGGAGGCGATTAAAAGAAGTCGATTGGTCAATTTGCTTTTTGGGTATTTTACAGATGAAGATCTACCTCACTACGATTATGATCCTGACATGTTCCAAAGTCATAAATCTGTGAGGTGGACCTTAATCTGCATAATTATTAAATTTTAATATGTTGTCAGTCATGATCATTTGGAAATCCATTGGTCAATTTGCCTTTTGATAATTGTATAGATGAAGATTCACTTCACCAGGATCATGATCATTTGGAAATCGATTGGTCAATTTACTGTTTGGTAATTGTACAGATGAGGATCATCAGATCAGGATCGTGACACTGACAACATATTCCAAAATCATTGAAATCGATGAAGTGAACCTTCATCTGTACAATTACCAAATTTTAATATGTTGCCAGGATGATGATTATTTGGAAATCGATTGGACAATTTGCTGTTTGGAAATTATTATACATGTGAATGTCCACTTCACCGATTTTTATGATTTTGGGATCCTGAATACGTTGTTTACATCATGATTCTGGCAATATGTTCCAAAATCATTGAAATGATTGTAAACCTTAATACACAAAACACGTAGAAAAAACATAATGCATAGAAGCAATGCAGCTGTAGTGCAATCAAATGAATTCCCGTGTTCGTCCTCTGCGTTTTACGATTTCATCAGATCGGATATTTTTATCAGTCGTATCAATTAACCTCGCGTGCGTCTTGGACGCAATTTCGCGGTCGACTTTAATGCACTGTTGGCGGCGTTTAAAAAGAAAATTATTGGGGGAGGAGCCGCTGCTTCATTCGCATTAACCTCTCTTCGGTGGAACCGTAGCGAACGCAAGTCTGAAATTTACACGAATGCCCGTCATGAGGTCCATGTCCGCGCGGCCGGTTCAATTTATCTCTCCGTGTGTGCACTGTCGCAATTTTATTAGTATTTACGAAACCATTGCTCGAAGGTGCAGAATGGGATGTCGAAGCATCCAGGTAAAAACTGAAACGCAAAATGAAAAACGAGAGCAATAAAATAGCGTTTAAGGCTTCGTTATGAAGCTATTAACGATTAAAATTCGGCCCAAAGACTCCTCAATATAGACAACTCCACATACACCGACGATAGCCGGCGATACCTGTCGGGTTGCCTAGATTCAAGGGCTTTTGGGCCGATTTTTAACTTAGCTAATAACTTATTAACGAAGTCTGAAACGCGATGCCATCAATATATATTTTGGTCTTGTTTTAGATCATAGAAACGCGTGACGAAAGACATATGCGAAAAATTGCGCTCCGGGCATCATTAAGAAATTATTAACATCTAGAATTCAGCCCAAAGGCTTCTGAATGCAGGCAACTCCACGTGCACCGTTGACTGTATGAGCTGCTGCCTAAGTGTGCTTGCCTGCAGTCTCCCAAGCAGCCGGCGGTGCACGTCGGATTGCCTACCTTAGGGGTCTTTGGACCGATTTTTAACTTAACTAATAACTTATTAACGAAGCCTGAAACGCTGTGCCATAAATCTTGATTTTCGTGTTATTTTATACCATGGAAACGCATAACGAAAAGCAAAGGCGAAAAATTGGAAATGTTTGGATGTAGTTCAATGTTTGCAATATGTGCAATATTAGTTGTAAGCAAATATTAGTTCTGCAACTAAAGTACGTTATTCCAGACAAAATTTAACATTCCATTAAGTGGTACTAAAAAATATTTCTAAAAAGGAAATAATCTGAGTTTATAACTATTATTTACTATTGTACGACACTAACTTACAGCTATTTAATATTTGAGCGACTGATGATGCCTACTTTTCACAAATTCATCTAATTTATTATTTGAACGTGCAGTAGATGTTAACATCATTTCTTTTTTCAGGTTTCGCATTTTTGGACTTGATTAGTTTGGCTTCTGAGTTTAACGCCAAGTTTAATGCATTTACTGAAGTGCTTTGTATATGACAGGATTATAATTTCATCCTGTTTAATAGTAATTGTTTCTAACTGCAAGATTTTACTTCTGTTATACCATTTCAGGGCAATTATACAGATTAAGGTCTACTTCACCGACTTCAATAATTTTTTAATATGTTGTGTGAATCATAATTTTATGTAATTCTTTTCCTATACATAGGTATAACCGCCTCACGATAGCTGAATTAAAAATACTAACCCAACACAAGTCATTAAGCTGTCTAACAATTAAATAACTTGGAATGTCGACAGCATCTTTGATAACACTTTGATAACATTGCTGCCAGTAAACAGTGCAGATATTATTGCTCCCTTAATTAATTAAATTGGTATCCTTGTCGGTCAATGCTTCTCATAAGACTTTTGCAACACGGTTGCTTTCTCACCTCGTTACCATTCGCTTCCAAAGGTTATTAAGAGTGGATAATGTGTTGTACTCCGGGGACTCCAGTACACAGTACATGGGATAACTGCACCGTCGACTCTAATGTTGCTTTTATCGTAACAATAAATCAAAACGTTCAGCGAAAAGTAGTATTACTTTGCCATGAAGTAACGACAATAACTATGTTGACGGGAAATGAATACAAATGCCGGTGACTCGAGAACGAATGGTCTCTACAATGAAACTTACAATCAGTATAGTTGCACCTAGTTTAATAACAGTTTCCAAGAAGTGTTGGACTCATACCCATAAATTACTCTGTTAATTTTCTAGCTCAGTGTGTACTTGTTATACGGAAAAAGTAATTACCATTTGCTATTTCCATTAAGATTTTAGTAAAATTTAACACACATTTGAACATTAAAAAATTTTTAGGATATTTCGGAACAAGAAGGGAATGGAAAAGTAAGCAACAAATGAAAAACATTGACTTGAAAAAGACTGCATACAGTGTAGCGAGTATACTCGTCATATGACAGGAAGAAATTAACATTTGCTATTTAAATTAACCTTTTAGTAAAATCTAATAGGTGTTTGAAAATATTAAACATCTTAGATTATCTTAGACTAAGAAGGAAATGACAAAGCAGACAAAAATTAAAAAAAAATTCACTTGTAAAATACTGCATACAGTGTGACGAGCGTACTCGTCATATGAAAGAAGGTATAATGATTACCATTTGCTATTTAAATTAAGGTTTTAGTAAAACCTAATAGGTGTTTGAAAATGTAAGACATTTTAGACTATTTTGGAGCAAGAAGCAAATGAAAAAGCAAGCAAAATGGAAAAAAAACGTCGTTCGCAAAAGACTACATACAACGTGACCCCAAATACAACGCCAAAAGCAGTAACTGGTAGGTACACCGTATACGCACGAATTCTTGTTGTATCATGCAAGCGACAAACAAAGTTCTCGTAGCAATTAACGTTGACGGCTGTCAGCAATTATTGTGCAAGATTTTCGCGACAAGGAAGAAGTTCAAACTGCTGCTAAAACAGCAGAGCCGGTAATAACGGATGCAAGCAAATTTCTGCCCCATTATACTGGGATCGAAGCCGCGTTCATTATTCAAGAAATCGTCGATCGATGCCTGTACATTTTATGATGCTACTAAAGGACTGCAACTTTCATGACGCGCAGATGTCAATATTAAAACTTCGAATAGAAAGCTCCCCTTCCATCTAACGATACGCCCTGACGAAACTACTTTTCCGGAGATTGCCGCGATAGATAAAGAGTACTGAAGATCGTGTGTCTTTCAAGCGTGGAAGAATATGAAATAATTCTTTCGGTCAGGAGTGTATAAGTACAAAATAGGCAAAAAAGTTTTTCAAACCATAGAGTCAGTCAGACTCTCCTGGACGCCTTTCCGGACGGTCAATGAAAGCTCGACGTCCCCTAAGTACTGTGTGCCCAGCCGTGCTCTCCGCAGGCCAACCCGGATTACGTGGTCCCATCGCGGGAAGGCCGATTCTTATTTACGCAATTCCTTCATGAGAGTAGCTTTGGACGGTTCAGAGGTCGTTGCAAACGAACGGAAATATAATTTCGCGACGCCGGATTAGTTTTAACGAACCCAATAGCTAGGCAACTTTATTCTGTTGCATTACAAACCGGAATAAAAATGGAACATTAAAGTATCACAATTTTTGCATACTTAGTCCTGGCATTTTGTAACTCTTCTCCATTTCAAATCATTAAATTTACTTCAGATTATATTTTTAATAAATGTAATATAAATTTGGTTTTATAATAAATTAATCTAAATTTGAGTTTTCGGTGTTTATGAAAAGAATTGATCCAAACATCGAACAAAGTATAAAAAGAATAAAAATGTGTTGCACGTTTCAGAGCTTGTTATAAGCTATGAGCAGCCCGGGCATCGATCTTTCACTGATGTCGTATGAAAGCCGTATGGCACACCTAACGAGATCTCTTCAAAAATAACTTATGCCGGGAAAAAATTTCCGGCAACATCTCCCCGGCGATTTTATTACCAGCGAATAATTTGTCGGCTACGCGTCTCTGCCATAAAGTAGCACGTCATAACAGCGTAGCTGGAAAAATATGCCGGGATTCTAATATCGCGAGCAAGCAGACGTATCGGTTCTTCGTCCCTAGGCGTACAAGCTTGATACCCATACTCTGACTTCATCGAGTCTTTGCGGAACCAATATATTCTCCTGCCGCCATTCGCGTAGTGATAAGCTCGGCCCTGTATTCATGTGTAAATATCCCTTCCTTCTTCCTACAACCTCTTCCGTCTTCCTCCGTTACGCTCGCGGTTCGGAAAGCTCGCGACTGCCTTCGCTTTTCTTTCGTATGAGAGGCCTGTATTTGGTGTTCCATTATTTCCTTCCACGGGATACAACGATTGTTTGCCTCCATCCCCGGAAAGAGATTGCGAAATTATTTTCTTGGAATTAAACTTTATTCATTCTGTTTTGCTTCGATTTATTTGTTTAATGCGCATTGATACGGAAGGGGTGGTTCTATGGGCTAAATAAGACGAAACACAGGAGTGA
This sequence comes from Holcopasites calliopsidis, assembly GCA_023838395.1. Classification (NCBI taxonomy): domain Eukaryota; kingdom Metazoa; phylum Arthropoda; class Insecta; order Hymenoptera; family Apidae; genus Holcopasites; species Holcopasites calliopsidis. Next base: position 55,006 of record JALHAQ010000052.1, read on the forward strand.
CTAAATTGCATTTGAGGCTTCGTTCATAAGATATTAACGATTAAAATTCGGCCCAGATACCCCTGAATGTAAGCTACTCAGCAGTTCGCGATGAATGTCGGGTTGCCTACATTCAGAAGCTTGAGGACCGATTTTTAACCTAGCTAATAACTTCTTAACAAAGGCTGAAACGCGATGTCACGAATCTTTATCTTCGTGTTATTTTAGGCTATAGAAACGCATAACGAAAAACAAAGGCGACAGAATTGCGCTCCAGGCATCGTTAAGGAGTTATTAGCGTTTAGAATTCAGCCCAAAGGCCCCTGAATGTAGACAACTCCACATGCAGCGTTGAATGTAAGGGCTGCTGCCCAAGTGTGCTTGCCTGCAGTCGCTCAAGCAGCAGGCGGTGCACGTCGGGTTACCTACATTCAGGGACCTTTAGGCCGTTGTTTAATTTAACTACTAACTTCTGAATGGAGCCTTAAATGCAATTCTGTCACTCTTGATTTTCGACTTATCTTACTCCACAGTATCTATTTCTAGGTAATAACAGAGGGAATTATCTTCCATGAGCCTCCAACTAATCCTTTATCAACGCAAACGTTTAATTCGATCGATATCTATGATTATACTGACGATCTTTAAAGAATCCGCGAATTGCGTTCGCCGAGAATGAAAAGGAGGACGTGCGATACATTACGGGACCGAAGGCAGTTACGAAAATAATTTCAGGTAATTACAGTAAAGTTTCTCGTCGAAGATAAACCGGAGGAATTAAAAATCTGATATAATATCCCTCCGTAATAACGGTCCGCTTTCCCCATTTTAATGGAGAGTGTTGGGCCACATATTAACTTCATCTTACGGCTGCCTGCCTGTGTGGGTCCTGAAAATTACGCTCAAGCCACACGGGCGCGGACGTCGAGCCACCGCGAAATAGAAAATTAATATTCGACCAAGGTCGTAAATGCATTTTTACGGAATAATCTACGTCAGGCAATGAAGAAACAAGCCAGAGGATAAAATTTCATCGTGCTCTCTTTTTTCTTCCCTCTTCAACCCCTCGTATAGTTTTCTTTGTCTCCTCCTTTCTTTTTCTTCGATGAAATCGCTCCCCACGAGCATGCTTGTGGGAAAAATACAAGTTGGCCTTAAGCAGCGGTTGAATAAAAATGCAGGCAAAGGTCGTTCGTGCTTCCTTTGCGTTTACCGTAGCCACCCACGACGAGACACACGAATTTATAATTTACATTAGCTCGGAGACGAAAGCGCCAGGGCTTCCAGCGAAGATGTGCTGCAGCCTTTCGTGCCACTTCGAAATGTCTTCAATTCAGGAAACGGTGTATGTACATACTTGAGTTTCGTGCAATTGGTATGATAAATTCTGTATAAACAGAGGCATTTCTGCCTGTTATATTTATCAACCAATATGTATGTACACTTGTACTTCGTTTCATAGAATTCTACGTTCTTTATTATTACTACAAACTCATTGTTTCATTTTTATTAATGTCTGCACTAAAAAGTTTTGGATGGCACTGTAATTAGAAAAAAGCTCTTGCAAATAGCATTAAAAGACAACAGACAATAAACCGTAGTCACATAATTTTTAACGAGCTATCCAAGCTATGCGCGTAAATTATATTAAGTGGCCTTACAATCGGATGACTTTATGGTTTCCATATTTGAAGCACGTATATGTATACATACGATTAATACATGTTTACTGAAAATAGTTTCTCTTCCTTTATTATTAAGGAGTTGCTATGAAAAGTAAAGTTCACTCATTTATTTATTGTTACAGGTCGAAGAAATGAATGTGCACACTCAAAGGGTGTCGGTAGTACTTTTTGTTATTACCAATCCGAAATTATTTATGCTAAATATGCAGAATAACAGAGCCAGCTCACACTTCAATAACTTTGAAATATGTTAACAAGGTAAAAATTCTGAGCAACGTTTTTCTATACATATAAGAGACCGACTATTTTAGTTTTCGAGATATTCGTAACTTTAGTATGCTCTGGTTAGATTAGGATAGATTCGGTGCCACGTCAGATTTCAATGTCCTTCGCATATGCCGCCAAGGTCATCATTCTGAAGGTAGAAAATCATTTGGAGGTAAAAGGAGCCCGCCTATTATATGTGTCGGAAGAAGTTGTTCAGATTGATGAGCTTAACAACATATTTGAAGAACATTGAATTCGGAGGTGGCTCTGTTATTCCGAATAATTACCTTATTTACACATATTCATAATAATTATTAATTATTTGTAGTTATGCAATGTTGAGTTATTAGTGGAACCCATCCGTAAAATAATAACTAATATCATCAGGTATCAAATTTAACATCAATTAGTATAATAAATATGCAATAATTATTCTATTATACAACCGTATGGTTGTACAAATTAGCATATCTAAATAAGCATCAGCCAAGTGTATCACACTACTCATTAGTTAAATATATGTTAAACATACATTTTTAACGCCATTTAATATCAATTCTCCGCGCATTACCATACAGGACGGGCCATAAATTATAACTCGATTTCGCAACGAATAAATCTGCATGGCAAAATACCCAATCTAAGATCAGTCGAAGCGATAGATATTCAATGCCATGAATAATTCCAACATCCCAACATCTTGCAACCGTCTCAAGAATTTTTTCAAACTGCTATAAAATCGCTTATCGTCTAATCATTTTGACCGAAACTATACTTGGCCGAATCCATTCCGTAGTCCCTTCCACTTTCATCGAAACTACTACGCGCAACGCGAAGTTTCGCTGCCGGGCTACCGAGTCCACCCGACTCGGCGAGAGAAATAAGAATCTCGGAAGAAAAGAGCAACACGGGGAAAGAAGAGCTACTTCGAAGGTGGGCGAGTCTCATCGTAATATCCAGGATACTTGGAAATACTTTCAAAGGATGGGCTCGTGTCCAGCTACGGAGAATAAGAACGGGAGAATGCAGGGAGACGAGCCGAGACAGCGGGCACAGACATCGCGTCCCGATCTCTATTCTGCGAGCAAGACCTTCGACCTTTCCTCTAGGATCATACGATGGCTCCTCTCGTATCTCCGTTCTCTTCCGTATGCATATTCCGCGAACCCACACATGCGATGCACCTATTTACGAGGCCTTTCTATCACCCCGGCATTGTGGCGTTCCTACTTCTTTGTTCCTTTCTTGTTCCCGTTTGCTATGTCGAATCACGTTCGTACGTTGACTCGGAAAAGTTTGCATTGTTGCACGTGAGGTGGCGCATACTGTTTAATAATAACCAAAGGGATGGAGCTGATCGATGTTGATATGACGGATCGATGTCATTGTGCTGGTAGAATTTATGCAGCATGTAATTTGGTCAGAATTTTCACTGATTTACTGCGGCGACAGAAGCTTGCTAACAGCAGGTTATATTTTGTTAAATTCTTAGTGTCATCGGCTATGGCATGAAGAACGTTAGGAGAAACCAAGTAATTTTGCACGAATTTACTGCTTATTTGAGCAATTTTTTTGTATGTTTATTACGCAATGACATTAAAAGTTACTACATTTCAATGTGAAAAAAATCTCACACCTAAAATAGCACGGCATCTATACTCTTAGTATTCCCTGGTATTCCCTAAGGGGAGTCTCCGAAATTACATTATTTAGCTCATTCGGAAGCGTCGCTTACCGTCGTAAAGCTCGAAATCAAAATTAAAGGAGAAAAATAGAAAGTATGAAGCAAACAACGATAGAAGAGCGAAAAATAGTTGTAAAAAATGTTCAAACTGGAAAAAGTTATCGACAAGTTGCGAAGATTATCGGTAGAGGTACTAATACTATTTAGTATATTGTGAAACGATACCAAAATGAAAATAGAATAAGTAACGCATCAAGAATAGCTCCATAGTTCAATGCGTACGATGAAAAGTGAATCGTACGAAAATGCACAGGTAATCCGAAGATCAGTGTACCTCAACTTGCTAATGAAGTGGAAACATATTTATGAAAAGGTGTAAATCCGGAAACAGTAACGAGAGTGCTAAGAAATCATCAGTTTTGCGGAATAAGTCCCTTGTAAACGAGAAATATAGAAAAAGGAGATTAAATTTCGCAAGGGTGTATTTACACAAGGTTTTAGATTTCTGAAAAGAAACTATACATTACGGTTGAAAGTGAATTTAATATATTTCATTCGGATGGAAAAATTACGGTGCGGCGCCGGCCAAATCAGGAGCTCAAAATAAAAAGTTTAAATAGTAAACATGAAGGACAATCAGTAATGGTACTAAAGTTTTTTCGCAAATATCTCGGAAAGTAAAGCCGAGCGAAGATAACATGTATAGGAGAAAGTTATTCAAAACAATGTCCTTGACAACATATTTCAAGGTCAAGATGATTGAAGCTGGGGTTCTTTATTGTCAATATTTACCCAAACTTCTTTTCATAAATATAGTGTACGTATTTGCGAAAGTGTTTTACTTTTCCTATGCCCAAAACTGCAAATTGTAACACAAAAGAAATTCCACAAAGACTGTTCGTATAAGAAAATATTTCTCTAACCAGTTGTGTGGAATATAGTGCACTATTATGAAAAGATTCGTAATCGAACGGTTTTCCAACTGCATCGAACATACTCCCTTTTCCCTACATCCCCGTCTCTGCCAATCTCCTGTTCCTCCTTTCGCGTTTGTCAGAGGCAATGACAGGATATTAAAGTAGGAACAGCGAGTAGACTGCAGACTGTAAATATCCGGCAGTGCTCGAGCTTGCTCTCAATGAACAGGTTGAGCCAAAGAGGTCGGTCATGGCAGCCAGGGACCTCCGACATCTCTTACAAAAGGCGAGCGTTCTGTACACTAAACGTTCTCGTGAAAATTGTGGTAAAATGAAATGCTGTAATCGTTTGGTATATGCGATTCGTTTCTTTATTTATAAATTTCCGGTTGCATATTTGGCACATTTTTTTCTTAAGCACCACTTATTTATTTGAAAGAACAAATAAATGAGTATATAAATTATAAATATATTAAGTACTTTAATAAATATTAATGTAGTTAGAGAGATTTTTAATATGATCACTAAAATTGTCTTATGTTTAATCGATGTTGTGCACGAGACATTGACTTATTCAAATTAATACTACAACGATTTGGAAGCTTTTTTTTCGTCATTAACTTAATATTTCATCACTGTATGTACATGAATTACATATGTATGAATATTGTACTGAATATTATGAATATCAATATTAAAGAAACTTCACTATGCGCTGATCAATAATGTAGCACAAGACTTTACCAAAATTCATGAAACATTATTATCTCACATTTTTGTAAAATATTAAACTACAGAATACATCCGTTTTGTACACACTTCTAAACAGAATCAGTCTACATTGTACCATTTCGAAATTCTTTGCGAACTTGAATATTCAATGCGATAATAAGCTACGCAATTTAGTCAGCACTAATTCCGACAAGCACACGTTAATTACTCCCCTAACAGCAAGGAAACGGTTATAGCAATGTAAATTTTTGCACCGAAAATTGAACCGATTTCGTGGCTATCTAACCAATCCACCTAATGATCCTCTATTCAACTATAGAGCAAAACGTGTGTAATTGGACCTAATTCAGATTTCCATTGGCAAACCGAAGCGTTTTACACGTACTTGGTAAATTCATCGCTGAATTGAGGTACGATTTATCGAACAAAATTTGTATACAATTTATCGATGCAAAATTTCTACTTCCACGAAGAATTTTATTTTACGTATTATCCCCATTTGACCTTTTTATTAATGTTACTTTTAAATATATAAATCGAAAATCAGTCCGTTAGCAAAATACCCCCGTGTTTTGCTACGGTATAATAATTATCATATCAATCACTTAAAAGGAATAATAATTCTCGAGGAGATATATATATATATATATATATAGGACCACATATATATATATATATATATATATTAATAGACAGTTATTTTTATTTGACTGTTACACGAATGAGAATTATAATAAGAGAGTGTCTGTATCTAAAAAATTCATTCCTCACAATTCCACCTACCATTGTCATTTTCTATAACCTTTTTTCATCTAATTTTCATCTTATCCATCTTCTTTTATTGATTAAATAGTTTCCAGTAGTTTGGTGCAACATAGTCTTAAAGAGAGGCCACGAGAGCAAAGTATCTTCTCGAGAATTTAGGGCTCTAATATGGAGGGCGTCTCACAAGAATATATGAATTCCAATGATGAGAAGCAATTTTGCGAAGCTATTCCTTAGTATAGTACAGGGAGCCCCGAAAACGGGATGAATCCAAGAGATCAGCTTGTCTTACGTTATCCTATCTATTTTGTTTATTATCCTCTTTGTTTCGTCCAGGAACTTGACTATAACTCCGTGTACAACATTCAGCAAATACCCTCCTTAACCCTTTTCCCTGTTGAGAAAGATGGGACGATATACTTTATGTCGGGTTTATACTGCTGGGATTATAAGAACTATCCACTTATACAATTAATTGACTTCATAAAGTTCGTTTAATCGTTTATGAAAACTGTGCAGAGAAGACTAAAGGCGCATTTATACAGACGCGTGGCATGTGCGGTGCTGGGGCGGGTGCGGGTTTTGGTATAGTCTGCTAACAGTTTTTAGTCTACGATATTTGGCCGTGGCCCGCACGCTGTACGCAGGGCCCCTTGAACAGGTCGCCTTCAGGAAGCCCATTTGTATCCCTATTCTTTTAAGGGGTTGATTTATGCAAAGTGCATTCTCTGCACACAAGAAATACAATTCTCTTACTTTTCGTTTAATCTTGATGAAATTAATTTTAATGAACTCCTGAGATCTTTGTGATTATCATGACATGAAACACGGCACAAATCGCTTAGCTTTTTGTTACGTTATAATAGGACGGTCGGTATGTACTTTTGCCTTATACATATAAGCATGCACGTTAATCTTCGCAACTTATAATTTTTCATAGTATGATATCGTGCAAAACATTCTCTGATATGCAATCCTGGTTTTCATTTCCAATTCGATATAAGGATGAGAAAACGTTCTACGTGAAAATTGAAGTGGTCGTTGTAAAGGGGAAACTTAAGGCTACGAATTTGTGCTGATTTGAGTCATGGAAAAATTTTCAACGTTCGTTCAAAGCGTTTGAATTTGTTAAATTTCCCAAGAAAAGGAGATTTCACCTTTCCATTAGTTACATAATGCAAAAACATCTCTGAAAGAATGAACTCAGCACCCTGAAAGTAGAGGCATTGCGCCTTAAAATGAGCGTAGGTGGATTGTTGCACGATCTGTTTTCATCAAGTTATGACATTTTAAACATCAACAATTTTTGATGATGCAGATTTTTTTTTCACGATGCAGAGTCACCTTCGACATAGACATTTTTATACATTTGGGAATACTCTAAGTACATTCGGCACATTTGTATACGAATTTCTTTTGTTATGCATCGGCAAAGGGTTACAGAAATCCTTCCCGTGGCTGTAAATGGTACATGTAGTATTCAACTTTTGCAATAATTCGTAATGCGAACAGTACAACCTTTACAACGACCACATCAATTTTCACGTAGGATTTTTTCTCATCCTTTTATCGAACTGGAAATGAAACCCGGGATTGCATATCAGAGAATATTTTGCACGATATCATACTATGAAAAATTATAAGATGCGAAGATTAACGTGCATGCTTATATGCATACGGCAAAAGTACGGACCGGCCGTCTTATTATAACATAACAAAAAGCTAAGCGATTTGTGTCGTGTTTGGTGTCATTTTAATTGCAAAAATCTCAGAAGTTCATTAAAATTAATTTCATCAAGTATAAACAAGAACTAAAAGAATTGTATTTCTTGTGTGCAAAGAATGCAATTTGTTTACACAAGTCAGCTTGGCGACCGTACCCCGTCCGAAAAATATGAATACACCAAAGGGACCAAATGAGTCTCCTGAAGGCGACCTTTTCGAGTACCTCTGCGTGCCCCGTGCGGGCTAAGCACAACTATCACAGGCTAGGAGTTCTGTGCGTGCCACGTCCGGGTCCTGCACTGCTCCATTTGAAACTATGGTAATCGATTTCGGTCCGGGGCAGCGTGCGGGCCACAGCCAAATATCGTAGACTAAAAACTGTTAGCAGGCTATACCAAAACCAGCACCCGCACCGCACACGCCACGCATCTGTATAAATGGGCCTTAAACAGCATATGAAGGTATAGAAGAATGGTTCTAAATGTGAAAACCCAATATGAACAATGAGTTATGTTCAAATAAAACGTGTGGAATTCATTGAATAAAATTTTCTATTTTCTTTTCTTTTAGTTACCTATTATTTATTTTCCATTTTAAATACTATCGTAATTTAGAATGTAGCATAAATGTGTTTCCAAGCAACGGTGATAATTTTAAAGGAGGAATTCAAATAAATTCTTCGCTTTTTATTTCATTTTTTTTTAGCATTTTGAACAGAGTAGTATAATATAAGTAAACGGTTCCTTTATTTTTTATATTTTTGTTAAGAAAAACTGTGATTAATTATTGGTTAGAATGATTAAAGATACATATTAGACAGTGAATTTTAAATTGTTGTCTTTAGATAACTTTTAACATGACATTTATATGTTTACCGTAAAAGAAACTATACTAATAGCACTGTAAAAATTTATTACTAACATGTATTTACGCAAAATGGGAAATATAGATACGAGGGCGTGACAGCGTGCATGCTTCGAACGTCTACTTTAATCTGTCATGAATTGGAATTATTGATCGATATTTAGAGGACATACAAAAGTTTAGGGTCCAGGAATATTACATTCCAGTGGCAGCAAACTCGAGAGAAATATGGTTAGAGTTAAAGAATATTTAATATTTAACAAAAATCAAGATATGCATATAGTATTAGTAGAGGGTAGAAACAGTTGTAGAGTAAAAATGAGGAAATGCAGCAAGCCACGTGTTCTGTATTATAAAATATATTATATTCAAGTATAGACGTATACAACAGCAATCTTTACGTAGACGTTCATGATAATAATAATAATAATAATAATAAATATACAGGTGCAGAAGTTAATTGAATTATTTGGTAGGTAATTCACGATAATGCATACAGCGTTAAAATGCAAGATTTCCAATTCACTGTCTTTCATCAGAATAGACTCAATACATTGCTGGACACCTCAGAGGAAAAAGAAAGATTGGAAAGGCATCACTTCCTACAACTACTCTACAGATTTTGCGGGGCCCACTAGCGAAAGCCACAGTGATACACAGGAGGGTGTATTCGTATTTGGGACAATCTAAACCACCACAAACAGTACTTACTATCAATTTTCCATACCTTGTACTTGAGCAGTTAATAAAAAACAAAAAAATGTAATGTTTACAAATGTACAGGGTGTGTCGTAACTCATAGAAAAGCCAGATGTGGGAAATTCCTCAGACGATATTGAACAACTTTTTCCTTTGGTAGAATGTTGTTTGAGGCTTTGTATTTGAATTATTAACGAAGAACGCTGGCCACTCAGAGCGCGCGTAGAGGCCGCGCTCAGGGTCGGAATGTCACGTCGCGCTGGATGGTGACGTTCGACCGGTGCCCTGATTCAAACGCGTCGGTATAGCAGGGAGCAAAGGTTGTATCCAATACCGAATCAAGGCAATGAAAAATAATGTCGAATTATTCGTTATTCGCGAATAAGGGAGTACCGGCCGAACGTCGCCATCCAGTACGACGCGACATGCCGTCCCTGAGCGCGGGCTCTACGCGCGCTCTGAGTGGCCAGTGTTTTTCGTTAATAATTAAAAAAAAAGCCTCGTACGACATTTTGCTAAAGGACAAAATTGTTCGGCATCGTCTCAGTAATCTCCCATATCTCTCTCCCATGCTTTCCTATGAGTTACGGTATACCCTGTATGTACGTTGAAGCTGTATGAATACTTTTGTACTTCACTGCGTTTTCGGCAAATACGAATCGATCTTCCGTGAAGTTCTAGAAAAGAATAGTGCTGCATACTGCGATAAAGCAGATGCCTTAGCTCACATGCTCCAGTTTTTGATTCTATTTCTGCTTCCTCTCTTTCATGTTTATCGATGCAACTCGGTACTGCAACCGATTAACTGCAAACATTTCCTCGCCGAATTCATTTTAATCCGAAAGATACTCATGTTGCAGTTCTGGATCTATTTCAGCTTCCTCTGCTTCTTGTTTATGGATGCCATCCAATGCCGCAACCGATTAACTGCAGGCTCTTCCTCGTCGAAATCATTCTTCTCAGAACGATACTGACATTTCACATTATACTTGATTACTTGACAAAACAAAGGTACAGAAAATTCAATCAGTTACAGATTCATCCATCTCCTTGACAACTTAACATTTTTGGCGTTTATAAATATTGATGTCAAATAGTGGCGTATGAGAAATATTTTCATAATAGTAACTTAATATCACTAATATTAATTATTAAAGGCATTGTGTAGTGTATTTAAATTTTATTATGCATATAGTAAATGTCTCTTTATTTATAATAAATTACAGTAAATATGTAATAAATGTGTATACATATGTAAATAAATATAGTAATTTATACTAAATATTAATATAAGCGAATAACTGAGAAATCATGTTATTTCCCGACTTCACCCTACCGATCTCGTTTTACCTCGCGTCTCCAACTCACCAACGAAATTTCATCATTTTTCCTAACTATATAATCCACTTTCTCATCTCGTTAATACACGCCCCTCTACATTTCATCCGCGTCAGCTTCTACTTCTTCCTCCATCTTACGCTTTTTCCAGCAGCAGTGACTCTTTATTGGCATGCTATCTTCATAGTGCAAAAACCTTGAGCACCACTTCATATTAATCAGCGTTCGCCCTCTGCTTTCATTTAATTTGCTGAAAATTGATTGTGCATACTTCCAACACATATCAAAATAGCTTTTTACCTCGCTTCAATAATTTATATTAATTGATGCCACATTTTCTCGTTAGAATTTAAATTACTTAATGGTTTAAAATGTTGAGAACGATTACAGTACGTTTTGACAATTTTTAGAAATATACATTTAGCAGTTCAACAATGTTATGAATTTACGAATTCAATAATTTAAAAATGTTAGGAATTTACAAATGCAATAATTCAACCATTTGAAGAATTCAGCAACTCAACAATTTCAGGTATTCAGCAATTCAACTATCTTAGAAATTTAAAAATTGAATAACTCGACAATTTGAAGCACTAAACCATTCAACAGTTTTTGGAATTCAACAATCCAATAATTTAAAGAATTGCACAATCCAAAAATGTAACGATTCAACAATTCAACTGTTTTGAGAATGAACAATTCGACAAATTTTAAAATTCAAACAATTCAACAACTTTAACAATTCAACCACTTAACAATCTCAAGAATTCAGCAATACAACAATTTTAAGAATTCAATCACCCAACAATATTCGGATTTCAATAATTCGTCTACTTAGGAATTCGATAATTCAACAATTTTAAGAACTCAGCAATTCAATAATATTAGAAATATATGAATTCAATAATTCAACAACTTTAGGGAATTCAGCAAATCAAAAATTTGAAGAATTAAGTAATTCAACAGTTTGTAGTATCCAACAGTTCATCAGTGTTCTGAATTCAAAAAATTATTTAATGGCTTAAAACGTTGAGAATGATAACAGCACATGGTACTAATTGATATATGGCTATAAACTAGTAGAATTACTATATACGCTTATTTTGGGACAATTTCGACTATTTCTACAAGCTTACATTTAGTTTCATTTTTAGTAAATTGCTTTTAATAGCAATTTTAACGAAAGCACTCGTAAATTTATGTCTCTTTGCCTTCTAATAATTTCTCCTGCAGAGATGAAAGTTATTAAACCTCTAATCGTCTCATTCATTATTCGTATTTATAACAATTATCAATCCTTAACTTGGGATTCTCAAGGAAAGTATACAGGGCGTCCAATTTAACTTAAGCATCCCAAATATCTCGCTTATTTTTTATGATAGGAAAAAATGTCAAAGGAAAATAAATATTTGGTTTGAAGGGTCGTACGTAATGGTGGACAAACAAAATGTCTCAAGGTCATTTTATTCGAGATTTCAAAACTATCCTAGTTTTTCTGAATGGGACTACGTATTTTCCATATAGCTATGTAATAACTAAGGTCAAGGCAAGTTCAACGACCTATGATATTATGACCTTCACGTAACCTTGAGTACAAAAAATTCATGAAACTTAGATTATTGATGTAAATGGTAAAGTAACTGCGATTAAATGATTAATGAGGGAAAATTTATCTTAAAATATTGATGAAAACAGTGCAACATGAAGATTCTGAAAGGATCAACTAATGTCAAGCCTTCCTTATGTTTCCTTTCTTGCTTGGTATTGTCATTTGGTCACTGTCATTTGGATCTGTAAACACCATGATCAATTTCTTAAGCGGAATCTTATATTTTTGATTAGATATACATATATGTAGCTGACGTCAAGCTATTTTCAAAACACTACTTGCATTTATATTTTGCTAAAATCAATTTCGATATACGAGAGCTTAAAGTTGATTTGTCGCCGCGGCGACACGGTTGAATTGCACGCAGACGGAGAATCACGTTTAAGCTCTCACATCTCGAAATTGATTTCTCCAAAATGGACATGTAAGTAGTGTTTTGAAAATGGTTTTACGTTATCTACAAGAATATCTTGATAAAAAATAAGCGAGATATTTGGGACGCTCAGGTTAGGTTGGATGCCTTGTATACGAATTGAAAACAACAAATGCAATGCCTGAATTTACACAGTAATTCTCACTGAAGATTTGCTCGAACCGCCAATATAAAACGTTTTTTTACTGGTAGATAGTAAAAAAGGCCGACATAACGTTCAACGAAGAGCAACAATTCGGCGATGCTTCGTATCGCGATAGACGAAATTCCGCGTCACCAAGCAAAAGACGACGTCGTCGCGGTGCTCGTTCCCGTCAGCGTTGCGACGAAATAACTGAAGCTTTCTCCCGCGTAAAAACGTTTGATATCGTTAGCCGGTTTCTACGTTAATCCGGATCAAGAGACTCGACGGGAAATGCCTCGTCTCGCGAAACCGCGGCAACGCCGAGGCGGTGAAATAACAGCCTGCGGAAAGGAAAAAGGAAAAGAGGAGCGTGGCAGGACTAGTCGCGGAGACTCTATTGGCAGGCCGTCGAGGAGATCCTTTCGCGAAAGTGAGCCCGAGAGGGTAATAAAAAGAGCGGCGGATAAGCCGTTCCGTATTGCTGTTCGATCGACGCCATATTCCGCCGACGCGACGCGTGTGCCGGGAAATCGCAAGAAATACGTTCCAGAAAGCTGCGATTTCGTTTGAATTTTGCCGGCGCGGCGAGGAGTTAGGGTGATCGCTCGAATATAACTTGTTCCGTGCATGGAAATCGTGTAAGGTTGCAATTTCCACCTCGACAAATCGAGAAGGCTTCCTATATATGAACGGCTGAAATTTCCCTGCGAGAAAATTTAGTAGAGCAATATGTGGACCGTTTATTTTGAAAGTGGTGTAAGGCCATTGAAAAAATCTTGAGAAAAGGAGATAAATAAAAAGCTCACATTAAAATATATGGAAGTCTGCCCTCTTCTGAATTTTTTGGAAAAATGGACCACTTTCAAAGTAAATGGCCCAAATAATAGCTAAAAAATCATCCTAAGTTCACTTGGACCGATCCTCCTTGTTTCTATTTTTCCTCATTTTTTTGCAGCAAAACGTTTCGTTCAGACATCAGTGAAAAGAAAAAAATAACGGATCTTTCGCTACCGAGAGAAATTGCAGTCGCAATCTTGCACGAATCGAGATCGATTTCCGAGAACTAAATGTATCATCAACTCGACCGATCATTGCAAGAATCGTTAAACGCTCGAGATTTCTACGGTGAAGTCAGCAAGCATTCAGAGACAGTCATTCTAAACGCTTCCTTGCTGCTGGAACAAAAGAAACGATTGCGCGGCTTTCACCCTCCATGGATGACGATCGCCCATTGATTTACACTCACATGTTCGGGAAAGTGTGTCGCGGACTGCCATCAGGATGAAACTGGTACGTCATTATAAATGGAGCAATGCCGCTTGAGCGAAGAGTAAGTTAAATACGTCGTCCACTTTATGTGGAATATGGCCCAATTATTCTTTCAGTGTCTGATTACTTTATTACTATTCAAGATTTGTGAGCTGGACGCGATGTATGTATTTACGTACATATTGCATTAACTGCATTCGATTAGCGTATCAACCTTAGTTTATATTTGTATCTTCGCATCTTTATTTGCACTTGGTACAGAATCCTTGAGGGATCTTACGAAATTTACGAAATTTACTAATTTTTTAGAATTACGCAATTGTACAATTCAAATGTTTAGAATTGAATAGTTTAACAATTTTAAGAACTCACCACAATCAAACAACATTCGGAATTCAATAATTCATCCACTTTAGCAATTCGACAACTGAAAACATTTCAACAACTCAGCAACTGAACAAATTGAAGAATCCAACAATCCAACAATATTCAGAGTTCAATAACTTATCCATTTTAGGAATTCAACAAATTTCAGTAATTCAACAATTCAATAATTTTGAGAATTCAGCAATGCAACAATTTTAAGAATCCAGCAATTCAGCAAGTTTAAGAATTCAGCAATTCAGTTTTAAGAATTTAAAATCTTAGGAATGCAACAATTTAGGAATTCTTAAATATTTATTGCATACTGCCTTCTCCTTTCGAAATATTCGACTAAATTGTACAATACGTTGAAATATTACTTTTTTTTTTATTTTTTGTACTAGGTCATCATCATGATCCTTGCAGTATTAGTAAGCCTCGTCACTTTTCCTGGGAACAGATAGTAATTTCATCGTACTGAGAGCAAAATAATTTTTAGTAATTTTGTCAATCCATGATAAGTAATCCTAGGTTGCTATGCAGTGACTTTTCCATTCTTTCCTATATTTTATAATACAAGTGCATATATGCCCCAAAGAGATATTGTTCATAAACCACAAGTTCCAATGTATGATTAAGAAATGAATGTAAAATACAGCAGCCCATAAATTCTTAAAATGGATGAGTTATTAAATTCTGAATATTGTTGGATTGTTGAGTTTCTTAATTCTTTGAATTTGCTGAGCTCTTAAAATTGTTGCACCACTGGATTCCTAAAATTGTTGGATTGCTGAATTCATAAAAGTTAGAAATTGTTGAATTGTTTAATTCATAAAATTGTTTAATCATTGAATTCGTAAGTTCTTAAAATTGTTGCATTGGTGAAATCCTACAATTTAAAATGTACAGTTCTTGAATTGCTGAATTTTGGAACTTGTTGAATTGCAGTATTCTTAAAATTTGTCCAGTAACCTGACAATATTAATGTATGCATGAATGTGCGATCAGCAATTATTCCCAGCAATTATTCATGCATTTCCATAAAACAGAACTGCAACCAAGGCTGCGTTTAGTACAGTATTCACTTTTACATTGCACAGCAATATAGTATACACAAAATGCGACACTGACAGGGCTTATAAAGCCCTCGCAGTAACGCTGCAAGAAAAGAACGAGTAAGACAATAAAGTATCTGTTATCGCAGATACGATAAACTAGAGGGTGTCCCATAACTCATAGATGAGCCGGATGAGGGAGATTCCTGGGGTGATACTGACCAATTTTTCCCTTTGGCAAAATGTCGTATGAGGCTTTATTTTTAAATTATTATTGGAAAATACTGACCACTCAGAGCGCACGTAGAGTCCGTGCTAAGGGGCGGAATGTCGCGTCCCGCTGGGTGGTGACGTTCGGCCGGTGCCCCGATTCAAACGCGTCGGTAGCGAAAGTTGTATAGAATACCGAATCAACGCAACGAAGAATAATGTCGAATTATTCGTTATTCTATGAACTTCGGCATCGTGTATACCGCGGTGTGCTAAAACAGACGTTAACAGTGGCCTGTCGATATTTTATCACGCAGGAATAGTACGATTAGCAGAAATCGAGCGAAAGCGATAAATTGATCAACTTTGCCCGCTAAATCGGTTTAATCGTTCGAACGGACGAGCAATCGTCTGGGCACCGAACGTTAATTGCCGGCCTAAGCGTTCGTTTAATCGAGCCTGTTATCAAAGTACCAGGCCGAATGGTTGTAACGAGCAGAAAGTAACTGGTAGTTATCAAGGGAAATGGCTTCTTAAATCAATCACGCTCATAAAAGACTCATAACGTGTCATACAGACCGACGATCTTGCGGGACACCTTTTGCAAGGCTCACCGAAACGCTAAAATAGCTGCATCTCCAACGGCACAGACACGCCGCTCCCTTGGTGCGCATTTTCGGACTTCTCAGGGTCTCGTTGCTGCGTGCATGTGCAGATGCACACAACTGGGACGCGTTCGTTTCCAGGAAAGGGAGACGGAAGGGAGGAGATATTCGCGTACAGGCTTCCAGCATGATCACCAGGTTCAACGACCCGCGAGAATGCCAGGGCACTGGCAGACTACCGTCTTAAACCGTGTACTCGGAGATCGCATAGATGCGACTCTGTTTGGGGACGCGTTTTGCGCAGGTGTGTCACATTACTAATACGCATCGTTTCTTCGAAATGCGCCAGATTTGCTTCGCTATGTGTGTGCCTATGCATGCGGGTGTCGCTGAAGGGTCGTCCAAACACGCTAAGGGATCGTCAGTTTTGTCTGTATACAGATGTGCTACACATGTGAAGCAGCGTACATGTACGAAAGGTTAAGTATAGACGGAAATAAAAGTTTCTAGCTGAATTTGTTTAGTGCTTGCGATTGTTCAATTCAAGGGGTAAAGATTTTTTATGATCGCTACAAGAGTAGCTTCTAATCTAAAAGACTAGACAACCTACAATTGTTTCCTAGACAACTCCTTCAGTGTTTTGTAATATTTAGAAATCAACAATTTTAAGAATGTAGCAATTCAACCATTCAAATATTCAGTCTCCGACTTGCAACTCACGATTGTTGTTTACACAACTACACATGTGTCTTGAAATATTTAGAATTCAGAAATTCAACAATTTTAAGAATTCAATAAAACAATCAGAAATTCAGCAATTCAATTATTCGGTCTTCGATTTGTAACTAGAAAACGCACGATTCTTGTTCACACAACTACACATGTGTTTTGCAATTTTTCGAACTCAACAACTTAACGATTTTAACAATTCAAAACTTAAAAAAGATCAGATATTAGCAATTCAATTATTCAATCTTCGACTTGCAACTAGAAAACTCACGATTGTTGTCTGCACAAATATATATGAGTTTTGCAATATTTAAAGTACAACAATTTCAAGATTACTGCAATCTAACAATTTTAGGAATTTAATGATTTCAAGAATTTAACATTTTTAAGAATTGAGCAATGCAACTATTCAGTCTTACACTTGCAATTAGAAAATTCATGGTTGTTGTCTACACAACTACATATGTGTTTTGCAATGTTTAAAATTCAACAATTCAACAATTTGAAGAATTCAAAACCTGAAAAAATCAGAAATTCAGCAATTCAATTATTCAGTCTTCGACTTGTAACTAGAAAATTCATATTTGAAACATATTTGTATATTTTGCAATATTGGGAATTCAGCAATTTAACAACCTTAGGAATTAAACAATTTCAAGAACTTAGCAATATTACGAATTCAGCAATTAAGCAATTTTACAGATTCAATAACTCAACAATTTTAAGAATTCAATAACTTAGCAATCTTAAGAATTGAACAATTGAACCGTTTATTGTGAAAGTGGTGTAAGTTCTTTTTTTTTAATTGAGAAAATGACAAATTTCCATATATTTTAATGTGAACATTTTGTTTATATATTATTCTCAATTTTTTGTTAAATGGGCTTGCAACACTTTCAAAATAAACAGTTCAATTCGATAACTTTGGGATTTCACCAATTCAGTCTTTGAATTGCAAGTAGAAAAGTCACAACTTAGAATACATATTCGCAACATGAATTGCACATATTAGTGAACAAGTTTTTTCCCCAATTTACACACGAATCCATATCACAATCAGGTACATACTAGAAATTACACAATGAAGTCTGTAAGAAGTTTTCTTAAGCTCTACCACAAAATAAGTAAGTTCATGTATTTGTAGCACTTACACATATTTGATCACACCTCAAACAATAATGGCAATAATCAATACTTGACACAAGTGAGTCAAGATTACCTGGACTCTCCAATTACCTCTGAATCAATAGCACACCAGGGTGAATGCGTCGTGAAGCGCCAAAAAAACCTGCGAAGGTAGATACGAGGAGCAAGGTGAACAATGGTACGTAGGCAAAAATGTGGAGACGGTAATGCGGGTGCAGTTGAAGTAGTAGCGGAACATGTGTACGTCCACGGAACAGCGTGGAGCTATACGTAGGCGCAGTAATGAAAATACTGGAAGACACTGCAGAAAGGCCGCATGGAAGACTACTGGAGGGAGAGAAAATTGGAAGAGGAGTGTAGTCTCGACAGAGAGTGTGCAAAAGATGGCAATCTCCGTACCTATTGAACGCAACCTGGAGGTGTTTAATGAGAACAGCCAGCTCGGTATGTGCCCCGCTTGACCTACATCGCCGGACACGGACGGCGTCAATGGTGACGGCAACCACGAATGTGAAGAAAATGACGGCATCAGCGTCAGATGTTAAATATCTGATTTTAAATACCAGATGTTCGATACATTTATGGATTCTAATATCACGTGTCTAATTGAAGTGTCACGAGCTACCCTTTACTTAAGGCCAATGTCCAAAGGAGTGCACTTGGTCGAAGTACACACACTCTGTAGAAAATTTAATGAGAGAAATATGTCTATTAAAAAGAAAGGCATAGAAGTCTCAGCCGTAGATTTTACAATGAGATTGACAAAATACTAAAACAATGCTGGAAATAGCGCTCATGTGACCCAAATAACACTGATCCTTCACCGCCAATATCCAACTACAGGCAAATATTGACAACAAGGGACCCAGCTTTAATCACTTTGACCTTGACATACGCTGTCAAGGATATCATTTTGAACAACTTTCTCCTATACATGTTACCGACGGTCGGCTTTAGTTTCCGAGACATTTGCAAACAACTTTTGTTAAACTTAAATCATGAGTACACTTCATTTAGCACAAGAGGTCGCCTATGTTGCAAAAGTCAACGTTTTGAACAAATTTTTCCGTTACACACAACCGTCGGCCTTAGTGTTCAAGAGATCTGCAAAGAACTATCGTTACCACTACAACGAATTCTACTTACAGTTGCGAATCTGTCGTAGTTCGTGCGTTTGTGTTGCTTTCTGTCAATCCAACGTATACGCCGCGAAGGATCCCAAGGCCCTAACCGCGAACTCAATCGCAATAGACGATAAAAGTATTCTAGTTTCTGGTGCTTTCTATAAATATCAAATTAGGGTTTATTGGAAGATACGGCATAAGCGGCAGTCTCACGTCGGGCGCAAAAAAAGATACTACCAAACCTAACCTGGACCTTACAATTAGGGTTAGCTTTGGAGGTAGTTATTTTAGCGGCGCCATGAGTCGGCTACCTGTATCGTAGCTTCCCAAAAACCTTGATTTGACATTTTTAGAAAACAATATGACAGAGGAGAGTAATTTACGATAAAATGAAGTTATTAAAAACAAAACTATATTGAAATGGTCAAAACTGCATAACTACCAAAGTTTTGTTGCGAACATCTCGAAAACTAGAGCCGAGCGACTGTAACATGTACAGGAGAAAGTTGTTCAAAATGGTGTCCTTGACAACATATTTCAAGATCCAAGTGTTTGAATCTGGGTCCCTCGTTGTCAATATTTACCAAAATCTAAATATTCAGATTAAGACAGTTTATTTTTCATTGCAGTCGACTCCGAGTAACTTTCACATAGGTCGTTGAATTGGTCTTGAAAGGCTCTATCAGAATGTAGATAAAAACTATACCATTCCATTAAATATTACAGAATTGTTTTTTAAATTTTCTCTACACCTCCCTTCATATAAAAGTTAGTCGCATAACATTGTGCTCCTCGAAACCAAGCAAGTTTGATCTGAAGCATTTTTCTCTATTATGAAAGCTAAGTGAGTTATTCGGGTGACCTGTTTTAAATGCCCCACCCTGTATACTAAATATACTGTGTTACTAAATGATACTACCATACCTAACCTGTACCTTACAATCACACTTAGGCTTGGAAGTAGTTGTTTTCGCAGCGGCATGAGCCGGTAACCGATATCGTAACTTCCAACAAAATCTTGATTTTACATTTTTAGAAAACAATATAAAAGTGGAAAGTATTTTTATCGTCTCTCCCGGTTGATTTGCAGTTTTAGTGATAAAATGAAGCTATTAGAAACAAAACTATATTGAAATAGTCAGAATTGATGAAGGCCATTAAACTGCATAACTACCAAAGTTTTTTGCAGATATCTCAAAAACGAATGCGACGGTAACATGTACAGGAGAAGGTTGATCAGAATGATGTCCTTGACAACATATTTCAAGATCGAAGTAATTGAAGCTGGATCCCCTATTGTCAATATTTACCCAACGGCTAACAACGGGAACGACGACAGTCTGTCACAGGGAAACCCGACTACGAATCTGCGCCCACGTCTGGCTCGGTTGAAGTCGTTGCTCCGACTTTACACTATTCCGCAATAGTATTTCACGAACAATGGAAATTCGAATCCGGCGAGCTGGTCAAACGGTGCGTCGATTTTTATTTCCACCGTTCCTACCGCTATATTACCGGCCAGATTAGAATTCAGATCCCCGTGATCGTGGCATTAAAGTGAAGTAGAACTGGCTCTAATGCTTCGACGGGTAAGGGAACCTATCAGTGGGAGGGAAGGAACGCGAATAGCCGGAAGTTGAATGGGAAAAGGTGATTCGAGGGAAATTGACTTTCGTTACGATTCCTCGACGAATTCGTGGCACACGAGGAAGGTGAAAGCTGTGTAAGCTGACGCGGTGTTCTGCCAACTTTTCGCCTATTCACAGCTGTTAGAGTTCGTGAATGACGAATATAAAGTGGACGTCGCATTGCAGAAGCGAAGACATAGAGGATGGAATTGTTTCTAAAAGGCACGATTTTATGCACGTTTGAATGGATCGTATAGTAGAAAAACTATTGTCCGTGACAATCATTTTCTGGAATACTGCGAATTTGCACAGTGTTGAGTTATTTGTGCATTATTGTGGTTTAGTTCAATTGTTCTTTAATTTCTAAATACTTTAAAGTAAATAAAGCTATGTACAATAGTGGAGAAAGGTTTTTGGGGTGCGCTCAACAATTCAACACTTCCAAGAATTCAACGATTGAACAATTTTATGAATTCAATAATTTAGCACTTCCTGAAACTCACCAATTCTTTGAATTTGAGAATTTCATAACTCAACATTATTTCTGAGATTTCAATTGTTTTAAAATGACGAATTAAATAGAGGTATGTGCAATAGTTGGGAAAAGTTTTTGAGAGTTATTCAACAATTCAAGAATATGGGAAATTCAGTAATTCGATAATTTTAAGAATTCAGCGATTTGAGGAATACCAAGATATCAAGAATTCAGCAACTAAATCCTTTTAATAATTCAATAATTTTAGGAATTCATGAATTCCGCTCTTCAACAATTTTAAGAATTCGATAATTCAGCGATTTCAGGAATGCAACAGTATCAAGTATACAGCAATTCAACACTTTTAACAATTCAATAATTCAGCACTTTCTGAAATTCAACAATTTTTCCAATTTAAGAATTTCGTAATTTAACATTGTACTTCAGTTCCTAACTATTAAAAAGTATGTAGTAAATTAAATTGAGCTGGATGCAATATAGAGCGAAAGGATTATAGGGTGGTTAAATGTAATTAACATTATTGGAAACGAAAACGAAAATAACACATATAATTATTTCCAGGACCATATTTTGTTCCGCAGAAAATATTTCCTCCATCTGCATTTTGCAACAATACGTTCTGAATAGGGTGCTCTAGTTGCATTGTCCAGATGAAGGCAAAAAGCCAGAAAGTAGGGATAAAAGCAAGCTGAAATGTGAACCAGATATTTCTCTATACTTTTTCTAGCTGAGCAAAGTGATTACTACCCAAAGTTTAATTATAATAAAACATCTGTCGCGAAAAAGGAACGTACAAGAAATTCAGAAAGATCCATTTCCAGTTTGTAAAAGTATTTTGGCAAAACATCATCTGATCCACCAATTTCATAAAAAAAGCATATGTCTTTTCAAAACATGTACAATGATTTCTGCAATTGTAGATAGTTTCTTCCGCAGGCAATATACATGTATATAATAAATCCTTCCGTAATGACTCATAAAAATTTCACAATAATGAACAATGAAGAAACATGGAAATAGAATTGAAGGGGTTTAAGGTATACATGAATGATAACGTGAAACAGCAAGGTCACATGGGAGCCTCGGGACGAGAAAAGCTCTAACAAGAAAACTTTTTAACGAGAAACTCTACGAAGATAACATCGATGAATCGCTGAAGAAGCGCATCAGCGGTGCATCTCGAGCCACGTCTAGCGTCCTCGTGACAATACAAAAAAGGACAACTTTTCCACGGATAATCCAACGGGCATCGGGAAGTTGTCTTCCTAGTAGCTGGCGCGTACGCGGTCAGAAAGTCATAAATTGAGCGTGTTGCATTAAATCTCGTCTACGTTGGTCCGCGAGCATCGTGGTAAAGAGCTTACCGCTAAACGCGTAATGCCATTAAAAGGATCCCATTCAGGGATACGGAGAGGGAACGAGGATTCCCTTGATCCGCCGGGGATGTCTTTCCTAGTGATCTCCAAAACGAGCGCGGGGGAGGTGGGAAAAAACCCGGATGAATTCGACACCGATGAGGAAAAGGACAGAGGAAGGGATACGTGGTTTTTTTTGCGGTAATAAAAACGCCTACAAAGGTCTTTTCGTAGAAGTACACAGCAAAACAGAGAATGTAGAATGAAGGGGAATAGACGAAGCAGAAGAGCTGAAGGGAGGGGACTGGAAAATGACAGCCCCAGCAATTGCGTGTAATTGCACCACGTCGTGCACAAAGGAGACATAAGCCTCTAGCGGAAGCTTCCTGCGCGACAGGTTGTCCTTCGTGCCGATCCGAAGAGGAGAATCTCATCAGAGATGCACGTCGACTTGCCACTCCGGTGATTAGCCTGCATGCGAACGTTTAGGCAGCAGGATACCAATGAGAGACTGCGCGAGATCGTCTGATGACTTCCAAATTTAATGCACTGCTTCAGAAATGACGAGTACGAGCATATTTCTAATTATGTACTGCTTTTATCTTCTCAATAATGGAGGAATGTTTAGGACAGTTGTTCACAAAGAATATTGGATATACGTATTGAGGACCTAATAACAAATTCGTAGAATGAATCAATGCAACTTGGTACACATTGGATAATGTATAATTAAACAAATCTGTACAGGAGGTGAAAACATAAAACAATCGGAGTGCCCTTAGCTACCTGCCAAGTCCCGGTTAAGACTACCCAGAAGTTATGGGACGCGAGACACTATAATCATCTAGCGGTGAAACAATTCTCAACGATAGAGTTTGGTAACGATTATTTTTTATAGAGATATGGAGATTAAAAAATTGGAACGCCATGCATTCCTTGCAGTTCCCTTTAAGGCCTCCAGACGTTATGGACCGCGAAACACTGTGCCCATCTAGTGGTGAAACAATGCAGCTAATTGTCAACATTAGCATTTACAGTTACGGGCCACGAAACGCTGTACCCATCTAGCGGTGGAACGTTGGAACTAATCATCAATATTAGCATTTATAGGCGATTATTTTTTATAAAGATATAGAGATTCGAAAACTGGAACGCCATGCATCCCTTGCAGTACCCTTTAAGACTCGTCAAAAATTATGGACCACGAAACACTATAACCATCTAGCGGTGAAACAATGAAACTCATTGTCAACATGATCGTTTGGTGACAATCATCTTTGATGGTGATATGTAGATTCAAAACTTGAATTGCCATGCACCCCTTGCAATCCACGTTAAGACTCGGCAGGAGTTATGGGATGCGAAACACTATAACCATCTAGCGGTGAAACGTTGGAAGTAATCGTCATCATTAGCGTTTGGTGGCGATCATTTTTGATAGAGATATATTAACACGCAATAATGTTTTCCTGCGTACCGTGTGAACGTTTGTTTTATCCATCTTAAGGACCATAATGGGGTAAGCAGAGATCACCCATTATGTGAAAGGGTAGAAACACCAAATTAGAAAGTGTCTTATAGTTAGACAAGTAAAGATAGGGATTGAAGTTACGAAAATTAATATTCCATTATACTATAAGAATGTAAAATAATACAGAATAGCATCTGCATTACAAGAAAACTGTTTTAAGATACTCTAAAAAAAACAGCGTAGTATTTTAATCATTGCTATTATCATTTAACAACATCATCTTAGTTTACCATTATAAATGGAGCTTCTTACTTTTTAACCATTGAAATTCAAATTACAAGATGCTGACATTTAAAATAAACACAATTCACCCTACAAATTGACTTCTATTTTATTAATTCGACTACAGCCAATAATACAAGAATTATGCTAAAAGAGTGTATTAATTAAATAAAAATACAAAATGCGCAATTTGCATCGGAATGCAATTATGCAAGAAACCTCTTATATTAATTTACATGTATTTTTCCCCACGGCTGACACTCTCTAAATGCATTTCGATGTCGCGGAATATCACCGGTAAATAAGTTTCTTCTCTGATCCAACAGAACAGAAATATTCGTATCTACAGAGACAGACGGAAGGCGAAGAAGAAGAAAGTCGTTTTATGCTAATATGTCGTGCCATCGTGGAATGTGTTTATTGGATTTTTCTCCCGATCGAATTGCATTCCGTCATGGTACTAGACCATCGATTTGATTTTGAATTCCAAGAACAGGATCAGATTCCTCCCGTAGCCAATTTCGCAGGACACAATGCGACCGCACGTTCGATTAATTGAGGACCGGGAAGCATTTTTCATTCACGGAAAAATCGATACGGAGCGGGGGGACATTCCGTTTGTCTGTATGTGTCAGTGAGAGAGGAACATTCGGGAATGTGGAGACTATATTTTTCTTGAGGAATCCTTCACTAATTTCACTAACTGCATACGGGGTGTTCATTTAAAAATTCCACGTCCAAATCATCTCGAAAACTACGCATTGTAGAAAAAAATGTTTGAAACGAAAGTTTTATAGTTTCGAGGGGGTAATCCAACTATATTACTCGTTGATCTTGTGTGGCAACTTTCAAGTTCGTTTGAAAGTCAACTTGTTTTTTTTTAAGGAAATCACAGCTTTCCTTTGCACATTCTTATTGTAAAAAAGAAGATAAGAAACTTTTGTAGGAAACATTTTTGGCTCAGACTTCATGTTAAATTATTATTCGAACAGAAACATAATTAATATTTCAATCGCTATTTTGGAAATAACAAGGACTGAAATAAACTGTTTAAGATGAAGTCTAGTACAAAAATCATCTCCCACAAAAGTTTCTTAGTATTTTTCATACAATATGAATCTTTAAAGAAAAACTATGGGTTCCACTTGAAAAACCAAGACATTCAAATGACCTTGAATCTCGCTACAACAAATAACAACGAATTGGATAGCTAGATTTTCCCCTCGAAACGGCGACACTTTTGTTTCAAACATCTCTTTCTACAATGCGTATTTTTCAAGATAATTAGACGTGACGTTCTTCAATAAACACCCTGTACACTGCTGCAGATTGTTGCCCCTCCTTTGTCTCTTCAACAACATGGATGCAAACAATTGTTCCCCGAACATCCGGTAAAAGTGTTTTATCGCCGCCAGCATTAACAACCAATAAAACGCGCGGGGACAATTCGCGTTCGATTATTCCATCGTTTCCATATCGCCAGCTCGAACTCCCGATTCATCTTTCTCTGGTTATCGGCTGCGCGAGCTTTAATCTGTCCACGCTCCCTCTTTTTCGAAGCTGATCGAAGCGGCAGAATCGGGATCTGATTGAAACAAACGAAACTCGATTATTACAGGCCGGCTCGGTGGATAGTGCGCGTATCAATATTTGCATGGACGAAATAAAATTGTGTTTTCCAAAGTTTATATGATGAATGACAAAAACGATCGAGACCGATCCCCTGTTCGTAGAGGGACACCGACAAATTTGACAAGCTGATCGAAAAATGGGAAGGCCACAACTGAAATGCTTCGAT
Source organism: Holcopasites calliopsidis (assembly GCA_023838395.1). Lineage (NCBI taxonomy): Eukaryota > Metazoa > Arthropoda > Insecta > Hymenoptera > Apidae > Holcopasites > Holcopasites calliopsidis. The sequence goes on from JALHAQ010000052.1 coordinate 81,358, forward strand.
GTCTGTCGAATTCGCGAGATTACAGACATTTGTTTATCGCGTTTATTGTTATTTCCTTTTTGTCTGAAATGGACGCGTTTATATTAGCTTGTGCGATAAGTTTATTAGAAATTAGCAATGTGGCAATTAGTTAAAGTAAAAATAATAAGAAGAAGAATAAAATTAATAAGAAAATTGTTTTTATTAAATTTTATTAAACTCCTTCGGAAGTATAAAAACATATTGTATTTGCACAATGCGTTTTCACATATTCCAGCTATTGTTTTTAACATATTCAAGAGAAAAGAATGAAGGAATGAATTTATTATGTAGACATTTTCCATTAGTTTTTGGGATCTTGCATTTATTAATTCTTCAGAATGGACTAAAACAGAATGCCAGGCATTATTCATTCAACTTTTACGCAATGTCGATAAATATAAATTCGGTTTCTGTATAATGAAATATTTATTCATAAAAACAAATTCTCATCCTTCATATATTTTTAAAATGCACAACGTTTCATTATCGTTGGGATGTAATATTTAAAATCGTGTCGAGAATTTCATCAAGCCTACTGCGTATCAATTTCATATTGTTCATATTTATTCGTATAGCATATCGATATTTTTCATTACCGATTGCGCAATATGCTGGCCATAATCCTGCCGAACGGTGCCAAATAGAAATTCCAACCGGAAATACAAGCGGGTTTAATTCGAATCTATCCCAGAATACGAATTAAATTGAGAACATTCGTCGTATGGCGCGCAAAGAAACGACGTTGTCGATTAACGGCGAATTCATTTGTCAAAGTGAAAACGATCCCGCGAAACAATTTCATCGGTCCCTTTAACCCGGACACGTTTTTAGCGTCGCCTGTAACTTGTCAAAGCGACTTGCTGTAATTGCCAATTCTCCGGGGCCGATTTCGCAGTGTTAAACAGAGCTCTACTTTTTTCCAAGCCTGGATAAAGTATTCAGGTGTTGCACACTCTACGGATCGACGATTATCCATGATTAGAAACCACGAGATTACGGTTTATTAACGTTATTGAGAAGAAGACATTTAAATGGTTTTGATTAGAGTGATCTTCCCAAATATGGAAATTTAATATACATTTAATGGATTACTAATGTTACGGAACTCGGCTTTCAATGTTTATTAAACGTAAAGAAGCAGCGTCTTAATCCGAAATAAGCCACACGCGCGGAACCGGCCAGTTCCTTACTACGTATCAGGTATGATATTCGGTGAGCGAACGACGGTCCCCAGGCAGCGGCACACCATGAAGTGTTCGGCCGAGGAACAATGTTATTCTTTAGATGATAGAATATGACATGCCCTCTCATTCTACAAACGAAACGCGTTCCTATTCAGCGACTTCAAAAAAAGCAGTGGAGTATGCTGGAGTTGCTTATTTCGAGCCAGAAGTTAGTTTCTCATTACGGATCAGTACTGTATTAGTCAAAATGATTTTACGATTGAAAATGGTTGGGTAACCCGTTAGGTAACCTCTCTCGTTAGATAACGTCTACATTCACTGTTATCCTTTATATTACAATCCCCCCCCCCCTCCATTCTTTCATAATCACACCGACATAGTCCAATTTCTTTTTTCCCCTGCCTTCGTATCATTACGATTGTGTCCTTTGTCCCTTTTGTTTCGTCGAACGTGAAGGGATGGGTTGGTGTTTTGCGAAAGATAATAAAGCGTATTCTGCCCCTCTCTCCAGCCCCCCCCCCCCCTCCACCATGTCTACCGCGAGGACGATACGCGGTTCCTGTCATAAAAATCTTTCACCGGAAAGTCGATGCGGAATCGCACACGTCATTTCTGAGCGCACTCTAATTATTCACGCACGACGAATCGTGTCCAATGAAATAAGGGCACGCTGAACGTTTCCACTATCGCATATTTTTTGTCAAATGTTAGTTGGTTCCACCGATTCACGCAAGCCACTGGGCTACTCATCCTGTTTTATATTGAATTTAGACATTTGTCGGTATTACTCGGGGGAAACGAATTTATTATATAAATCCCCATGCTGCTCATCAACTGATTAAGTTCTCTAAACTAATGTGGGATTGGAGGTTCAGCAGAATTTTTATCAGTGCTGCGTTGTTTTCTTTTCTGGAAACGTTAAATCTCAAGCTTCGTAATTATCTTGATGCTTTGGGGGTAAATTAAGCGGTGAACGAGGTCTCATGGGTTCGGGGAAAAAATTTGTTTGCACTGTAGGTTGTGCTGGTAATCGGACCATCCGAATTTTAATTGAAACCAGCCGTAGCAAATGCAAACGAAATTTAATTTTATTATAAGTGCTTTAATAAGTATCCTATACAAAAAAAGCATTCCTTGATTTATTCAAGGATTTATTATTGCATTCTATTCATACAATAAATATTATGAGCTTTGGCATTTTTCACTGCCAATGAGAAGCGATAAGAAAAATGTTTTGTGGCAAATAAGGTAATCGCGCCTAACATACAACTGAATTCAAAAGGCTGCCAAAAGTGAAAGAATGTTTTTGTAAAAACAATACCAGCGTTACAACACGGGCAATTATTATACAGGGTGATCATTCAAAACCGGGGTGGATTGCGCAAAAGTCCATTTGTTTAAACGATATATTAGAACATATGAATTCTTATTGATTTTTCCTATGAAACGACTATTAACTTTTATATAAATTTATGTATGTACATCATGAAACCAAATACAAAATGTAGATAAAACGCGTTATTGGTATTTTGCAAGTTAAAAAGAAATAAATCATATCTTGTAACATATTGTTTAACCAAATGGACTTTAGGGGCAATCTATTTGCATAGTTAGTTTTGCTATACAAAAACATATATTTCATCAATTAACACCATTTTTCTATCTTTAATAGTTCTAGATATATCTGAACAAATAGCTTTTACACCCTCAACATTGAGGATGATTTTCACTTAATATTTTTTTCAGAACTACCTCTCCTGAATATTTTATCAAAATCGGTGTGTTTCCGTTGGATAACCTCCCTTGTAAATAATTGCAACGATACTTTCCATAACAGGTAATAACAATTTCAATCTTGCAACAGCAATTACCATCTTTTTTACTATTTACATAAATGGACCATGTTCCATCTGTCTTTATTGAAATCAGCATTTTGCGCTAGCTTGAAAATATGGTGACAATTATCTTAATTTAAACCATAACTCATTGTCAGCCATTCCGTGAGAAACACCACGAAGAAGGCAGTACTCATTTATTAGTCAAAATGATTTAACAATTGAAAACGGTTATGGTAATTAGACAACTTATAATCTGTAGCCTAATCCATCAAAGGTACTCATAAATTAGAACGCCTCCCTCCAGCTTTAAATTTATGGTCGCGGCAATGCACATTCATTCCAACACGTCGATATTCAAATATCGATGCGAACCCGCATCGTGTCAATCGTAATGAACTACATTCCTTGCCAGTAGCTTTTTCACACGGTTTTTTAATTCTAAAATACTTTACAGTGTGAGGCAATAAAATGTAACGATTTGTAATTTTCAATTCTCTTACTGTTAGTTAATAAATGATCAGGTTTTATTGACGGCTTGTTTGTTCGAGAAGCTGCATTTAATAATGTTTGATAAATTGTTATAAAACCGATTAGGAATGTGTAAGATGAGGTATAGAGCGCTTGCCAAAAATTTTTCGCCAAATTGTAAGTTTAACATATCTTTTATTAAGAACGTATTTAATAAAAAAAAACAGATGACATATTTTTGTAAAAGGAAACTTATAATATAATAATAGTACCAATAATTGAAAATGATCAGCAATCTGAAAGAAGCATTAGATATATACCCTCAATATATTGTTATTTTTTATTGCAATGAATATTGTTAAAAAAATATGTTAAAATTACAGTTTGGTTGACAGCCTCTGTAAATGCAAAAATATGGTTGTCCATTAATTGCCAAAAAAACTGACAAGCGATCTAAGTAAATGCAGAAATATGGTCCTTCATTGGCTAAAAATCTGAAACTCGATTTCAGCCAAATTTAAACTCAAAATTTAAAAAACGCCATGACGTAAGAGTAGAGACGATTTAAAATGAAAGAGGAAAAGAAGAAATTTTAGCTCATGGCCACAGTGGAACAGAAAAACATATTCATGTAACAAGTAACATTTCTATCTATAAAAATACAATTTCTATAATTGAATAAATTAGCAATTGCAAAACGAGTTTGCGTCCAGTTGGTGTTCCGTTGCTTGGAGCAGGTCAAAAGATAAAATTAAGTTTTAGCTTGAACATTTGTTGATTCAGAAGCGATAGCATATTTAAATATCAATCAACGTTGAGTGAATTCGCTCTAGTTTAATTAAAATTCAACCCTGCGTTATCACCAGACTGTCTTACAGTTTGCAATTTACTTTCTCGACGGACTTGTGTTTTCTGTTAATATCCGCGAGAATTGCTAATGGATTTACAGCCCACATAAAACTGGATTAAACGCAATCAATATTTACATCTTAATTATACCACATTTTCCATTTAAACTTCCACATGAACTGAACGTAATTCAATGAACGCGATTATGAGTCAGCTTATTAGTCCAAAATAACATCAAAATCGTATCCTCGTAAAATACAGGCGAGCAGCAAAAACTTCTTGCGAGCCATTTCCATTCTGCTCCGTCACGATTCTCGTCCCCCTTGCTATATCAATTACTCGTGCAATTACGGGTGCTTCTTAAAAGTTCTATACATTTACACACCAATCATTACGTATATAAATCGATGCCAAATCAATTTCTGTTCTACCGCGACCACAAATTAAAATTTCTTCTTTTTTTTTAAGAAAGTTATTTTGAGACGCTTCCTCTGAGAATACCAACGTTAGTGATTTGCCTTTACACTCGCATATGTCGTAGCGTTCTCCTTACTTGGATTGCAACCCTCTTCTTTTCCTTTTATATTAATTTTAATAACTGTATTATTTCTTTTATAGTTTAATAAGTTAAATTTTAACTAAAAAATAACAAATTGTTATTTTCGTCTCCTCGTTGCTGATTCGGTGTGTCATTTAGTGGAGTAAACAATAGTGGATTCAATGTCGGTGTGAACATCCTCAAATTCTGTGAAATTTTGTTAAACAAGAATTCCGTAATCACGCGAATTCAGATCTGACCGCGCAACGCGTGGAATGTTAAAGAGGCGCCGCACGACCGGACGCTTTAACACGTTTCATTAATTTCGAACTCGGCCACTGAGAGGCATACAATTTAATACACGCGCAGGGTCGTGCATCTTCTTGTAGAACCCTCGTCAATTACGCTTTTTGTTTGCGTTAAGACTTGTTGACCTTGCCCGCCACTCGCCTCTGCGTATCTTCTTCATACCACTACGAGCAGAATACCGCACTGCCGGCGAGGAATCGACGAGCCTTGACAAGCCGCGGGATGAGCGCTAAAGAGATGCGGCCGTGGATAATGAAACGCGATGAAATTATTTTACATGTGTTAATTCGTATCGGTAACGAGGTACATGACGTTCGCTTGATGCGATCCGCTCATTTCTAATAGGGTGTACGTATATGTACATGCAGTGATTTTTCGAAATGCATCGATGAAATAATAATTACACGTGCATAGAATGCCCTTTTTGGAGACCAGCTAAATATTTTGAAAAGTGTAAACGGCACGAAAAAATCGTTCAGATGAAAGTTCTAGCATATTAGGAGTCACATATTATACTAGTATTGATTTAATCGTGAGATGACTCTGCAACGCTTTGTAAACACTATGGTCAATTTTTTAAATAGTACACTATATTTTTTATTAGATATTCTTGTAGCTGACGTAAAACCATTTTCAAAACACTACTAACATGTCTATTTTGTTCAAATCAATTTCGAGATATGAGAGCTCAAACGTGATGCTCCGCCTGCGTGAAATTGAACCGTGTTGCCGTAGCGACAAATCAACTTTAAACTCTCGCATCTCGAAATTGATTTCAGCAAAATATACATGTAAGTTGTGTTTTTAAAATAGTTTGACGTCAGCTACATGTATATCTAATCAAAAATGTAAGATTCGGCTTAAGAAATAGATCATGGTGTTTACAGGGTGTTTCAGAATTATCTCAAGGTGAAACAAATACCAGTATAATGCATAGCCCCAGATACGCTACAACTTTAGTCTAAATCATTTTTTCATATTTTTTTATATTTCGCATAGAATTAACTATCCTCGCTTACAGTTAAACCGAATACAATGTATAGGGTGTCCCACCTAACCTCACCATCCCAAATATCTCGCTTACTTTTTATAACAGGGGGAAATATCAAAGAAAAAAGATATTTGGTTTGAAGGGGCAAGCGTAATGAACGGCAATTTTTTTCAAGAACATTGTTTTCGAGATTTCAAAGCCATCGAAGTTTTTTTTTAAATGGAACTACATATTTTTGATACGGTGAGATGCTAACCAAGGTCAAGGCGAATCCAATGACCTATGATATTGTGACCTTCATGTGACCTCGAGTACGAAAAATTCCTGAGACTTGGTTTATTGATGTAGATGGTTGATGTAAATGATTGGAAATGATTAATCAGAGAGAACTTACTTTAAAATATCGATGAAAACAGTGCAACATGAAGATTCTGAAAGGACTGAACTAACATCAAGCCTTCCTTATGTTTCCTTCCTTGCCTAGTATTAGTAAACACGAATGCATCGAAGTGAAATTCTAAACTGATCGTAGTAAACGAAGGAAGAAACTAATGTATCGATGTATAATCGATATTAATATCAAGCAAGGAAGGAAGCACAAGGAAGCCTTGATATTAGTTCATGTTTTCGAAATGTTCATATTGCACTGTTTTGATCAATACTTTAAAATACATTTTCCCTCATTAATCATCTAATCACGGTTATTTTACCATTTCCATCAATAATCCAAGTTTTATGAATTTTTCAAGTTCACGCGAAGGTAATGCTATCTAAAGTCGTCAAGCTCATTTTAACCTTAGCTGTCGCATTGCCATATCAAAAAATATGTAGTCCCATTTAGAAAACTTCGATGGCTTTGAAGTCTCGAAAAAATGAGCTTGAGAAAATGTGTTTGTCCGCCATTACGTTCGCCCCAACAAACCAAATATCTTTTTCCTTTGACATTTCACCCTATCATAAAAAATAAGCGAGATATTTAGAATTCTCAGGTTAGGTGGGACACCCTGTATAAACCTATCATTTTGCGCTCGATGGAACCACTTGAAGCTCAAGTATGTTACCTTACGTTTCGCATTCACAGATGTAACGACTTTCGAGTTTCGTTAACGAATCTCATTCTTGTCAAGCGTGCTGCCTTTTGGTTTAATAAGAGCATATACATGCTCGCGACAGAAGCCGCAAGTTTCTCGGCTATTTAAAGCGGACCTCTTCAAAGCTCCTTTTCAGCCCGCGGAACTGTTTAAACTTGTAGGAGCTGGAGGTCCCGTCGATATTACTGACTCCTACGGTTAACCCAGAATTCTCCAACGGGGAACGCATGCATAAATCTGTGGAGGAAAGTAATACGACAAATTCATTGAATTTCGTGTTCATTTTCCGGCCAGTGTGGCAAAAGTTCCACCGGATATCATCCGGGTAACGTTCTATCATTTTTAAACAGCACCTTAAAGTTTTTGAAGGGCGTAATGAAATTTCTGGGCGACGCGATGTCCCGCCATTTTGGGGCACTGACGACTTGTTCAAACTTCTTTAATACTACTCATGGTGTAATGCAAAGTTGGAAAAAGACCAACTTTCCCGAGTTCTGTCAATTAATGGAATATTTTACAAGTGAAAATGAATACGTAAAATAAAAAGGAAATGTAGTATAGACTGGTAATTTACAGGCAAAGTCAAAGCGGAATTTTCGATGATGTAATGCTTCACAAGTTTATCAACGGCACTACAAAGTGCTTAAAAGTATTTATTTATAGCGTTTTAACGCTAAATACAACGAACTCAAACAAATCCAAACAAATCCAAACGAATTCAAAAACATACAAAATACTTAAAACAAATGAAATTAATGCTAATTTTTGTACCAATGTTTAGTGCAAGAAGATAAGACAAAGTTGTAATTATTATCATTTTCTTTTTGGTTCAGCCATTGAAAATGAGGCAACGATTTATTTCTTTAATCAATTCTCTGGCGACACAATACAGAAATACAACACGTGGTACAGAGTAAAATGGAAACATGTAAAAACATGAGACACCGTTTCCCATGCGAGTTTTTCTCCTACAGATCGTACATGCTTGTATGAATATAAGTAAAACAAAGCAAAGAAATTTTCAAGAGGAAAAACCGGGCACAAATGGAGGAGCTTTATTTTTCGCAGGTTGCAACAGGGTAAACAAGTGTATAATATTGTAGTAAACGCGGGACTACTCAACGGTCTGGTGTATGCTTGCCCTTTTTTGCTCGCACCGTACCTCCCCCCCCCCCCCCCCCTTATTTGCACGTCGTATTGTCCTGTAAACTGAGGAAGAAATATTAACGCTCGGTTGACACCAGTTGTGAACCTGCCTTTAACGAACCACTGACTGCTTTTTAAGTAAGCCGCACAGATCGAATTTTTAACGAAGGCGGATATAAACTGGCCACATGCATAATGCCGATAATTACGATGCTTCTTATACTTTCAACATTTTCATTATTTTTGTACTTATTTATGTATTTTTTTGTGCAAACCAGAATGTATTAAATATATTATATATGTATATGTGCAGTATATATAGGGTGGAGAATTTAAAACAAGTCACCTAAATAACTCGCTTAGCTTTGACGATAGAAGAAAATACTTTAGATCAAACTTGCTTGGCTTCGAGAGGCACATAATGTGCTGTAACTAATTTTTTTATAGATGGAGGCATAGAAAGGAATATAAAAAGCAATCGCGTATTTTTAAGTGTAGTAGTACAGTTTTTCATTTACGCTCTGATAGAGCGTTTCAAGACGAATACAACGAACTGTATGAAAGTTACTCAGTCAACTACAATGGATAATAAATTGTCTCAAAGTGCTCTGTGAATACCTGCGTGCTTTCTTGGTTGTTTCTGATACTATAATACAATGTAACTGAATATTTGTGAATGGAAGGTATAATGTAAACATGAATGTTTGCTTATGTTCTGTGAACTATATTAGCGATTACAAGAGCAATGTATCAACGACTATAAAAACACCCAAGTATTTATAGAGCACTGTGAGACAACTTACTTTCCATTACAGTTGACTTTAAGCAACTTTCATATAGGTCGTTGGATTGATCTTAAAACGCTCTGTCAGATACTAAATAAAAAAATTATACCATTCTATTAAAAATTACAGATTTGGTTTTTGTATTTCCTCTATATCTCCGTCTGTATAAAAATTAGTTCCATAACATTATGTGCCCCTCGAAGGCAAACAAGTTTGATCTGAAGCATTTTTTTCTGTTATGAAAGCTGAGTGCGTTATTCAGGTGTGCTGTTTTAAATGTCCCATCCTGTATACTAAATATACTGCGTTACTTTTAATCAGTTTATAAAATTGAACCGACAGGTATTGTGAAAAAGTCGATTTAGTTAAAATATTATCATTAACATTCCATCAGAGATTTGTTAGCAATTTTTATATCCAGTTTGAAAACAATGCGAAACATCTTGATACTTTCCTGTTTTCATTCTATTTCTTTTTCGCATACTAATGAAACATATTCCACAATAATATAGTACTTTTCCAGCTTCTTATCTGTCGGATTTTTACACCACTTATGCTGCACGGCTTCAAAGCCTTCTAGAACCGCAAGTACCGCATATTTCCGCTCTATTAAACCGAAGGAACGAGCGAAGAAAATCAAGATATTGACTTCCACCATGAAAAGCAAAGGGACAATTTTCTGTCAGCGCGTAAACGCGCAGGAAGCACATGATTTAATAAATACATATATCGTATCGAGGAAATGAGCGTAGATTATGGGTTGTTTAAGTAGTGTGGCGAATTTATGCGATAGCTTTTTTAATATAACGAATTGTAATGGCTAGTTTATAGGTGCATGGATTATTTTCTTTTTGGTATTATTTAATAATAGGAAGTTCAAATACGACTAAATTAGTTAACCCCCTTAGACACTGTGCATATTATAATACAAATGGCATTTATTTTGTTTAAAATTTAAAATGATATAATAAATCTTGTTAGTTTTTGATACAATGTGCCAGTGTATTTTTAAAATCAACAAACGTGTTTTCAGCTGATATTAAGCCTATACAAGGTGTTCAATGAAACAGTCGACACAATTTTTAAAGCACCCCTGATAATCCAAACAGAAAATGTTTTTAACAAAAGTTAGTCAGCTTTCAGTCAGCTACAAATTGCAATATTTAAGCTTGATAAAAAATGCTTCTTTAAATAAAGCATAGGCAAGAATTTTTTTATCATTTTTGAATATTACATGTAATATTTTAAATTAGCTATAAATTGCGCAATTTATGGCTAATTCAAAACTGACTTTTGTTAGACACATTTTTTGTGTAGTTTAGCAGAAGTGCTGAAAAAATCGTGTACGTATTTCGCTGAAAACCCTGAACACGCTGTATATCGATTTATAATATTGACATGCACAATAAACATTAAATAAACACATAAATTAACAAATTTATAAAAATTACATGTTCACATTAATTTACATTACTAAACTTTCTTTTAACGCAAAAATCGTCTTTTTATTTGCGAAAACGGTCGGACCTGAAGGGATTAAAACGTTTGCCCCAACATTCCTTTTTAAGAACAGCATTGGCATTTATTGCTTAAACTGGGGCAAATATGATTTAACTATTATCCCTTTAAAACTGACTTTAAAATGGAAGTTCCTGAATTTTTCTAATTCATAACGTCTAAAATTTGCTTTCCTGTCAACTCTTGTTCGCAAACGATGTTCATGCAAAGTGCGCTATAAATCACGTGCCTATGTATAAATGCAAGTATTGATATAATTAGTCAAATATATATGACAACATAGAAATATGTTGTCAAGGACATTTGCAAACAACTTTCGTTAAATTTAAATCACAAGTACACTGCATTTGGCGTAAGCGGTCGTCTATGCTATAGAAATCAACGTTTTGAACAACTTTTTCCGACACATACAACTCACGGTCGGCCTTAGCGTTCAAGAGACTTGCAAAAAACTATCGTTCCACTACAATAAATGACATGTACGCTGCGAAGGATCCGATTGTCCTAACGGGGAAATCAATCGCAATAGACTATAAAAGTATTCTAGTTTCTGGTGCTTTCTAAAAATATCAAATTAAGGTTTATTGGAAGATACGACGTAAGCGCCAGTCTCACGTCGGGCGCAAAAAAGATACTACCAAACCTAACCTGTACCTTACAATTGGAGTTAGGTTAGCGGTGGCCTGAGCCGGTAACCTACACATCACTTCCAACAAAACCTTGATTTGACATTTTTAAAAACCAATATGGGAAAGGAGAGTACTTTACGATAAAGTAAAGCTATTAAAAACAAAACTACATGGAAATAGTCAAAATCGAGGAAAGCCGTCACACTTCATAACTACTAAAGTTTTGTCGCAAATAACTCGAAAACTAAATCCGAATGACAGTAACACGTATACGAGAAAGTTGTTCAAAATGATGTTCTTAACAGCATATTTCAAGGTCAAAGTGATTGACGTTGAGTCCCTTATTGTCAATATTTACCAGAATATGAATTCCAAAAGGGCGATGAGACGAATACTTATACATTTGCAAAGCTCTCACGTTAAGTACGGCTTTAAAGGATTCTTATGGAAATGAACTGTGGACGTTAGGAAACAGAGACTAACAACAACTTTCATCCTCCTATGTACAAGGAAAATGTATTCCTAACACACCAATGAAATACGTGTCCGCTTCCTGTGATAAAGATCCAGCTTTAGCCAGCCAGCGTGAAGACCAACAATAGGCGACAGTTTTGCAAATAAAATGATCTGCTTTCGTGTTGTGCAGTTATTTAAATGCGATCTACTCAATTTCCATAAATATTGGTCCTCGTTTCATAGAGTTTCATTCCCCTATTTGACTACCTTTTACCATTGATAGAAATATTAAATGACGCAAAAAAGCTTCTTTCACATCATTTTCTATTTCAATTGAGATTTCGGAAATGTCAAAAATGGAAACAAATTTCTGTTTAAATAATTCATGATGAAATCTGATTAAAAAGTGTTTCCTACAAAAGCTTACTTTTTCTACAGTAAGAATCTATAAAGAAAAACTACGTTTTCCATTGAAGAAAAAACAGATGACCTTCAAATAGATATGAGAGCCGCTACAAAAAATAACAGTGACATAAGTAAATTTCCCTCTCAAAATCGTAAAACTTTGCTTCAAAAATTTTTTTTTCTATAAGGCTTAGTTTTCGAGATAATTAAACAGGAAATTTTTTAATGAATACCCTTTATACTCTAGTTTCCTTTTGCGCTTCATGAAATTATAAATAGTTTATTCTAATTTTAAGACAAGATTTGTAACTCTAAATTCAAACTAGGTGATGGATACTAAATGATTAACTAACATTGTAAGTTGTTTTTACTGTTGAAATAAGATGACGCACTAATTTATAACCAGTTTTAAATAATAACTTGAAAGAAATTTTACAATGGACTAGACAAGCCTGAGTTGTACTTATGTTTCTCCGTAAAATATAAAATTGGGCATTTAAATAGGTTTTTCAGGTTTAAATATTTTGAAATGAAATAAGCTGCTGGCATTTGTTGTAATATCAATAACCGCTTATTGTTAGTGAAGGATTATCAAAAAAACATCGTATTTAGCAGATTCAAGATGCGTCCAATAATAATAGTAATAACGAACGATTGTTTGAAAGGTATAATTATTATGAAATCGAGATTAATATTAGTAATACATTCTATGTGAACAACATCTTAAATTTATCGATTACAGTCTACATGCTTTCCCCACAAAAGCTTTTGTAGTTAAACAAATTAATTATACGTTTAAAACTATTCACTTCCCCTAAGATAAATGGAACTGGAAAGCGAAATATAGTACGCCATTTAGGATTCTGTAGCGTGAATGTACATGTAATATATTAAAGCCTGGTTAAACAACAAGTGAATAGGGTAGCCCGAAGAGCGGAGACTAGCTGATATCTTTGGCCTTCCTTTCGGATGAAAGAGGGTGGAACCGGTAATACGGGAAACAGTCACGGGAGTGTATTCATGGAAATCTGTCCATCAGGGTCTAATGGAATACCACCACGACGAAAAGTGCCACGAGATATTCTTTAATGCCTTCATAAAATTCAAGCTCATCATTCTCGTTCCACCATGACAAGTACGCACGCGACGACTCTTAAATGAGTGGGTACGATGCGTTGCAAAAAAGAAGTCTGCTGGAACAAGCGAGGATTTTCTTCTTCCGATGGGAGTTGTAAAAGTGGGGAACACGCGCTTTCTTGAATGGTGGAGGGGGTTCAATGACGTCACGCAAGAATGGGGCGTTCAGCTGCATCCCCCGAGAGTGGGGGGTCAATCACGCCACCCAAGAGTAAGGGGTTCAACGACGTCACGCGAAAAAAGGGGTTTGACAGCGTCAGTGTCGGCGCGAGCGCAGGACATCTTCTCTGCAACGCATAGTGCAAACACGTGCGTTACCCATACGCGCGCAAAAAGATTGGGCCGGCAACTCTCCGGCGCTTGAGTTGTTCTTGCTCACAGGCAAATATTCAACTCTGATGAAACTCCGTACCGAAATTCTGATGTACCCTTCGGGCTCGGTAGTCATTACTAGGTTTACAGTAATATGACGTGGCTTACAATAATAAACTCAGCAGACCAAGTTTATTCCGAGCCGCAAATCCGTTGTCTAAGACTCCCATTGTCACACGATTACGAGCCATACAAGTTCCGGCTAATTACACTGTCCAACAAATTTCAACTTTTTTTCTGTTTTGCAATATCTACTAGGTGAACCTTCTAGAGTTTCTCGTTCTGGGTACGGATCCGGAAGCAGAATTGCTGTATCACCCTTAGATTTCAAAAAACATGAGTTTTTGTAAAAGCATGCGATTTTGGACAAAAAGAAGGAATTACGTGAAAACTAAAAACGATACAAAGTTTACCTTGGTCTTAAAAAATAGGGGATAGTCTCCCGAACACAATGATATATAATTTTGTAACATTTTGTGATTTTGAATGGTTGTCAATGGCGATCAAATTTAAAAAAAGAGACAATGCGCGTACTTTTCACTCACTATTTTTGCATTTGTAGGAAAAGTTAGGTCTCTGGCATTAAATCGCTTCACGGTACCGGATTCTGTATGCATTTCTGAAGAAGGTTATATGTAAGAGGATCCATTCAATGTCGTTCACGTGTGGCTACGGCCCTGCCAGCCCGACACACGCGAGCGATGGCTGCATGGCGGAAAAGCCTCGTCAACGCGTTGCCGATGCATATTTTCTCGACCTGTTCAAATTAAAAACCGTTCTAACAGTTTTTCTGGACTGTTTCTTCTTTAGAAATGCATAAAGAATCCGCTACCGCGAAGCGATTTCATGCCAGAGACCTAACTTTTCGTACAAATGCAAAAATAGTGAGTAGAAAGTACGCGCATCGTCTCTTTTTTGAGCTTTGATCGTCATTGGCAAGCATTATAAACCACAAAATATTACAAAATTTATATCATTGTATTCGGGAGACTCCCCACTATCTTTTAAGACCAAGATAGACTTTCTATCGTTTTTAGTTTTCAAGTAATTCCTCCTTTTTGCCCAAAATCGCATATTTTTACAAAAACTCATGTTTTTCTAAATCTAAGGGTGATAGAGCAATTCTGCTTCCGGATTCATATTCAAGACAAGAAACTCTATAAGGATCACCTAGTGGTTATTACAAAACAAAATTCGTGTTGAACAGTGTTAGCTGAAGGAACGCGGGCAGCGTTAATTGAGTCATGCCGATGGCGCCGTTTTAAATTTCATACGTCGATTTGAATATAAGACTTATCATGCACGCAAAACTAAAGGACAAACAGTGTGGGAATAGGGTCCGAATGTGTAGCAGCATTATTTCAATACTTTATGCGGCCAAACGTTTTGGGATAATCTGTCTTATCTGGTACATAAATATGGGCTTCTGTTTCAAACATTTCTGTCAAACTAGTTGAACATTTTTTTAATATAACACTACAGTAAATATCTGCATGTTTGCTATACAATATAATATTCAAATAATATGAACAAAAACCGTGTTTGTTATAAATTATATATTTAAAATAAAAGTGAGAATGTTCGTGCTTAAAAGTATAGTCTAAATATGGGCTACCTTTGGAATAATCTAAAAAAAAAGTAAAAGCTGCATACTTTTGGACTTAAATCCTGCTGTCTATTTGCAATCGTTACAAACGTAGATATTGTATGTCTTTCAATACCTGCACATGCTTAGCGTGCCTACAGGTAACACTAAGAATGTTACACCCGAAGTTCTTCTACCAAATCTTCAGAGAAAAGTCCCTTGCAAAATAGGCAACTCGAATTCCCCCGTCTGATGAATTTCACCCTGTAATCCGTATTTAGACCACTTTTTTACAAATGCTTAGAGCAGTGTCAGTTATAAATGTGCGATTCTATTTATTAAACCATTTATGTTAAAAACAGCTTGCAATGTCAACAATGTGGGGTCCCTGACTAATTAGGTCTTAGTTCAACAGATTATGGTTAGGAAGGTGAAACAAACATTTCCATAAAATCTGTTATGATAGATGAAATAAGTCAAATGACACATTTTACAACACATCAGGTTAACGAAACAAATACAAGCCATTGTCTGCATCCCCAAGCTTCATTTGGTTTTTGAACCGTATTTTCTCATTGTTGCGTCACTAACGTCAAGCACCTAATATGATCTTAAATTTCGACTAGCTCATATTTGAGCTATCTCCTCTAAGGAAATGGACTATTATTTTTATTGATGAATTATATGCAATATTTTTTGTTGGCATAATTCTTTCGTGAGAAAAAGATATTTTCTGAAAGGGTACTCACTCTGAGGGTCTCCAATTGGGAGCGCACGTACTCGGCTCGACTGGCAATGTCGGGAATCGCCACAGGAAACGAACCCATGTACTGTAAGGAGAGGAACAATGCTTTAGCATAATGTTTATACACGTTTTTAGAATCTTCCGCCTAATGGTATGCAAACATAAAAGTACTTATTATTATGCAAACAGCATACATTACATTAAAGGGCTTGCATGCTAATTTAGTATGTTGCTACTGTTTTCGATTAAATCTTACGTTATTGTAAGAAGTGTTTAATTAAAGTAAGAAACATTTGCCTTCAAATTAGAAAAATTTGTACAGATTACTTTGAGCTTCATTTTTATAATTTCAAATTATCACTTTTATCAACTTTTTCGAAAAATACATATCCAGTATGCTTCATCAAAATACTTTTATTCTCCAACAGGTTTTTCATTGATTTGACTGCGTCAAAGCGCTGTATAGTTATATGGTTAAACAAATCAATTTAATCATAGGTGTACCTGTATCAATCTTTCGCGATGCGACAAGATCAGAGATTGATAAGTACAAAAGTACTACGCCCTTATAACTGTTATAACTGTTTTTGTAACTGCTCGTATAACAGTTTTTATAAGTGCTTTTGTAATTGTTTATATAACTGTTTTTATAACTGCCAGTGTAACTGTCTATGTAACTGTTATACCTTATAACTGTTTTTTTTGTTGAGTACGTATTTGGAAAAAATTTGATACGCTAATACATAGGTACCTAAATACATACGCGTTTCATTAAAATCACAGTATGTCTATATAGGTGATTATCTAAAATTGCATTTAATTTATTGTTAAATGCGAACTTTTTCGAAAATGCGATATGTTCCAGCAGGCTTTATAAAAATGCTTTTATTCTCCAGCAAGTTGTCTAAAAATTATTTTGACTGCTGCAAAGCACTATGTGATCGCATGATTAAATTAATTAACTTTAGAAAGTCACTTTTCCCAAACGCTCCATATATGTATAACAAATTACTTCGTTCCATTCGTGGTTGTGCCACAATTACTGTACAACAGCCCGTATAACATTACAAATGTTTGAAGCTGCAACCAACGAGTAACGCATTTATTTTGCACCTTGTCGAAACTTGGATTACACTTCTAGCAACAAATTAGTACAGTGCTAAATTAGATCTGTACTAGAACCATTACAGCAAGTTTGAAAACCGAGGCGAGCTACAAAATTATACTGCACTTCATTCACCGGCTAAAGCTAGTCGATAATTGTCTAAATTGCTGGGCCAGTTTTTCGAGGACGATACGCAAAGGTCGCTTTAACCCCGTGCACGGACAAAATACTTGCATTCGACAAAATACTTGCCTCTCCGGGATGATCTAATTACCGAGTTTCGGGAAAGGTGTATTTCAGTAGCTAGCAGTCTCGAACAACTTGAAAATACTTTAGGCACGAATGCAGAGAGTCTGACGTGAAACGAATAACTCCCGAACTTAAAGATTTATTAGAGAAATCTTAGTTGGTCGTGAAACATTATCATAAAGTTTAACATAAAATTATTGCAACGGTAAATCAATAAATTTTAACTCACATATACCTGTTGCAGCGTTGATTCAGAAAGAAAGTGCTGTGCACGACTGACGAGAAATCTTCTGGACCGAACGCAAAATCATCTCACGTGACGTTATTGTAGAAATAAGACACAGACGTTTTTTTAATTGCAATAAAGGGACAGTCGTACTGCCCCGGGAATATAGAAGGTGGGTCAATAAGAACTACTATCTAAAATAACTCATTACCTATTAGTTCCATAAAAAATGTCTTTAAGCAGCATTTTGAGGGACGCATCCGATGGATACGATTACATTCTTTATATCTTATTTTGTCCTATATAATAAGGTTAACTTTCGAGGTTTTCAATATCAATGTATATATTTTTCTATATACACCTTGATAAACCACTTTGTTGCCCATGGAAGGACGAATTCAGTGGCCTACAACATAATAACCTTGAGACGACCTTAACCCTAAAATTCAAAACAAAATCTTGAGTGCAAGTGTTTTAGTGTTTAAGTGTGTGTTCAAAGTGTTGTCCTTGAACTTCTTTGCACTTTTCTTTTAAGACAGTATTGCAAAGATCACGAACTGCTTTGAGTGTATCTGGAAGGATGGATACTTGTAAATTACGAGTTGCTCGTAAAAAAAATGCCGAGAGTTTACGTTGGACGCACTCAGAGCAATTCGCCAAGCATAATGATACCGTTTTGAGATTTTGTTTGGATCTTTCAGACAAGGTCAACACAAAATCACGGAATTCGTCTTTGCATCGGCAACAAGGTGGTATTGGAAAAATATACGTTGACCTTGAAAAATTTGAAGGTGACCTTGATATCTAAAGAAAAATAGGATATAAAAAGATCTAATTGTATCCATCCGATGCGTCCCTTAAAATATGAGTTATTTGAGATAGTAGTTCTTATTGAGTCACCCTGTATCTGCGAGGATTTCATACGAGAGGAGTACTGCGCACAGTACATACATATGCCCTCCACTGGAGCTATATTGAACATGCCGATGGAACTTTACACGCAGGAAACAAGAACGGGGTCGGCGGATTTAATTGCGACGCGTATTACGCGTATAACTTCCGTTTCTATCGAAATTCCTATATCTGGAAATCTTTTCTCCGAGCGGCATTTCGATTCGGGTACACACTCGTGCCGCGAAATAATCTCCGCTTTAATCCCTCCATGTGATTCTCATTGTTGTTTCATCGAACTTCTGTACGAGAGGAGATCCTCTCGGAATCAGAGGGATTTTCCAGAGATATTATGTCTCCCTGTATGGCGGAAACGGCTCCCGGAAACGCTCTGTGTTATCGAAAGCCCGAAACACGGATGATAATAATGTAGGAATATCGAGCGCAATAAATACACAGCTATGCAATTAATGAATATTTTTTATTTAGTAAAAATTTCATTCGGTCTATTGTTTAGTAAAAATATTTCTTTAATGAACTACGCATTCGAGATTTATTGAGTGATAATAATTTCAGTTGTGTATATTATCCTTACGGTCTCATTTTTTAAATTGATTACGTAATAAATATTAATGACGTAAATAGCTTGCGCCAATTTGCATAATTGCATAACATTTTATTAGTATAATAGTGTTCGGTAATTTTCTTAAATTAGTTGCTTGCTCTCGAAATATTTGGTCCGTGCCACGATAGTCGTTAGAGAAAAGTGGTTACCGTAAATATTGAACCCGTAGCGACCAGCTACACGTGGTCAGCCGGTTTGCAGATTTTGCGATGCACGTGTTAGAAAGCCGTCGAAGAATTCCTGCTATTTTTCCCATACCGATATTAAGTTATATTTTAAGAGATTTTTTAGGTTGAGCTTCAACGGTTAATTGCATGCATCGTAAAATTAAATTTCCATTAGATTCGGGGCGCGAGGCCACCAGGTCTCTGGCGGATTGCTCCATGTGCACCCTTACCTGTGGAAATTCCCGTAGGCTGCCGAAAGCACAAGACAGCATCCACCCTTATTTTTGTGTACCTCCACCGGATACCGGTAAAAATTACAAGCTGACTACATGACTAGCTAGATCTGAAATAGAAGTAGACAATTGGTAGATTGTGGTTGGTGTCCGCGTGAAGACACCTTATAAAAAGCGGAAGCTTCGGCGGCCGAAGGTTCAGTCAGGAAGAACCAAGCTCTGTTCACGTCATACGCGTTAATCGTCTCGTTTTGTAAAAGTACACTAAATCACAATAAGTTGTGTTAAGTGTACAAACCTTGTGTAATAACTTGACACACGCATACACGTTCTGTTGGAATAGATAACCATCCCTATCTATCCCTTCAAACCGATTCGAATAAATCCTGTAAAAACCGTACGAGTTATGGGTGTGTGTAGCTAAATCAATCTATAGTGTGTTCACTTTGTGGTTCTGCAACAAAAGTGTAAGCGTTCGTTAAAATCATAGGTGTAACTGCTCTATTACAGTAACTGCAGAGATTTCAAACGATGAGTTTAGCCTTCCGCGACATGACAAGTTTAGAATTTGATAGGTACAAAAATATTATGCACTTATAGTTGCTATAACTGTTTGTATAACTGTTTTTATAACTGCTTTTGTAACTGTTTATATACCTAGTTATATAACTTTTGATATAAGTGTTATATCTTATAACTGTTTTGTGTGTAACACGTATTCCAAAAAATTTGATACATTAATACGTAAATATCTAAATACCTAAATACGTAGGTATGTATATGTATATACGTATATAAGTATCTATAATTATCCAAAATTGCATTTAATTTATCGTTAAATTAATTTTAAATCCCCCTTCATCTTTCCGCGAATGTAATATAAATATGATTCCATTTAGGAAAGGGGAGAGTGAAGAATTTTTTCCCGGTATCAGATGAAGATTAATTATAATAAATCAGGGGAAGTAGTCTTGCTGCGTCAAACAAAGCTGAACTGATTAATATGATTACAATTATGAAGTGGTTAGGTTATTTCTTTGCTTAGTTGTCTCTTTCTTAGATTGGTGATTCTTCCAGGAATGGTAACATTAAAATCATTCGCCTTTTAGGACATGAGATAAATACATATACGCTAATGCAGTGATTACCCAATTAAGTGTATTACTTCGCCAAATAAAGTTATTGTAAACGCATGGAGGGAAAAATATTGCATATTTTTTATCTGATAATGTGTTCGCAAATGTTTAAACTGATAATAATAAAATTTCTTGTGTCACAAGAAGGCAGCTGTTCTTAATATGTAGGTATGTTATACATAGCTTATTAATTTTAATGCTAAAAAAGATCTATCTGCTTAAGTCCTTCTTCTTCATTCAAATGAATGATTTATTTAAAATAACTATTTGAGATTAGTTTGAAAGTTTTATTAGTACGATAAGCCTGAGAATTATAGCAACAATTTCAGAGCTAGAACCGCTTGCATCTCATTACGTTATTATATCATGTTGTACAATCCGGTTCCCCACGAACATTTCGAAGGTATTATCATCAATCAACGTACGTATACAGCACGCTAAGCACATACACGTACTTAAGGGCCCTTATAAATTATAGCCTATCTTCTTCCGACTTCTGATCGTTTCTATATTCAGCTAAGAAATAATTGTGCAGAATGAAGAAAGGAGTAATTATAAAAATTGATGACCAATGAAAAAAAGCGCATACACCCATAATAATAATCTTATGTAGGTAAAAAAATAGGGTGAGGAATAAGAATGTGTAATACATGACACGTGCTATTATGGAGTAAAGTAAAGCTGCAGTATGTGATTTATAGCATATTTCGGAAAATTTAGTTGATCTTATGCATCTTACGTACTTTCTATTTCACCAGAACACATACTATCATTATCCTCTATTCCTCTGATTTTATAATATGTATATGTAATTACGTAATTATGAAATATAAATTATGTAAGTAGTTATTATGTACTTCCTAATTTTATGAGTTTCATCAAATTGTTTATATTGTACATCTGCCATAGAAAGTTGTTTAATGATAATTGCAATCTTCAGTAATTACGTAATTATTATGTTCAACATTACATGAACACTCCTATATCCATGTGCTATTAATTGTTTTATTAACCAAAGTCTTATAATGCATAGGACGGATTAGGTTCCAACCTTTTCCTTACAAATCATAAGTGAAACTGGAGATCTGAACGTCGACAAACGTATTGCTATATGTACGTAAATACTACATTGTCGTGTACATTTAATAATTTTTATAATTTAATACTCTTCATACTTTTGATTAAATATTTAGGTTAATAAAAATAAAATAAAATAAAGGAGATTTGAAAGAAGGTCTACTAAAATATATTGGAAAATAATTCGTATATAATTTTGTCGAGGTGGAAACAAAAATTGATTAAATAATAAAAGCTGGTATCTCAAAATACCACATTGTTGAAAAAATATAATCAATAGTATAGTCATTTCCACTGGAATTTAAATTTGTTTTTGCACGTTCTTCACATATGTATATTTATAGTTCCCACATATTTACCGAGTTATTCAACGCAATGATAAATTCGAAGTAATAATTTCGAAGTAATAATCCGGAATAATAATACGAAGTAATAATTTGAAGTAATAATACGAAGTAATAATTTGAAGTAATAATTCGAAGTAACAATTCGAAGTAACAATTCCAAGTAAGAATTCTAAATAATAATTCGAAGCAATAATTCGACTTAATAAGGGCTGTCAAAACAAAAGCGACGGAAAAATTCAGAATGCCAATTAATTAAGGTACATTGTAGCACAAGTGAATCATTCGTTACTTTGGAATCCACCCTAAAATCTAAACATCACAAGCACATCATTTGACTAAATGCATCGCTTCCAGAGAACCAAAAACACTTGCACAAGAAGCAACTCGCTCGGGAGCGGCCAATTGTTTATTACGGAACAGGTATACTATTTGGCATGGCTATTTGTTTTCGAACGGGACGAGAGCGAATACGGTCAAGGAGCAAGGGGCTTGAGATAGCGGCAAATCATAAAGAGTTTCGTCGAGGCGAAATGTTATTCTTTTGAGAAGAATAGAATGTGGCATGCCCTCTCATTCTATGAACGAAGCACGCTCTTATTTACTAATTCCGTGTCATACCTGCTCTTATTTTTTTTTTTTTTTTTGACAATTTTTAACATTAGAGATATCGGCTTTAAATGTTTATTAAACGTAAAGAAACTACGTCTTAATTCGAAATAAGCAACTCGCGCAGGACTGGCCAATTGCTTACTACGGATCAGGAGGTATATTCGGTGAGCGAGCGGGGGTCCCAAGATAGAGGCAGACCATAAGGTGTTCGGCCGGGGAGCAGTATTATTCTTTAGAGCAGACTGGTCCCACTGGTACTCCCGAGCAAATTTTCTCTCTTATGGGAGGATGGGGTACATTCAGGAGGGTAAATTTTCTCGGGAGCAGCATTTCGATCATTCTGCTTTAAAGAATATCTATTCTAATATGACATGCCCTCTCATTCTATGAACGAAGCACGCTTCTATTCAGTGACTTCAAAGAAAGAGGTGGGGATAGCGAGTTGCTTATTTCGAACCAGAAGCTAGTTTCTTATTACGAATCAGTGCTGTATGTAAAAGCCTACCTGTACTCCGGTGAATATCTTCAGAGTGGCCTCCGGCATCTTGACATCCACGTCCCCGCTTTCTTCTTCCTCCTTTCCGCCCATGGCTATTTTAATTACTGCACACTGTTCGTTCGTTTAGGTTAGGTGGAATACCTTTTTCTGATTGACCGTCTCATTCGCCAACGATTGACCTTCTGTCGATGACATGACGTACGAAAGTGATCGTGCCTTTTCCAATCTCTCATAATTACTATCCGCCAGGAACACTTATCCTATTAAATCCCTTTGAACATGCCGATTCGTAATTAAGTAACACACTAAAAACTGTTCACTGACAAATGTTTCACTCACTTTCAATCACAGTATATTTAACGGCACATCCTTTCACTGATTTCGGACACCGTCACAATTAGGATAATTCTGATACCTATAGCGGTGGCTACCTAGTGGTCGAACTACTTTGTACAAATTCCTACAGCCTCAAGTATTTATTCACAAAGCGATTGTTTTGCACAATGCACTGAACAAAATTTCCATTCATTTGTAATACTCTATAGATTTGTAAAATAGATACAGCACGCACCATAAACTTTGGGATTATAGTGGGTGTCGCTTACTATAATCACGGATATTCTTATCATTCGGCTATTGCGATCATAATCACTTGGCCCCAAATACTCTATACAAAATTGGTCAAAAATAATCCGTTTATTATAATCAAACTTCCGTTATTGGCATCATTGTGATAATTATACTTGGCAACAAACGACAAGAATACTTGATAATTCTTTAAAAGTTGGTCCTCCTCACCGATTTTGGTAACTTTGAAATATGTTGTTAAGATCTAATCCAAATGTAATCCAAATCTAGACAAACTAGAGACGAGAGGCGGCAATAAGTATAGGAAAAAGTTGTTCAGGATGACCTTAATAACATATTACCAAGTCAACAAAATCGGTGTGGAGAACCAACTTCTAAATAATTGCCAAATTTTTAGCAATGCTTTTACATGAGTGCACGGCAAGAATCCATAGAATATATAAAAATGTATCTTTTCCTAAAGCGTACCCCTTGTGTTGTTTTCAAAAAATGTTGTTTATAAGAAATGTAGTGTAAATATATAATGTTACGGAGGAAATGGTATTATTATGCCACCCCTGCTTTATATTTTATTCTAAGATCTGGTCCATCCTCCCAAAATGCATCAAACTTTAGTTAAAATGTAGTTAAACTAGTAAGGTTACATGCAACAAAATCTGACAGTAAAAGAAACACAATTTAATTCAATTTTACGTGTTTTAAGAAAATAAGTCATTTTAGGCATTCTTACAAAAGCGTGGGTAATATGGCTCCCAACAAAAATCATAGAAACCAACTTTTTGGCTTCATTGATGAAAAAAAAAATCAAACGCGAAAGTGTGCAGTATGTAGTAAACATAAAACCCGACAAGAAAGTAGATATGGTAGCGACCTCCAATTCCTGCCACTAGAGGGATTTGGCGCGAGTTGCCACTTTCTCTCGAAAGTGCTCGCCCTCAGGTCCTATATAAACATCCTACGACTATCCCTTACTATCCCGACGTCTAAGGCAAGGATCTGCTAGGTAGCCTTACTGACGAGTCCTCTAGCAGGCCCAGGACGAAACGCTCTCCTAAACCATACTCCATAATTTTTCCGCTCACTACACCTTAACCGCTACAATATCAATGCAAAGAATGCGTGTTGGTCCATGTTTTAGAAAATATCACACAGAAATTAATTATTAAATCGTTTGTATTATCTCTATTCGTTTATATTATCCTTATTATCATTATATTAAAATTGTCAAAATAAATTTGTTCCTCATTGTCAGTTTTGGATTTTTTCCTTTATATTTAATTACGAATTGAAATTGAAGGAATGTGGAGAGTTCGCCACAGTCAAAGGGCTAATGTTACCAATCGGTTACTATTATCAAAAATTGCAAGTTGCAGAGTGATTATAATAAGCGGATTTCACTGTACATAAATACAAATTGATGCAACGATTTGCCCAGAGGCAACGCGACGCACCTTCATTCTCGCGAGTCTCGCGTGATAAAATAGCGAAAGGTGCATAGCTCGGGGCAACAGACGGGTCACTTTCACCGGTCACTTCTGCACAACGATCTGTTCGATATTCCGAAGCAAAAAGGTATTCTCGCGTTGCCCCACGCTGCTCGTAGCCATGCACCGTGCTCACCAATCACTGTCACTTTCATCTAAGCATGCTCGGGGTACGTTCTGCTCAGACCAGCTCGATCACTTTCGTGTCATTAATCCCGCTGACCACAAAAACTAGTTTCGGAGAACGCGTTGAGGAGTTTCGCAAGTGCATCTGTAGATAGGCAAGTTCTCTATAGGTTCCAAAGTAGTAGTCTATGTAAGTACAGCTCGCAGAAACGTCGTTTGAAAACGCTGATACTAACCCGCTTACAATTACTTAAAATAAATTGCGAGAAATTGATTAATTAAACAAGCCACAGTTGATTCCACTGGCCCTAAGGTTTATTATGACTACCCCTTAAGATAGTTCTTAGCCAGGTATATTAGTCAAACTGGTGTATTCAAATATCTGAACATACAGGGTGAGTCATTTAACCTTACCACTTAAATTTACTCGTAAACTGTTTGTTATATCAAAAAATATTCAGCCGAAAGTTGTTTGGTATCAAGCGAGGTATACAATGTAATAATTCGTTTCTTTATAGCCCGCTTTTTTATCAAGATATGATGATCACTTTGAATTTTTGTATCATGATGTGTAACATTTGACCTTGCGGTTCAAAAGAGTACTAAATTATGAATAAGAAACTATAAGGTATATAAAATTCAAAACTAATAATTATCGAGATATTTTTCGATGCATTTGTATTTGATGTAATGGACAGTATTTTGAGAAGTACTTATAGTTACAGATTAATTAAGGAATATCTCCGTAATTATTAGCTTTTAATCCATATACTTTATACTTTATTATTCAAAATTTAAACCTCCTTTAAACCACGAAGTCAAATATTACACATCATGATAAAAAAATTCAAGGTAACCTGCGTATCTCGATAAGAAAACGAACTATCAAAAAACTAGTTATTACATTGTATGCTCCGCTTGATACCAAACAACTTTCGCTTGAACATTTTTTTTTTTTTTTTTTTTTTTTTTTTTTTTTTGATACAACAGTTTACGAGTAAATTTAACTGGGCAAGTTAAATGAATCACCTTGTATATCTATTTGTGTGATGTTGCCACATCGGCTGCTCTGCATGGATTCTGACAAATTTACACGGAGATCTATTTTTCCATTAATATGTATGAAAAAGCTATGTGGTTAGCCTTACAAAAATTAATAGATTCGTTTCATCACAGTTCGATAGTCTTGTGCCAATTCTGGTACGATTTTTGAATACAATTTCACTGTTAGAGAACAAAAAGTAAAACTACAACCCGTAAATTGCGTCATATGTCATTTTGTTAAAATTCATAAGCTTTTATTAACAATCTCCTGATAACTATGTGGTAAATCGATTTATAATTTTACACCGGAGTTTTCGTACTCTAAATTAGTTTCACTCGAAATGTAAAACTGAATTTTGTCGTTTACCCGAGAACTACATTAACGAGCTTTCTGGTAGTTACCATCGATGGCACATTCCAGCGTCCAAATCGAAAGCGATTTGTAATTTGAAAAAAAGTCAATCGGGGACCCATACCCTCGCACTTCCGCATTGCAGTTGGGATCGTTAGAGGCGAGAAGGAGCAAAAGATTGAACCGGTACACTCGTATGCTGCGTTGAGAGGGCAACCGGGCAATGAATCACGTTCGAAAATGGCCCGACACGCTCCAGATTACTCACGGTAGGTGTTGTAATCAGGCGGGAGAACGTTCGCTTCGAGAGCCGATAGTGCGTTCGTTACGTTATCACAGGTGAAATTGCATCCCCTCGGAGCATAGGCCCGGGCCAAGGCTTGTTTCGTCGCGCTTACGAACTCGGTCACGTTGCGATCGTTGACATTTTCGTGCTCCGCGTCCCCGGCGGTCGTGATGAAGAATCTCGACGCAGAACAGTGCGCGGAACGTGAACAGCATTTAAGCTAGTCGGATGAGATCCGCGGCGAGAGGCTAGCGAATGAGGTTGCGGCTCTGGTTCCTTAATTATTATCAACTGCAGATCTGTATAAAGTTGATTTGGTGTGATGTTTGCCCCTTGCGTAGGTAAAGCTTGGAGTATTCGATGGCCCTTTCAGTGTGAGAAGTTGGATACAGGGGATTCGATAACAGGTAGGAGAAATTTGAAGAGGTCATTGCTGAATTGATTCTGAACGACATTTTCCGTTGCCAAAATGTTGGTTAAGACTGCATTTTTGAATTATTAGAGAAAAACACGGACCAATCAGAGCGCGCGTAGAGCGCGGGCTCAATCGCGAGGGCGTGGGTTCGATCGTGACGCCCAGACCCAACACTGCGTGGCTCGACGCGTGCTCTGATTGGTCAAAGTTTTTAGTTAATAATTCAAAAACGAAGCCCTAACCAACATTGTGGTAAAGGAAAAAGTCGTTCAGAATCATCTCAGCCATAACCCCTTCAAATTTCTCCCACTTCTTGTCAAATACCCTGTGTTTTTGGGGCCAAAGGTATTAAAATACATTTGGATTTACTTGAGAATTTATAATTCGTGCTTAGCAAAAGAGGGTACGAATATAATATATGTAATAACAACAGGGTTTTGACCTGAACACAGCATTGACAATTTTGGCAATGATCGTACATCAAGTGTTATTATGACTAAAACACTCTCCCACGGCAGACGTTAGTTAATAACGTTAATAGACGTTTTGCGTTTCAGATATAATGGAAAGTTTCTACGCATGCTTATTAAAGTGAGGTTTATTTTGGTTTATTCTGTGTTTTTTAAACAAACAAAAAACGGTAAGCTATGTTATAATAATCGTAATTTTAGTACATTAATGCAAATTTGAGGCGTTCGCGTTTTTAATTATGTTATAATGGGAGAAATTCAAAAAACGCATTGGTAGAGATATGAAATACTTGATTGACAGCAATAAAACAGTCTCACGGTACTACCACGTTTTAATATCGATTACTAAATAATAAGATGAATTTCATTTACTCCTTCAGATGCCACGGAAAATGTTAAATAATGGAAAAAAGGACTTATGAATGAATTATTACAGCTAAAAATTATTAGCTTGTTATTATCATTACTTCTCTAATTGTGATTGTCTTATTATACCCGACATTCTATTATGCTTGCACATTAATAAAACCTGTCTATTAATGCCTTTGACACAGGTTCATGACTTATTTCCCTTGAAAGTAATACTGTCCCATATTACTACCTAAATTTCCAGTCCAAATTCGTCAAATTTCTCCGTTTGACTTTTTTATTTATGACTAATCTGAGACTCGCTATACCAAAAAATTAAATATCCCGTATTCATACCCTCCTTTCTATTAATAAAGAAAGGAGCTGTTAGTAATGTGTCTGTTAGAAACTCGAATTCGGCGGCATCCATTGTTTTTTTAACTAGCGACCCCTAGCAGGACAAATGTATAATTGTGCGAAGACAAAGGAAGTTCACGCTCCTCTTTTTTGGACTGTTGCTTCGCGATCGAGTGAGAAAATAAATCGCGTAAAAGGTTCGTTGTAACGAAGATAAAAGTATTTTGTAAAAATAATGCTATTTGTGGTAAAGACTTTGGTCTCCAATCTAGTGTTTGTTTCGAACAGTGGCTATTATTGTTGCATAACGTGACAACACATGGTAAGCATCCATTTCTGTTGAGAAAAGGTAAAGTGCATCGCCGATTTCAATTAATCGGCCCTGGATCACCCGGTTTAATTAATTATCATTCATCTAGCTACGTACGTGCGTTCTATACGCGATTCCATTGGTTTACGATGTGTACTTTAATTACGGGCATTCCGATCTCCACCGTAGTATTAATAACAACCGTGTGATGCTGTTTTAAATTTCTAGCGTGGAATGCAATTTCAATTATTCGAACGAAAATCAGCGGTGATTTAACGTGGAGCGTATATCAAAATCTGTGGTAGACAAATCGTTGTTTATCATACGTATAAGATCTTGCTCGAAGACGGTTCAGGGTAGTATTTTAGTTGATCCTTCCTTACCTATGCCGGAGCCGTGTATTAATTATAAATCGTTAGAACCACCGTTCAGCGAAGAATTAGTTTTTAAGCAACTCCTTCATCAATTAATTCTAATGGTGAATTTCATCGTCCTTGGGGAGATCGCGTTGTGTTTCGTGCTGGCGCAGAATTAATTGCTTGCTTGAACTAACTTTTACTTGAAACGCGTGCTATCGATATCCTGTTGTGCAAGAGTTAAAGATTGTTCAAATATTTTAGCCTTAAAGAAAACTGCATCCGTCTCATATGTTTAAGTAATGTCTACTGAGTATTAATAAGCCTAACCTAACTTAACTGTTACTTGAATACATGTGCTATCAATATCCTGTTGTGCAAGAGTTAAGGGTCATTTGAATATCTCAACCTTAAAAAACTGCACCTGCCTCATTTGTTTAAACAATGTATACCGGTTATTAATAATTACATATTTGTAGAGTGATAAGAGTTATATAACGCAAGTAATAATTTACTTTCTTCTGTAAAAGTTGCTGCGCATTGATATTACAATTTTTCGTTATACAATAATCTCACTTTGCGCGTTTCACATTTAAAGCTGCGATAGCATATGTATAAGAAAGAATGTTCGTCGCGTATCAGCGATGCAAGTGCATTCCAAGAAGCCACTTTGCAAGCAAATGATAGTGCAGTGAATGTAACATTTCAATAGCTAAACCTAACCTAACCTAACTTGATCATCCTAAATATCTCGCTTATTTTATATGATAGGAAAAATGTCGAAGGATGATAATATTAGATCCGAAGGGACAAACAAAATTTCGCAAGATCATTTACTTTCGAGATTTTATCATTTTATTCCAAAACCTAACTTTACCCAGTCTACCCTAACCTAACTATCCCTCAAACCAATCATTTCTTACCTCTAATTATTATCTTCCCCTGTACTTCATAAAAAATGAGAAACAGAACATGAGAAGTTCCAGAGAAATTTGGCACTGCAGAATTTCTGAATTTTATGCAAAACCCATTAACCTAACCTAACCATCCAGAAATATATTAGCGTGCCGATTTTTTTTTAGCTGAGAGAAGTATTTGTCTAGCATTCGCACGATAGCTGCACGCTTTCCTCCTATGGAAATGAAACAATTACACGTGTCCCGAGTAATTAAAAGGAAAGTAATTACTTCTTCCACGGTCCAGCAGCAAGGTTTAATTACCCACTTGTCAAGAAATCCCGTCAGGTGCGCATCACGGACTTCAACAAAACAATTCCCACTGTAAACAGATTCACAGTGCGCACAGTATGTACGTAATAATGCATTTCATTTCTATATCACGAATAAAGGGATCCCCGTCGATCAAGTTGCGCGCACTCTTAATTTCAACATCATTAATCAAGATCATTCGATCCTTTCATTACGCATGCGCGCGAACGTCATTTAATTGTCTACTCATCCAGAAGTACCGACACGCATGCATTGTCGGTGGAAAGCAGCCCAGTCCGTCAATCTTGCCATGCCATTTGCATAATGATGCCTTTCATCGTCCGTCGTTCAGCGGAAAAGATCCTTGCGCTCTTTCATTAAATCACCCTTTAACGATGTACCAACAATCGTGCGTTTGTTTAACCCGACCCCGTGTATTTCACTTAAACGAGATGTTGGCCACTGTCACGGTTGCACGTTGCACGTCACACAGAAACACTATCACAAACAAAAAAAAACAACTCTTCTCCCTCATAATTGAAGTCACTATTTTTCGCTTGTGCAACCTGTTGCTTCGTTCTAACTCACTAATTCCTAAACATCCAATAGACACCAAATTGCACATTGCACAGGCACATTGCCCGCGGGGAAATGCATTTATCCGTCACTAGAAAGCATAAATCGACTCATCCCCTCTCTACAAAATAGAATCAGCTGTTGGCAGCCTTGCGACAACTTGCCCACATAGATGGGCACCTTCATCGATGACCATCCAAGCAAAAGAAATTTGCCTTCCATGCGACAATATAATTCAGAGTAACACGAGTTCAGAACGCCCGGCGGTGAACGTCGATGAACAACCTTAAAGCGTTCACCCATGGAGGAAAGCTATGCAGCACGCGTGTATGACGGAAAAACACACGAGTCACCCCGTTGCAATTGCACCGCGTTATCGGCGAGACAGCACGCGTGCACGCAGACTCGCGATAAGCGCCCCGGCGTGCGTAATAAGACACTGGCAGCCAGATCGGGCCCGGCCGGTGCTCTTGCGCGGGGCCGCCTCTGCGGAGTACTATGGGGACAGTCGATGGGTCCTCACCGTCTTGCCCCGAGACTACCTCGTCCCGTGTGTCAGCCGTTCGCACACACGCTACACACATACAGCAAGGTCGTCCCCCGTTCAGGCACCCATGACTCCCACCACTGTTGCTTCAATCATCCTATTTTCCTGGCCTCTGGGGCCCCTTTTATTCCATCGTGAACACCCGGCTGGTTCCCGATGGCTGTGGAATAGGAAAATTTCTGAATGGGCATCGATGTATCTGGTTTCCTTCACCCTTTTTTTTATCCTGGTTCTTTCCTTTTTGTTGGCGGCTTTAGGGTCTGCGAGGAATACATTGGTTTTGATATTGACTGGACTATTAGCATCTTTGGGGAATAGAGAGGTTTCATGTAGCGATAGAATTAATTAGAGTAATTGCACAGAAAGGAGGCCTCAACTACAGTAGCCTTGACCTTGAAATGCGTTGTAGAGAGGAAGATTGTCAGTGACATACACTTTGCCTAAAGTGTGAGACGGTCGTGGTTCAAAAAGTATGACAAATAAAAATGGTACTTACATTCCACTTACTCCAATATAAGTACTTAAAAACGAAATTGCATATGTGTATTTACATAAGATTGCGATCGTAATACTAGTAACGTACGGTTAAGCTAAGTTAAGTTAAGTTATAACCTAATGCAGAAAGTATTCTTTGCATTTGCAAAGCTCTACAAAACAAATTGTTCAGACTCTAGCGAGAAACGTGATTTTTGTATGAAAAAAGCATCCTCAAATTGGCTAAAGTATCATTCGATGGTACAATTTTTGGAAATATTTTGAGCAGATGTCATTTAATTCTGCATATAGTCCTAAGAGACTTATCACTTACTTTAATAATTTCGCAGGTCGTCAATTTATAGCTTCGTCGAACGCATTTAATGGTTACATTTTTCCGACACCCGTTACACAGAAGGCTGATCGATCTCTAATGTGTACGCGCATAAGTCATAAGAAACGGTATAAGGAACCGCAGAGTGCGGTAAGATGGATGTACCCGTCTTAGCTACACGGCAACAAAGTGTAACAATGAGTAAGTAAAAAAGAAGCAGTGATATTTCATCCGCTGTCTCATAAATCGGGTAATCTTCATTTTCAGAGTCTTAATTGCATTTAGCCTCCTTGAAAAGTATTATTGCCCTTGGTGCAGGTGTTTCATTATGCGAAGCATTAGCTTTCTTTTGTTTTAAACATATTTGTCGACGGTGCACTGTTGCGTATTACTTCTCATTCCAACGCGTTGTCGTTTCAATCTACTACTCCTATTCTACTAACTTATAGATCAGATAGGTTAAGTTATAGGTAGGTATTATTCTTAACATTCTAACTTATGAACTTGGAGTTCAGGTAGGTTAGGCTATAACTTAGCCTAACATTATAGAGTAGTTAGGTTAAGTTGTAGCTGAGCCCAATCTTAAGTTATAACTTAAGTTAATAAGTTAAGTTAGCAAGTTAAGCTAGTAAGTTAAGTTTGTAAGTTTAGCTAATAAGTTAAGATGGTAAATTAATCTAATAAGTTAAGGTAGTAAGTTAAGTTGGTAAGTTTAGCTAATCAGTTAAGTTGGTAACCTTAGCTAATAAATTGAATTAGTAAGTTAAGTTAGTAAGTTAAAGTAATAAGTTAAGTTGATAAGTTTATCTATTAAGTTAAGTTGGTAAATTCAGCTAGTAAGTTAAGACAGTAAGCTACTAAGTTAGGTCAGCTTATTAGGTTAGGTTATAATTTAGCCTTATCTTACTTAGCTGTCATTTACCAGGTAAATATTTCTGTCATTTAACTAACAATTTATAGCATTGCATGCTTTGCTTAATTTTGTACTTGTAAGTCAAAATGTGTAAGTTAAAATCTGTAAACGATGTATATCGTATTCGCCATTTCACCGTAATTATCTTAATATGACACGTCTACTCCGTATAATTGTCATCACTCTACTCAATAGAATTAAATCCACTCAACGTGGACGTATAAAACCTCCCCAGCATGATAATCTTGAAAATAATCATATAAATCGCTAGAAAATACATCGTAGGGCACCTTCTGTCCTACGAGTTTGCATTTCCATTCTCTTAAAAGATTTACAAACACGTGGCTGCACGCTGTTTATTAGTCAGGGGATGATTTATCGTAACAGTCAACATCTATTAGGTGCTGAAAAATTGCCTGCTCCGTATATACCTACGGGCTGAAGCTCTGAAAATACGATTTGCATATATGCAAATACAGTGGAGTCAGTATAGTTAAATGCCTGGAACGAATCGCTACTTTCACAAACAGAATGAATGCACACACTGCGTGTGTAAAAATAGTTTCTCCAAGGCACTGGCGCGATAGCGTGGAAGGAAGTCGATTAGATTTCGATCTGGGGCGTTTAAAATATGTTTGAGGGGTGCGGTTTCTGTAGTCAGTGGTCAGTTTAGTTTCTATAGCTGTAAGAACTGAAACCAAAATGATACGGGAGCAGTATTTATCGCAAAATTGAGATGTCCTTTCGTGAACAGTTTTCTATATCTGCGCAAACGGACGGTAGCGCAGAACCTAACCGGATAGGCATCCCCTTACGGCCGAGGAATTCCGCAGGAAAGCGTTGCGGAGAAAGGAAAATTGAAAACGAGTTTAGAAGAATAGACAGTACGTTTCCTTTGGCCTTGCGAAAGATCAAATCACACGATAGGATGCATGCACGTCGAACATCTATTCTCATTTAGCACTTTACGTACACGGTGAAATCAATGACATTCCCCGCTGTAGGGCGATGCAACAAGATTTACCGTACACGCATACCATGTAGCCGAGAAGCGAAGAAGTCGCCAGCGTAAGAATTTTTATGCGCCGAAAAAAGACGGAATCAGCGGCGTGCCGTCCCACATGCACACCACGCCAATGAGATATGTTCGATTTTGTAAAAATTTTTCGGAGAATTCGTGAGCGAGCACCGGTCAGTTCGGATCTGTATTCGAGCAATTACCTGGAATATTTATTGCCGAAGTATAAATTGAACTTGACAAATAAATTATCGGAGCGAAGGTAACGCGCACATATGGAATAATATCGCTAAGAAGTGTAGGCATGGAAAAAGGCGTACGATTGTTGAATTGCTTTCAAATGGAATCAAGAATATTTCGTGCTATTCGCAAAAAGCGAGTGATGCAAGACTCGAGACACATGATTTATACCGCCTTGCATCATGCTGGAAAGCAGTATTTGTCTTGGCGTATCGTAAGTCCAAAGATATTCGTCAAACTTGTCGCAATGTATGCACCACAAAATCTTACGTATATTAACTTCTGCTTATTTACTATTTACAGCATGCGTCCCTGATCAAATATTTGAAAAATTGATTATTTTTATTATTCTTAGGAGGAATAAAGATTTTTATTAAAATTGGTATTTGTATTAAAACATTGGTTCACTAAAAAGGTAAGCGATTTTTTACATTTTTGTTTGTTAATATACTAGTATACTATGTACGTCACAGCAAAATGATTTTAAAAAATCCTGTTCGAATACATGAGAAAGTAGGTTTTCGACATGTGCACCTGAATTTTTTATATTGCATTATTTGCAAGTACAGAAAGTTAATGTGAAGGTGACATTAATGTAGGACACTGGGCTTTAAAGGGATATATCAACGAAGGGTAAATTTAGAATATAACATTACTGAAGTTTAAAAAAACTGTATATTTGACTTAATCTACTAACATATAGATCGTAGTTAAGTTAGGTTATAGCTTAAGTTAGTAAGCGAAGTAAAGTAAGTGAGGTTGGTAAAATCAGTTAGTGAACTAAGTTAATAAGTCAAGCTAGTAAGTTGAGTTCATAAGCTAAGTTTATAAGTAAAGTTAGTAAATTAAGTTAATATGTTAAGCTAGTAAGTTGAATTAATGAATTAAGTTAGTAAGTTAGGTCATATCATTAGGTTAGGTTATAATTTAGCTTAACATTATTTAGTTGTCGTTAAAAGGTAAATAATTCTGTCATTTAACTAGAAATGTATAGAATTGCATTCTTTGCTTAATTTTGTACGTGTAAGTTATGTGTAAGTTAAAATCAGTAAGGGTTGTATACCGTATTCGCCACTTGACCTTAATTATCTTAATATTCCGGCGTGTATTAATCTCTGCTTATTTACTATTCATAGTATGCGTGTCTGCTCAAATATGCACAAAATTAGTTATTATTATTTGTAAGAAGAAAATATGATTATTATTAAAATTGGTATTTCTATTAACATAGTTATTTACTAGAAAGCAAGCTACCTAAAGCGACTCTCCCGTAACAATTTTTTCTTCCTTGCACTAAAAGATCAAGATACTGAAGCACTTGGCTACCTGCCAAATATCTGCTAAAAAATCGTCAAACTTTTTCTTATAACTTTGAAGTATAAAAGTGGCTACTCCCTTTGATTAACATGTACTTTGCATCGGCAAAAGGAATTCACTTATCTTGTTACAATTTTTTTATCATATACGTAGGTGTTTAAGATTTTCAAGAGTGTAAGTTTTACATGTAATCTACATTCACTAAGTGCAAGACAGGATAGTTACGTTTAATAATAAGTAAAGTTTCGTAATCCTGTAATAAATAGTAAAAGGAATTGGACATGTTCCTAAACTTTTCTTATTGCACTCGATTCCTAAATTATTAATGTTTGGTGCAGATTTTAGTATCATATATTATCTGTACTTTTCACTATTGCATTTTTTCACTACACTGTTTGTTTTCAGTATAACAAACAACGTATGTTGAATTGTTTGTTTAATATAAATAATTTCATAATTCGGGAATGTGGCGTACCTTTGTCTGTTACTTGTTATCTATGCATATCTGATAGATACTTATGCAGTGTACTATGCAAACATAGTATTGCATTTAGTATTAAATGAATATACATTAAATTTGTTTGTATTTAGTATTAAATGAATATACATTAAATTAAAAAAACTAACTCATCATCGTATCAGTTCCAATAATATAGCTGTATAATAATACAGTCGTATCATTCCAATAATGCAAAGTTCAGAAGAACTTTATAAATGGGAATAAAGAAGATGGTTCATTAATACCTTCGAGTCGCAACGAAGAATGTTTCGCGACACGAAGTAATAGCGTAAGAGGAACATGTTTCTTGGTCACATACACTGCGCAGAAAACATGAATGTGGCGAGGAAGAGCTTTCTTGAAGAATGTAAGGATGTTGAAGTCAATGACTTTGAAACACGATAAAACTGTATTACATTTCCTTTTCTTTTTTTTTACTTTCGGTTGATTGGTTTCATTTTCGTCCACGGAAACGAGGGTGCTAAAGCGAGCATGATTCGCCGACACGAATTGTATAATGTAATGAAAGAAATATGTAACATCGTGGTAAAAAAAAATTCTGTTTCACTAATTTTAAATTCATTGTACGATGTGAAGAATGTATCGCATGGTTTGTGAAAGAAAGTGTTGACAACAAACAATGAATAATTATACTTAATGTTAAAATGCTTTTTCATAAAATTCAAAATTTATACAGTACTTTACACAGAAAACATTTATAAATAATAATATTGAAAACGTATCCACATTTGAATAAAATTAGAACTTCATGAGAAAGCTTTTAGTGCAAAAGTTTGATATTATTATTTAAACGTAATTGTAACGTTATGAACACTTTCAATTAAGCAGTCTGATATTAAAGGGTCTACTTTCATTGCACAAATACTAAAATGCATGTACTTTGTCATATCGTTGTTGTAGAGATAAAATTTGTCAAGTATGTTTCTTCATTTTGTTTTATTTCTGACATTGTTAGTGCAATAATTTAACAAACACAATCCTCTTAAGTATTACTGTAGCGATACATAAATAACTTGTTATATTCAGATAGTCTCCCGTGGATAATGACATTTTGATGATAAAAAGAAAATACTACAACTTCTGTTAATTTATTGATATGAAAATGTTAATGAATGAATTTTTCTTAATATAAAGAAATTTACTAATTTATAATGAACTGTATTAAAATGTATTTATGCATAATGTATTAATAATTCAAGCATGCAAATATCATATAACACATGCGAATATTTTAAGGGATGATTGTTGAGACGATTCTGAACAACTTTTTCCTTTGCCAAAATGTTGCTTAAAGTTTCGTTTTTGAATTCTTAACGAAAAACACTGACCAATCGGCGCGTAGAGCGCGCGCTCAGCGTGTCGTCACGCGTGTTTCTGTCTTTTGTACATTATATCAAACGCCCGTTCCGAAACTGAGATACTCATCTCGTTGCTTAATACAATATTTCACTCGACCGAATAAAACCAACATCCGTATAAAATCGTCGCGAAAATTCCCATCGTATAATATTACCTAAGCACAACCTGTATTTACAAAAAAATCGTTCTGTAGAAAATATTTTCTGCACGTTCGAACCTTGTTCCGAATTACAGATTATCCGATAAGACATCACCGAATAAAGGAGCCGGGAGTAAAAAAAAAAACGGTCACGTAGGTACAAGGTACAAACTTGGCAATTACGTAAATCCATCTTGAAATTTATTTCCGTTTCGTTCTCGAACAGCGGAAAACGAGAAGGATTTAAAAAAAAGAGGACCTTTACCGCACCGAGCCATTGAATTTGCAGACGGGCGCATACATGCTTGCATGCTTTCGTTTCGTATAAATGTGTAAAAGTGAAACGTGCGTGCACGGAAATGTGCATGTATTCGATCGCTTTACACGGGCCATTCGGAAGAAGAAGAAAGGCCGGCGGGATACGAGAGGGGTAGGGGAGACGTACATGAAAATTACATACATGCTCGGACCTGCACTTAAAAGGCCTCGAAACCGTAAGCAACTAAAGGCATCGCGTACGTCAATGCCAGGTTCGGGATATTTCCTAACCCACGCGATCAAGTGGAAGTCGATCCGATCTTTCAAATTGTAAATAGTATGGCCGGAATTATTCTCTAATGATAGCATCATAGGTACAGCAGTCAAAAAGCTTGCTTTGATTATAAATTTGGATAGCTCATCTTATTGTTAGCCCATTAACACTACTATTAACATAAATCCATACATAAAATCATAATAATACATAAATTGGTACATAAGTAGCGAGTTTCTTTAGCTTTTCAAGATCATCGAAGTCCAACCGCCCCATTTTATTATTTTTCTTAATATAATGGTATATCCTGTTCAAATCTATGAGGAAGCAGCTTTTCGACATGTTCACCTTAATTTCTTTATTGCATTAATTGTAAGTACGGGAAGTTAAGATGAAGGTGTTATGAAAGTAGAACATTAGGCTTCAAAGCGTTATATCAAAGGAGAGTAAGTTTAGAATATAATATTGTTCAAGTTCAAGAAAACTGCATATTTGATTTAATCTATCAACTTGTATATCAGTTAGGTTAGGTTATAACTTAAGTTAGTAAATTAAATTGGCAGGTTACTAAACTTGCGAAAGTTAAGTCAGGTTATTAGTTTAGACTATTATGTAGCCTAACCTTATTTAGTTGTCATTTACCAGGTAAATAATTCTGTCTTTTAACGAACAACTTATAGAATTGCATGCTTTACTTAATTTTGAACGTGTAAGTCATGTGTAAGTTAAAATCAGTAAACGATGTACATCCCATTCGCTAGTATTTGCCGTATATTGTATTCGCCACTTCACCGTAATTATCTTAATAGGACACATCTACTCCGCATAAAATTAACATTACTCAATACAATTAAATGTATTTAATATATATATATTATCGATAATTTGTGTCTGTGGAAAGGAACTACAGTAAAATATAATTTGCATTGCCTATAAATTTACGTGTTGGAGCTTCAAAGCAATATTTATCTGTATACAGTTCAGTTAATGCAACTGGACTTAAAATAAAGTATTTATCATTGAAACAATTAAGGACGTACTGATAACAAGAATAAATGAGAATGAAGTCTACCTTAGCTGTGACGAATTGCTTCGAGCACGGTTCTGCCATAATAGGTAGACATCACTTCCAATCTGGTTGCCACTGTTTCCGGTACGTTTCACAAAAACACTGCTCACATTAATCGGATCTTCGACAGCTTGTTCTTTATGCTGTACACAACACAGTATCACTTCATCGGCTGTCCAGCATTTTACACTTCTTTGTAAGTGCTTAAAATAGCTCACACTTCTTTACAGTACATCTTTATTTCACACAACACTTTACGCTCCCATTTTTTGCTATAGGGACGTTAGTTTATTTGTCACGAATACTGTTTCATTGTGTAATATGATTTTTGTAGTATAAAAAAATATCATTATTATTAATATGTTATTGTAGTAATATTTTTACCTGATTTTCAGCTTTAAAAAATGAATTAATAACATCATCGTGTGATATCATCGTCGAGTTTTGTATATGTTGCTTATCCAGAATTATACATATCGTTGCCCATGGTCAACATAATCAGAATTAAAAATAATACAATGTGTTTCGCTACCTCATGCAAATATTTTAAGAGATGATTGCTGATCCGATTCTGAACAATTTTTTCCTTTGCCAAGATATCGGTTAAGGCTTAGTTTTCGAATTATTAATGAAAAACAGTGACCAATCAGGGCGCGCTCAACCGAGAGAAGCTCTACGCGCGCTCTGATTGATCAGTTTTTTTTCGTTAATAATTAAAAAACGAAGCTTTAACCACCGGTTTGGCAAAGGAAAAAGTTGTTCAAAATTGTCTCAGCAATCGCTTCTTGAAACATTTGCATGAGGTAGCGTAGCACCATGTATAATCAAAATTCTATAAATAAAGAAATAGGGGAACTCACCTCTAAATTGAATAAAATACCTCATATAATTGATTCCTCTCAGAGCAACAATAATTCATACTTTTAATAATATTCGTTTGGTTAATTTCCACTAAAATATTTCACTCATTTAAATTAATGTAAAATCGAAACATTTGACCGATACTCGTTCCATTCTCAAAATAAATAATTTTACTCGCTCCTGTAGTTACTAAATTGAAAATTGAATACCCATGAGTGATTTTATACATTGAAGA
Organism: Holcopasites calliopsidis; assembly: GCA_023838395.1. Lineage (NCBI taxonomy): Eukaryota > Metazoa > Arthropoda > Insecta > Hymenoptera > Apidae > Holcopasites > Holcopasites calliopsidis. The sequence continues at coordinate 122,067 of JALHAQ010000052.1, forward strand.
ATGACCAGCGAATATAATGATATACCTCAATGATTGACATTTGAATCGCGTCTTTGCCTTGAGGCAGTGCAGGCAGCACTCACGTATGCTCGGCATTCAAACGGTAGGTAACCCGAGATAAACTAAACGCGACGATAAATTTGAGGAAGCGCACGATGATGTTTTGTTTGTTCTCATATTGTTATCCGTAACAAGTTGGAATGTTTGCAATTTCGATATAAAGGTTAAAATTCATACCAGAATTTCATATCACTATTAAATATTATGCAAACCGATAATAAACTTGACTTTTTTGGTGAAAAAGTAGCATTCTTTTAACATTTTGTAATAATAGATGTATTGTTGCAATTATTATGTTTCAGGGCTACTCAAGACATTGCAATTTGCACTATACGCATGTATCTACTTTTTATGATACTCGTCCTTGAATTATTAAAAAAAGATAGTTATTGTTAAAAGAAACTAGTAAGTTTTTACTGGGATTCAAAAGTAAATGTAACTAGCACAGAAAGAAAAATTTGCCTGACAATTGTGAACATGAGCGTCAATCGTTTGAAAAAGAATCATGGCTATTGAATTTGTAGCTCAATCATCATTAAATCACTATTAAAATATCTTTTGTATCATACAAATAAAACAAGATAACCATCAATACCTAATTACTAGAATACAACATCGCCTTACAATCGAAACATTTAATCAGTCGACTTCATCAAGAATATCTCGAAGCAGGACAATACCTTCCTACTACAGACAGTTGAACTTTAACTCAATCGAATTGATCATGCGATCGATTAGGGAGCGTCAGTGAAAGTTATTACAAAGACACTCACCAGTGAACGGGATTATGTTTTACGTTCGCCTATGAACTCGTTAAGAAGCTCGGATAACTGGAATTCAGACGAATCCGTGTCGTTATGCAAATCGCAAGCCGGAATTTTCTCACGCTAATATCGAGGCGCGTGATTAATCGAGTGAAAAAAAACAGGCAGAAGCGATCGTCCAGTAATATTCCACCCACTCGAATTATATAGGAAAAACCGCGCAATGCAGCACACCAATTAATCTGCCATCACAATTGTCAACACTGTTCAATTACACTAATGTGGCGTGGGCATGATTAGCGAGCCTAGATATCCCAAGGCGCAAGATCGGTATGCCTGGTTGACAAGAAAGGCGTCCGAATGACCATTTCCATCAAGCCGACACCAACGGGCACGTGTAAGAAGCTGCAGCGTCGCCCAACTAGCGGATCACTCGCAAAACACAGCAGAGTCGCCAAGGAACGTTGGCGGCAGAAAAACTTGTCGCACGAGCTTTCGACGCAATGAAGCCGATGGGTAGTTCATGTCCCTTGGAAGGTGGTCACAGGGCCCACTGGCACGAGCCGAACTCGCTCGAATCGGTGAACTCGGTGGTGTCCGGGTTATCGGGAACGTAGATCCGACAGACGGAAGGTCGCCGAGCTGTAATCCGCTAAATCACGTGGCAGGAACCGAAGGTAGAGGCCCGCGGAGAGATAGAACGCGGGGAAACCTCTATAGTAAGGCGCGCGACGAACAACTGGGCCCGGAGGACTGTGAGAGGTCCCATTACCGCGGGGCTTAATGATACGGTGGACGGCAATCGCTAATGGCCAATGGCACGGATAAGAGGAAAGCACCGGAGAGGCTAGGAGGAAGCTCGCGAGCTGGAGAAAGGCGAACTGAACGGGGAGCAAGGAACAGCCGAAGGAACGTGTGTCCTGGAGAATGGGCGAGAGAAGGCGGCCAGCGGGAGGAGGCAGATGCGAGTTCGGCAAGGGCCGGTCGGGCACCTGGGCGACACTACCTCCTCACCTCCTCCAACTGCACTCTCGCATGCTGCTTCAACGTAGTTCCTTTCGTTGCTTTATGCACGGGCCGAGTGCTTCCTGAAACGCTGAGTACCTTTCAATTCGAAAATGGGCCTTGTGTTATGAGTTGCACAGAAGAAGTCCGATGAGACGAACGCAAATCCTTTTTCTCTAACGCAATTGTAGCAGGCCATACATTTTCCTAATTGGAGGAAAACGCTACCCCCTCTACCCCGCTGATATTGCTCTGGGGCTCCACGCGAGAGTGGGGGGTTCGACGGAATCACACGAGAGTGGTAGGTTCGACCGCGTTATGCGAGAGTGGGAGGTTTGATGGCGTCATGCGTTGCATGTTGAGAGTGGGGGGTTCAACGGCGTCACGCAAGAGTGGGGAGATCGACCGCGTTCCGCAAGAGTGGGAGGTTCGATTGCGTAGTGAGTGGTTCGAGAGCCTCGTGGGTGCAGTGACGCGAACGGAGGACATCTTTTCAGCAGCGCATAGTGCTAGAAAACGTAACTGCAACTAACTATGAGGTAATAAAGCTACAGAGTTGTCTTAGACTATGAATTTTATTGGAGAACTTTGTCAACCTTTTTGGTAGAATTTCTTGATTCGGATTCTTCAATTCTATTTCGAAAATTCTTAATATTAAAAGAGATAGTTAGATGCAGTTTTCTCTGTGGTCAGATGTTAATTATTAGATTGTCCCTGATGTTTAAACCTGTATTAGACTATGAAATACTAAATACAATGGACACTATTTTCAATAAAATTTTTATGAATTGATGTTTTACTATTTTCAGGACCGCGTGTAGAACTTTTTGGGCCCTAAGCATACAAATGTAAATCAGGACCCTTCACGCGGATGGCAACCAAATATGACAATAACATGGCAATAAAAGTATTATAATTTTTATATGTTTTGTAATTAAATTTAGAAATTAAAGCTGGCGGTTTTGTTGATTTCGTGCAATAATGGCACCTATATTTGGCGGCCCTAGGCACGTGCGTATTTTACTTGAGAACAACTTTGGGCATAGACCATTTTAAGTACATTTCCCCTTATTTTTGACAATGGAACTGCTTAATGATTAATTCAACGCTACTTAATGACGCGTAAGAGAAAGCTTTGGAGACAGGCAAGGAGATGCTATCGTGCAAAGTAAATTTAACAGAAGCTAGTCTGACACCTGGGGCACGCCATTTCCTCATATGCTGCAGCTGTCCGCAGATGCTCTTTCCTGCTGAATGTTTGATGTACTTCGTATGCAGCTTCATGCAGGTTTCAGTCTATTATCGAATTATGAAGATGTATTTGCGGATAAAACGAATGGCTATGCGTCACGAGAGGCATAAATCTCATGCAAAAAATAGGATAATGAAGATAAACGAGAACCGAGTACACACATCATCGTTCTCCAAGATCAGGAGGCTCTATACTGTAACTCCCTAAATTTGCTTTTGCGCAGGATATGTAATTTTATCTTAGCAACTTAAGCAAACTATAATTTTGTTATGGATAAACCCAGAGAAATTCTGTAATGGATATGTTTGTTTTGTAAATGCATTGACGTACTTGGTAACAGCAATTTTTTTTATAATCATTTTTTTATTATTTTTTAGATAATACAAAATAACGCCTACATATACATAAATTAATGTCCCAAGCCAACGTGTGTATAAAAAGCCATTTTAAATTGATAAAAAGTTAACGCATGACGACAAACTACATTTTATTGCTTATTATAATAAACAACATTTGAATCAAACGAAATCGAGAGAACTGCGATAGCCAATTTTTGATAGTACAGCAAGTAAACTTTTAAAAATCGATATTGAGACATGTCGACGTCTTTTTTTCAGAAGCTATCGGTGTCGTTATAACGCAATAAAATGTTTTATCGGTGTAATATCTGTCTAGTGAGGTGCAACACTTTAAGAAACCCTAAAATTTTGCTTGGATAACCGTAATTGGCCTTTTCATCAGTGACAAGCATTGAAATGTACTTTAATTGCTACCACTTTTATGCGACGTTCTTTCCAAATCGTACTTACGATGCTGCTACGCTAGATAACATACAGTTGAAATAGCATTCGGTTAATGGTTCTGTAAATGTTCCAAGTGAATATAGGGTGCTACATAAGCAGACATATGGCGATAAGAAACTGTGATTTAATCTAGATTTTTCTGTTGCAGATAAATATCACTTACAGTTGTTTAGTATTTTTGTTAGTATCTTAGTTTATGTTAGTAAACTACTTACTATCACTATAAAATTGAAATAATTTCCTTTAGAACGGTTGGGTGATTATAATTATTTTAAAAATGACTACAAGAGTATTAAATACTCTAAACATTGTAATATGAGTGTAATGTGATATAACAATTTTATTTCTATTTATTTTCTTTACGTTATGTTAACATTTCGAGACAAGGAATCGTATAAATCGAACTCATATGCTGATTTATGAAATTTAATCAATGCAAATAATTGACATAGTGTACGAGTTTAAATATTATTGCACTATAACTTCTTGTGGTGGTTAATGGCTAACAGGTCGATGCAATATTAACTAAATAGATTAGTAAAAACAATATAGATCATTTTAATGTAACTACTGCAAGAAAGTATAAGTGTATGTCAATTAGTGAGTTTATAAAACTCCTTGTCAAAGCTTCTATTAATTGTTAAGCTTTTATTAACTTCTACTAATAACTTGATAACTTAAAATTTTTCTAAAATTTTCAGTGCTGTTTCTACATTAATTTCGATAAATATTGACGATAAGGGTCCCAGCATCAATTGCTTTCACCTTGAAATGTTTTGTCAAGGACATCGCCTGATAGGCAAGTGAGACAGGACAACACATTATACCGGCCGAAGTTGAGCCAAGTTTGGCCGTCGACATGCAGTGCCACATTAAAACCTAAATGGCGATCAACTGTAGTCAAGGTTCCTGAATTGAATATAATTTCAAGTCTTAATAATAAACGCAAGTTATTACCACCCATTGAAGCAGATTCTCATTTTTTGTTGAAATTGTCATCTCTTTATTTCAAGGTCATCCGAAGGTCATGATAAGCTAGGTCATTGAATTCGTCTTGATACGGGTTATAATACTATTAAGTCAAAAATACAGAGTGCCATTTAAAAAAATGAAGGTGGTCTTGACAATAATAAAAAAAACAAATTTTCCGACTTTTTTATTACAATGTATAGCTAATCGAAAACTGATCAACTTTTGTTTAAATTATTGTTTTATTAGATTATTGCAAGTACTTGAAACATCGTGAAAAGTGTTACGTGCGACACTCTGTATGTATAGGAAAAAGTTGTTCAACGCTTATTATTATAATATAGGCGACTGCTTACGCCAAATGAAGTGCACTCATGATTTCAGTTTAACAAAAGTTTTTTGCAAGTATCTCGGAAATTAAGGCCGAGCAATGATAACACGTATAGGAGAAAGTTGTTCAAAATGATGCCCTTGACAACATGTTTCAAGGTCAAAGTGATTAAAGCTGGGTCCCTTATTATCAATATTTATCTTAATTTCTTACGAAATCCCGTACTTAATGATCCCTCCTTAAGTAGAAATTAACTTACAGCATGCTATTATATTTATAAGTATTTGCCCTTCGCATCCAGCGATCACATTTGCCACAATTTTTTCCCTTCTTGTATGAATACTCCAAGTGGACGCTGCAATCATTTGGTGATTCAGACAGTTCTAAGAGAAATGAGTATTGTTTATTACTCGCCTATTTCTGAAATCTACTATAGATTCAACGTTTCCACAACCCTTGCTCTTCGTTCCAGTATCATGAGTCAAGCTCGATCAGCTCGCGTGGACCATTAAACTTAACGAGCTGCCAAGTACCACGCATGATTATCTTCGTAAAAGCGAGCATGCTAATGTGTCGACGATAACCACCCTGCATTCTCGTGTCTCTCATCTTTTATAGTTTACAATGTTGTACGCTTTTATAGTGATCGACTTCCCAACGAATGGGTCCATGAAGGTCAATGAGCAAAGTCTATGGTGATTCCATTTTGTTTAATTTTTTAAATCTTTCTTACTTTTATCATTAATCCACAGTAGCAGTAACCCAACCTAACCCAACGAATGGATTCCTGAAGATCAACGAGCAAAGTCTACGGTGATTCCATTTTATTTATTTTTTTAATCCTTCTTACATTTATTACTAATCGACAGCGGTAGCGAACGATCATAAGGTATTGTAATCAACCGAAAGACACGAGAATTAATTAGTAGTCTGTTCTAAATAATAGCAGCTTTCATTTTATGGTTTCATACTTTTCTTTTCTATACAGCTCGTTTGGTAAGTGATTGTTCGATGCCTCCTCGGGTATTCTTGGCACGAAATTATCAATTAGTGTGCTACCGTTTCTGTAACATTCATGAAATACCTGTAGTTAGTCCAAACCCGCAATTTGTGGAAATAACTTTAAGAAAGGTGGGTCTTGTTAACAAAGCTTCAACATTGGTGGGCTCGCGTTAACTGGCTACTTCAGATGAGAAACATTTATACTCTTACTATTATTAATCGTTTACTTTTTATTATACTTCTGAATAACTGTAGCTATTAAATTGCTAACTACGGATTACTGACAATAAGCAGAATTGAACTGTGGAATTTCAAGGTTTAGGTTTCCGTGGAAAATATTTGATATAGCATTGGAATTTTTATTTTAATTCACGCACAGTGAAGGCACATGTGTAGGTTTATGAAACCTCTATTGCAAATTTTCTTCAAAGTTCTACTCTGTTGAAACTTCACAATTAATGTGCCTAACAATTTTAATATCCAATTAGTTGTTAAATAAATGTTTATTTTATACAAGACGGTATACACCCCAAAAATGCTCAATTTCCAAATAGACCTTTTATTATATTAATTTTATTTCTGTCTGCCTGTCCCAGTTACACAATATTATTAATAATTTCGTTATATCTTATGAGGCTCTCACTGTAACGAAGTTATAAACCCGATCCGCTTATAAGTGGAGTTATACAAGCTTCGCTTCGTTTTCATTGCTGCGAAAGCTTTTCGCAGAACTTCACAGGGCATTTCAGCGAAGACATTCCTGAAGATTGGCTCATATGATTTTATCCAACGTTCCATCGATTCTCCCCGTCCTTTCCGACGTCAGAAGAAGTTGATTGGTCGGTTTGCACTGCTGACTCCCAATGACCAAGAATATGTTTAATAATATTATAAAATTTACCTCCCGAGTGGACATTTTTATTACATTCACTAGAAACATGTAATTGTGGCAGGCATTGCTTACATTTTATTTTATGCGATTCCTTCTTCGTTCATGGAAATGGGAAATGGGAAAGGGGGAAAGGGGGAAAAGGCAAAATGAAGAGGGAAAAGGGAAATAGGAAAAGAGTAAAAAGATAAAAAGGGGAATGGGAAATGGGAAATGGGAAAAGCAAAAAGGAAATTAATACTTTCCACATTTAATATAACAGGATCGAAAACTGTCTGCAACACGCAATTCACCACTGGACCAATCTCGAATGTAATGCGCTCCAAAAAGAGAATCTGAATTTATGGATATATTACAGATTACGATCCAATGGTGAGAATGTAACATTCCTGATCGCCTAACGTCATTTCGATCTTTCGGCAAAGAAAGCCGCATTTCGTGTCGATCGATCCCGGTGTCCGGGCAAGATCGAGCCGGCGGATTCCGCAGGTAGACGTGAGATTAAAGTCTTGAAATGCGCACAACCCGTGGTGCAATGGGAATGGTGAATCCGCCCCTGGCGCCACGATGTGTGCCTGGAGATGTGGCACGGTGTGCGGGTTGTTGGTCACGGGATGATACCCAGTCTCCAGTCTGGCTGCAGCTGCGAACCGGTTATATACTTCCATCTGGCAGCCTTAGCACGGTCCCTAAAAGAGAATCCGATGACTATAGCTAAAGCGTGTACACGCACGCGAAGAACAGGGACGAGAAGGAAAAAGGAGAGGGATGTTAATACCTGTACGAAGGCACGCTTATGCATTGGAAGAAAGGACGTCCAGCGTCGTTCTTCTATTTTTTCTTCTTTCACCCGAGACCAGCTACTCCTTCTGCTGTGTACCAACGAGCTCTTTTTGGGAACGTTCATATTTCACTTTTTTGTTTTCACTATACACAGACCGGGACAAAAGCCCGCGATTGTGGATAAATGGGAAATATGAGGAACAAATTATGAACTTGACGTACGAGTGGCTAAATTTGGCGATGCTTCCGACGAAATGACCCGTTGATACTAGGGGAAAATTAATGCCTAGTCGAATGTAGCAAATGTGAGTAAATTGTAGGTTGCACGGTACAAAGAAATCAAATGATGAGTTGAGCGATGACAATACGAGGGAAAGGAGAAAGGGAAAAGGTAAAAGGTAAAAGGTAAAAGGTAAAACGGAAATGGGAAAGGAGAAAGGGCCGAAGGGAAAGGAGGAAAGTAAAGGAGCTAAAAATAAAAGGGAAAGAAGGGAAATAGGGAAAGGGGAAAGGAAAGAGGGAAAAGGAGGAAAAGAGGAAAAGCGCAAAAAGGTAAAAGGGCCGGTGGTGTGAGAGGGGGCGGGGGAGGAAATAAATTTTGCGAGGGAAATAGATCGGGAAATAAGTTTTGGCAATAATCTGCGAGTCAGTTTCAATCAGTTTGCTTATGTTAGAATAATGCACTCTGTAAATTGATTAATTTACAATTACACTGGCATAATGGAAACGATATCGTGAAAGTTTGTTTAAATATTTTTATAATTTTATTGAATCGTTACCACTAAACTTACTCATAAAACTTACTCATAAACTTAATCATAAACAAATAATAAAAATAATTGATCACAATTTATTCCAGATGATGTGCATTTAAATATGTATAGGACTTTTGCTCTAAATATATATTTTCGAGGGCGTGGGCACTATTTTAATCTATCATTGCAAGAATATCAGTGGCATGATTTATTAGTAAAAAACTATTGCTACATGAATAGTCAGCGACTGACAAAAGTAATGGGGTGAGATCATGCACTTGAACAAAAACCATTAGGCTGGTCACGCTGATCGTGTATGGTGCATTAGAAATCCCTCTCAAAGAATGCTGAAAATGCTTATCACCGAAAAGACCACACACGAAAAAATGTGACACTTGAATACCAAGTATATCCTATCGTGATAAATTGTGGAGCTTCATACTTCTGTAATGGATCGATTCGAAAAGTATCGCACGCTTCGAACTCATTCAACTGCGGTTCAATGAGATTCTAGACCGAGCAAAGAGTGACTTCCAAAGATCTTTATTCCACGGGTCATCCGTGACGCCTCATTCATATTCCGCCCACGGGAACGAGTTTCTTCTTCTCCAGGTGAATATCATTGAATTTCTCGGATACTTTCTTACACTTGGCATTCCATATAAGAGTTACCAAGGTCTACGAGTCGGATTTCACGATTACGAGGATCACGTTGCAGCCTTACGAATTATCGCAAGAAAGCACATTATAGAAAGGAAGATCACCGATACGAGTACGTACGTACTTACAATTGCGATTGGTACACAAGACTAATACTTATGTCGATGATCTTTAGTGGCATGGCGGCCAATGGAAATTGTTCTATTCTCGAGAATGGGACGAAGAAATTGCTGAGGGCAGACGTGTATGCCAACCCTAAAGAAAACTTTTATTGCAACATTATCATAACGAGTAGTGCTTTCCTTCCATTTTCACGGAAAACATTCAACATAATCATCAACATTTTACAATAAAAACAGTGACTTGTAAACGCTTCTTGTTACTTTCACATTTCACGTAAACATTTTAACTCATCACTAGAGCATTGTTGGTATACTCGAACGCCGATTTTGGTAAGTATAATTAATATAATTGTAGATTATAATTGTAGACACACTGTATACAAGAACATTACTAACTTCAAAAATGAATCTTTAAAACTTATACATATAACCCATCATCGAGCAGCTAACAAACACAACTTTTGTGGCTATAAATACTTTTAATAACTTTTAATCTGAAATTTCTAAGCGCGATCGTGTTCAGCAATGTCTGCTGGCGTTCCGCCAACGTTGCATACTGGTTCATCAGTGCCAAATGATATATTGAACGATATAATATCGATAGTGTTTAAAAAGATGTAATAGTGTTATTGAAAGTCAGCGTCCTATCTCGAGTTCACTCACGGATTTATAATCAGCCCCTTTGATATTTATTCACTGTAACGTGATTAAATTTATTACTTCGCATCACATTACTGACTTAAAATAGTGCAAACATTTCGGCGATAAAACGAGTTATTCATAATTAAACATTAGTACACGGATGCTGTACAATTTCGTAGAATGTTTTATTACATCCATGAACAAGCGAAAACGCAGTGGTACAAGTAATAGTTATTTGTCAAACAAAACGTATTTACAAACAATATATCATTTGTTCCTTCTTTGTTGCAATTAATTTTTTTTCAATTTAACAAAGGAAATCAATTTTTTTACATTATTAATGTACTAAGAATGACGACAACTTTAAAAAAACTTTAAAGAGGATGTATTTTCTTAAAGTCTCATAATAATAAACACACGACATGGATTGAATAGTTCGTAATTAAATTAAGAAGTAATTGTTTCCGACAGAAAAGTACACATATAAACTGATATGTTGATTTGGAATTCTTTTCAAAACGCGACAAATGTATCTTTTCCTTGGTGCGACAGGAGAGTTACACAGTTTTATAATCCACATTTATATAAAGTATTTGTATGTAATATATTATGTAAAAGGTAGCAGAGGATGAGGACTCAGAAAGAAAATACAAGAGCGTCTTGCATGAAGTTGATTTTACAATAAAGGGAAATTTTGTAGTAATGTGACCCATCTATGACCCGACTACAACTATTACGGTTTACTCTTAGAAAGTTTATCAATTAATACTATTATTTATTGTCGAGTTATACCGCAAAATGTTCGCCAATTCAAAATGGTAAATGAAGGTAATTCAGAACACCTTAAATCAGCTTTTCATGGAATATAATATTATATCTATAATTAAAACTCACACAAATTCATGTCAGAGAGAGATTAAGGTGAATTACAGAAGCACATTGAGTTAGTCGTTTCAAATATCCCGCGCGTCTATACAGCCAATTTAAAGGGACAATGTCGAGTAAATACAGTGAGCGACATCTGAACGTATATGGGGAGATTAACATGCTTTCAGCACACTGAACTTATGGTAAGTACTCCTGCGCAACCACCACAGACGAGGGTAGAGGCATAGATAAGATGTAGGGAATAGATTCCATTTAACTAAAAACAATGTTGCCTAGGAGGAATTTTGGTTACCCGAAAATTTTATTCGAGAAATGTTTTACCATTCTTACTATCACTATCTGCCTTACCGACCACCTTTGTCTTCGCCCCTAGCCACGCATGCAAATATACAATAAAGACATTTCTAAATTGGATATTTTCTAAGAAAAATGGTAGAAGATATTTCGAAACAAATTGTCAAGTGGCTAAAATTTCTTCTAACAAACACTGTGTTCACCTAAAAAGAACCTATGGACGCTTTCGGAACTTTAGCCCCCATCATTGACAAACATATCTTGTCTATGGCTGAATTACCATTTTCGTGCCACTCACGTTACCAACAGCACGGTCTGTGCCAACGGAATACAGAAATAGGTTGTGGCACTTACTGTGGTAAGAAACATAAATTCTATGGCGGGTTGCCGAACGAAACGCACCTCGTCTGTGCATAAACCATAGACCAGGAATACATGTATAGGAAGACTGTGCATTTTATGACACTTAATATCCCCAGTTCTGAAATACCGACTCGGGAAAAGATCGCTGGTTCTTGAGCACCTTCTATTGCTATGCTATGGCAAAAAGTAGGGATGCAATAAGAACTGACACTTTAAGAGCGAAACCACTTATATGTAAGGGAGATGCATAGATTGTACTACCAATTTGAATACACTTTCGGCCAACTCAGAGCTCAATCAAATTAATTTTATCTGCATTTTAAATATTTAGTTAAACTAAAAGGGACTGCGATATTGTTTTTGCACCTGGGCGACGAACAACTCAGGTACAACGCTGTAGATACATAATTTAGAAAACAGATAATTGATTTCAATAGTACTCAATTTTATTAAAGAAAATTCTATATCCTGTATGATAGTTTTTATTCAAACGAGTTTAACGATGTGCTTACTATGATGTTTTAGTTTGCGGTACGTCGGACGTTTGCAGAAAATATTTACTACAGCTCCAGTAATTTACATATTAATTTGATCTTTAGCACCTTTTTTTTTAATACATAAAAGTCCGCAGTCTACTTACGTTATACGGTTGTGTAATTACAGGGTGTTCTGCTACTGCATGTCAATATTTTAAGGGGTGATTGCCGAGGAAATTCTGAACAACTTTTTCCTTTGCCAAAACGGTTGTTAAAGCTTCGTTTTTGAATGATTAACGAAAAATTTTGACCAATCACAGCGCGTGCAGAACGCGCGCTTAGCCGAGAAGGCGTTTAAGGCTGCAGTTGAGCGTATCACGATCTTCTCTCTGCTGAGCGCGCGTTCTACGCGCGCTCTGATTGGTCAGCATTTTTCGTTAATCATTCAAAAACGAAGCTTTAACCACAATTTTGGCAAAGGAAAAAGTTGTTCAGAATTGCCTTAGAAATCGCCCCTTAAAATATTGACATGCTGTAGCAGAACACCCTGTACACTAATAGCATCTACAGTTAAATTATTTAAAACGTGCATTTTTATTGTTATTATTGTCAGTTTTAATTTTTGATTGAGTATTATTGAGTATCGTTGAGTATCGTTGAGCACCGTTCAGTACCGTTGAGTATTATCGAGGACTATTGAGTATTATTGAGTATTGTTGAGTACTATTGGGTATTGTTCACTACTATTGAGTACTATGGTTGTTGTTTGAGGCTTCCGGGTATAAGCCGTGTCCAATAGAAATATCGTTCGGACGTTTCGGATGTATCATCAGTATCAGTGCGTCCTCAGAACTCCTAATACTGATAATACAGTATCAATGTATCCGCAGAACCCTAATACTGATGATACAGTATCAGTGCGTCCTCAGACCCCTGATGAAGCCAACTGCAATGTCGGCGAAACGTCGGAACGATATTTCCATTGGACACGGCTTACACCCGGAAGCCCCAAACAACATCTATAGTGGCCCGGGCCATGAAAGCCTCAAAATTCCTATTGAGTACTACTGAATATTATCGAGTACTATCGAGTACTATTGAGTACTATATTGAGCATTCTTGAGTAGTATTGAGTACTATTTCAGTTTATTTTAACAAAAACTCTTATAAATATTACCCCTTGTAAAGCAATGTTTTTTAAAAGAGAACAAATTTTGTTGCACCGTTTTGGTACTTAATATTAATTAGTAATTTCAGCCACTAACTCATTTGTTTATAAATTATCCTCCTGTCAATCTTTCCATCGCACAGACCGTGAGAATATTTCCACCAAATCATCACCGCCTTTCAATCGTCCAATACGATCGATTTCGCGAATTCTGCTTCCCGATCAACGATTCCCGACGATTCCCACAAGTATAGTTCCGTGGACAGGCCTCGAGACGCAGGTAACCAGGGAATACAAAAGGGGGAAATCCGTCGGTGCACGCCTCGGGGAACACGATGGGCTGAATTTACCTCCGACCGCCGTACGTTTTGTGGTGTTCTGTGTACGGTCAGTGCTCACGCCGCAGAACGAACAGCAGGCACCGATCTCCGCACGCCTGTCGCGGTTCTGCCTTCAGTTCCCTGTCGTAGGCCCACCTGAATAGGTGGCCGACTCATTTCTACGCACTTTCATTCAAAGAGCAATAACAAAGAAGTAGCAAGAAGATTTAACAAAAATTTTAATTGATTTCTCATAAATCACACTAATTGTTCGTTTTTAAATTTTGGATTTGTTGCAATTTTTTAAATATCAAATGGTGCTTGCGTTGAGTGGAAAAGTAGGGAAGTTGCAGTAGTACTTTTGTTTACGAATGGAGATTTGGTTCTTCTTAAGCACAAATTGAGTTTCAAAGACTCATATGAAAAATAGAAAATTAATTTGAAAATGAATCAAAATTATTTGTGATTTGTTGATTTTCGTAATTTTGTTTGGACGGTTTGTATCAGTAGCACCTGCACGCGAAGCCACAGGGGTGAACCCTTGCCACGGGTAAATTTATTTGCCGTAGGCGACAGTTCGGCGTAGAGAGTTCACCTGGCCAGGTGAAGTCTACTCCACAGTTTATCAGTAACACGCTGACAGGCAGCGCGGGATGTGAAAACGAGGCTGCTTGAATGCGATCTCGCTTTTCTCGCGTACTCGGTGCTTACACTTGACAAATCGTTCCGAATAGAATAAGTAATTATGAGCAAAAAGTTAGGAATTATTGTTCAAATAACGTGAAATGAAGCTTTGTATCAAGTGACATGCCGCCAGTGAAAGTTAGAAAGAACAATTTATTGGTGTTTACCGAAACGTAGTTTGTCTACAATAGAATTGTTTGAAACAAGACATTAAAGAGTGCAAGTATCGCGGAAAATACACTTTAATTGTAAAACTGGAAGTTTTGAAGAAAGAGAGGGAGGACATGAAGAAATAAAAGGGGCGTGAATTCTATGGAAATCGTAAGTATCAATCAAAGTCCATAAGTTTGATACGCTTGTTCGTGCCGTGAAAGTTTCCAAAACTCTATCGTTCGTAATTTTTGGAAAGTTTGACAGCACTTTTAAAGCTTGGCAGCTGCAGATAGCTCGTCAATCACTACCAAGGCGATTCTATGAATTATATCGGTGTTACATTTTCTAAGTTTTCCAACGCGAGATTGATATTGATATCATAACTGCAATACGCTTTGAAATTTCTTATTCTGACATTTACACTTTTTGTAGTAAAACACTCATTAATAATTAGTCATTAGTAGAGCGAATTATTGTTTGCGTGTTTGCATTTTGATGACATGGTCTCATATGTAATTACTTTCGCGAACTTTGAAAGTTATCCAAATTTTCGAATTTTGTATAAGACAAGATTTTGTGGAATTTATTTGGTAATTAATTTTATGTAAAAATGTTAATCTTGTACAAATTCCTGCCTAATTATAAATCTATTTATTGTTACTACTTACGCATGTAATATTGTTAATTCTGTCCATCATGTATACTTTTAATATTTATATTGCTATTACAATTGACAAATTATTTCTTATCCTGGCAATTACGTTGGCAAAGTTTCTTAGTTAAATTGGTAAACTCATTTTAATTATGTACTTCTAATATAATATTAATGATACATTTAAATAATGTTAGGTATGTATTGTATATTAGGTATATGTATTCTATGTACATATATGTATATATACTAGGTGCTATTGAGTCTTATCGAGTTCTATTGAGAATTATTGAATACTATTGAGTAGTGTTGAGTACTATTGAGTATTATCGAGTACTACTGATTTTTATCGAGTACCATTGAGCATTATTGAGTACTACTGGACATTACTGAATACTATTGAGTATTATTGAGTGCTATTAGGTACTATCGAGTGCTATTGAGTATTACCGAGTGCTATTGGGTATTATCGAGTACCATCAAGTACTTTTGAGTATTATTCAGTACTATTGAGTATTATCTAGTACTATTGAGTGCTATCGACTATTATAGAACAGTAGTGAGTACTATCGAGTTAATTATCGAGTTCTCTTTCATATTAGAATTAGATATTTGTATTTTTAATTCTGTCCATCATGTACCCTTTTAATTTTTATATTACTATTACCATTGATAAATCTCTTCTTATTCTGGTAATTATATTAGCAAAGTTTCTTAGTAAAATTGGCAAACGCATTTTAATTATGTACTTCTGATGTTATATTAATAATACATTTAAATAATGTTAGGTATACATACAGATTGATTTCCTTACACAACTAAAATTACGTCCACGTTTAATTTAAATAAAAAAGAAGGACAAATTTCCTTCTCGTTTGTCCTTCATACATCTAACTGTTGCGAAAGTAAAAGTTCCAATACGTAATCAGCATATTGATACTGCAAAGAGTACATGCAGTTGTCGGTGTCCTAAATTTTACCACGGTGCAACGGTTAATAATTATCTGCTAATAACCGTGATGCAATCTCGAATGCGATGTAAGGACATCATCGTAATCACATCTCGCCTGTGCCACATACTACAATAACATTACGAAATCCCATTTCTCTTTTTCAATTGTGGCAGAAAATTATCTGGTCCCCTTGCTATTATTGTCTTGAGGTGTTTCTTTAGCTGCATTATTCGTTCTCACAGAGCAGATCATGCTTTATATAATCGTACAGAGACTTTAGTTCTTCCTGAAAACGTGTCTGGCGATGAAAGAGGTAATAAATCGGGCTGAAGGAACGCGATATGATAGATAAAATGTTTACGTATGAGATGTGAAATAATATAGCTAATTAGCCAGTACGTTACAAAGATGAAACATGCAATAGAACTATATTACAATAAGAATGTACTACAGATTGTATTACTAAATATTTTAACAAACAAGGTTTTGAGACGCAATTCAATCAATCCTAAGTTTATTAAATGAAAATCTATATTTTATTTGGTAGCCCTGTTGAAACGAGTTTATTAATAAGATTATTTCTGATAATTCAATTAATGTTGAACATATACAGAAAACATTTATTACCTCCCTGGAAATTAATATACTATATTTACCTGATCTTTAACGCTTTTCAATAAATTATACGTGTATTTAACTTTTAAATGTAGCGCAACCTGTTTAGCTACTTCCAGGCACAGGCACTTTCGTAGCCAATAACTTACCCCCCTCACGAATGCAACTGATACTCTGTAATCGATACACTGTAATTAATATCTTTGAGAACATACATCAATGAATACGCACGTTTCTCGATAGTTATACAATTTCAGGACATTTGTTATATGGTTGTGTAGTTATGCTAATAGTATCTACAGATAAATGTTCTAACATTTTAACTTTTTATTAAGTATTATTGAATATTGTTGAGTACTATTGAGTACTATTGAGTACTATTGAGCATTATTGAGTACTATTAAGCATTATTGAGTACTATTCAGTATTATTGAGTGTTATTGCATATTAATGAAAGTCTTACATTTTATATTAATGATCTTAGATATTTATACAGTAATAGTATTTTAAATTTAAGAAAATTCTTTCCTACCATTTTTTCCAAAGTACAGTTTAACACAACACATTTGCTACATCAGTACCATGACCATTCTAATTATTTTCTTCTCACTCGAAGTACACCATTAAACAAGACTTATTACATGACATTAATTTAAAATTATTCTACGGTAAGAAGAACAAATATCGTTGAAATTCTTTTCTCAACAATAAAAATCGGCATCGGGGAGAAAATTTTCAAACTCTATTGGCGCGAGTAAAAATAATTAACATCGCAAGCAGCAATTCGGAACCGGGGGGGGGGGGGGATCGTACGCGTGCATCGGCAATGAAAGTCGTTCGTCACGCAACGACGTATATTTTGTATGGGGTGGACCAGGGAACAGACGGTGGCACGGGGTGTGTCAATACCCCGTGCAAGCGTTATCATTCGGAAGCATGCATGGCAGGTGTAGGAAATGACGTCACGCACCTCGGGAGTACCCCCCATTTGTAACACGACCTTACTGTCTATTTTCTACGGACCACCATGCATAAAAACTTCCTCTTCTCTCTCCAAGTGAAACGCGGACAAAGGATGTCCTTGCCTTTCAAATTAATCACACGGTGCGCCATTAATTAATACCGCCATTTGTTTGCAAATTAATATGGATGCCGCATTTTCACGGAAGTAATGGAATATCAAGCTTTCTTTAGTAGCCAATTGTGTTCTAGTTCTTAAAGTATAATTATTTTATAAATAAATTCTATTCGGAATTGTTCATTTTTTTTATTTCCTGCACAGGCCGCAATTTTTTAAAAATAAAGTTGTTTTCCAAAGCAACAATTTCGCTATAAAAACAAGCCTTTTGAAATATCAAATACGGCATTTCAGGGTCTCCATAGAAGACCGAGTACAAAAGATTGTTCTTTGTAAGAAAAAGTGCAAAAAATAAAAACAAATAACTGTGAATTATAATCAGCATACAATTGGCCTACATTTTGTGTAGCTTTGGTAGGGTCGCACAAAAACAGCGAGCAAGCATAGTGGTCCCCCGTTTAGCAGTCTTAAAAGTCAAGAGCGTGGCCGACACACTTTGTTAGCAAGAGGAACATCGCTTGGCATATATTTCCAAGCGTTACTGAAATGTCGATCCATCCAGAGGAAAAGATTTCGCACTTGTACTCGAACCTGTTATTACCTTAATCGTTCGTTGCACCGTGCAAATGCACTTCGTCGTTGCGATTAAAAGACGCTACAGTAATTTCAGGTCGTAATGGATCGGCGGATCGAAATTATACAGTTTTATCAAGAAATTTCATTCGAGTGTAGTAGAAAGCGATGTTATACATTACTAATAAAAATATGTAGAGTTACTAAATAGTTAAATCAGTACAATTATTGATAACGTTCATTTGGAAACTGACGCAACTGAAAAATAAGGAAACGAACAATTCGTCGCGCAACGTACAACTCGTTACGTCTTCATCCATAGTTCTGCTTTCTCTTCATTTTAATCAGGGGTGGCTTTACACTTAACCATAGCATATTAGCAACGGGAGATCTTTACATTTCTTTCCACGCGCATTATCAGCGTAGAAAAGTGGTCAAGTATGAAATGCAATTTTGAAAAACTGTTAGTCATCTCGCTGCTTCTTCGGTATAATGTAGATACACCCCGAGACTGAGTTAATGACGTTTCGTAATCTTGCTTAACTATCTGATTTCCGGGCATCGGCCTTGCAAATCACTGACCACGGCCGGATGCTCTTGTGTACGTACAGCGAACGAGTAACCACCGAGAAAAAAAGCTGGCGAACGAGCCTTTTAATGAAATCAGCGTGGTTGAACAACCGACCATCTTTTTCCATCTAAGGCGAATCGCGGTTTTACATTTTATATTCCTTGTCAATCCCGTGGTAATCACCTGCTGATATTCTTTATTCGTTACATTCGACGTTGGACTACGTTTATGTAAGCATCAACTGAATGCAAAAAGTTTGATGGTTTTGTCTGTACAAAACGATGTGATTAATGTTGTTTTTTTTTGTTTACGATGAATTTTAGTTAATATTTTCGTAAAGTGAGGAAAGTATTGTAAACGAATCAATAAATTCAGAAGTAATTGAATTCTTTATAAATAAATGATAAACAAAATCACACAACAAGAGGTAAATCATATTTAATCATTAATCAAACATTACGTATCATAAAATATGTTTATGTACTTTATAAAATACTATTACATACTTTATACATATTATACACTTACTCGAAATAGAAACGCCATCATATTGTTCTCCGCGTAAAAAATATTTAATTAAGTTAGTCGAAAAGGTTTTTTACTTGGAAGTCTGTTTATGTACTGAAATTACTTCCGTGAAAAATTAATTCCTAAATAATTATGTACAAGTCTAAATTTCCTACTTATTGCAAAGGAAATAGTGGAATATTAAGTACAACAGGCACACCGCTTGACTGAGAGCAAGACCACTTCTTTTAAGTAATGAATAATGTAAAGATAAATACTTACAATTAGTTAGACTGGTTTAATATGAAGAATGTTTACTTCCTGACATTGATAAAATGTCCGTCCAATTGGAAGGTACAATTAGTTGTTTGTTAATTGAGATGATAATTTTCTTAACCGTTACTGTTTATACGATTTTGTACACCAAGTTCAATTATTTATGATTTAAACTTGTAGGAAGTTATTAAAACTGTGATCTCCCGATTAACTCATATCATTTTTTTTAAATAAACGTATCGGAAATACGACAACGTATGGTGATAAAGAAGCAATTTAAAAAGATTCTAAACTACTTCTTCATATTAAAATTAGATATTTGCATTTTTATTCTTTGAAATGTCAATGAAGTTATCCGTTAAAATTTTTTAATAGGTATTATTGAACAGTGTTGAGTATTATCGAGTATTATTGAATACTATTGAGTATTGTTGGGTACTGTTGAATATTATTGAGTATTATTAGATACAATCGAGTATTATCGCGCACGATCGGGTACTATTGAGTATTACCGAGTATTATCAAGTGTTATTGCGTATTATCGAGTATTATCGAGTACTATTTAGTACTATTGAGAACTATTGGCTACTAGTGAATACTAGTAAGTACTATTGAGTGTGATTAAGTACTAGTCTTCTCCTTCAGATTAAAACTTTTAATTTTGTCTGCTTCATGAATATTAGTCTAATTTATAACATTTTTCTAAAAATTAGATCTAAGGCATCCTGTTGCGAAATTTTTAGTGTCTCCTATTGCCAGAAAGGCAAATTTTGAAATCTGTGTATACCATGATGGGGTCAGTCATAAGAATGTGATATGTCATTGAAATTCCACTGTCCCTATTTTCAGTCGGCTTTTTCTTTTAGACAAATTTGGCATAGCATATCTCGTGTATGGCTAACTATTTTATCACATTCTTATGTAAAAGAAAGTAAATTTCATTCCAATTTCCCCATCTACCGGGGAATGTTATTGGATACATTGTTATTAATTAATTGCGTGAACTGTAGTTCCTCCTAAACAATCATTAATGAATGCCTTCCACAACAAACACCAAAATTACAATCATACTTGCTTTCTATTGTAACCCATATGTGTATTCATAGAATATTTTCACTTTCCCAAACTTACGTCAGTTCAAAGACTGTGCCTAATAGCGAAAGCTGAAAGTATGTACGTACATCTACTCAAATTTAGCAGAAAATATATTATACTTACAAATAATTCAAAAGCACTCTACGTACTAGCGAAGTAATAATTAATTCGCTTTGGTTCTTAATTACACTGGCTGGTCAAGAACCTTTCTTGAAGAACTTCTTTAGAAAAATTCCCAGTAAAGTTCTTGATCAGCCAGAGCAATTAAGAAACAAAGTGTATTGATTTATCCAAGTATATGGTTGCTGATCGTTAATCATACTTTAACGAATTGATACAATCACTTCATTATGAGCTATTATTTATAACAAGTTACGATATAAAACCAGGCAGAACTCTGAGATATTGATAAACTTCTTTAATGATGTACACAGCAACCCAAACAAATTAAGCTCTTTTATTTTTTCC
Organism: Holcopasites calliopsidis; assembly: GCA_023838395.1. Lineage (NCBI taxonomy): Eukaryota > Metazoa > Arthropoda > Insecta > Hymenoptera > Apidae > Holcopasites > Holcopasites calliopsidis. The sequence continues at coordinate 143,238 of JALHAQ010000052.1, forward strand.
GCTGCCCTTATTTAAAATATATTCATAAATATTGAACGACGCCGATGATATCAGACGATATAATAAAAAATTGTATAAATATCAACAAAACCGTTCCTCAGATCTTGTAACGTTTACTGTAATTAATATCTCATCATAATGTATCATTTGGCACGAAATACAGTTCCAAAAACGTGGGATTAATATCTTTTTCGGTCACTTTTTTATGGTCATTTTTTATAGTCTGTTTTAATAGAACGAAGTAAAACATGAGAAAAAAGCTCGAACAAGTGAAACGCGAATTCGTAGAACAATTGAACAGTAATTAAATCTCGCGGAAAATGAAGAATCGAAGAAGAGATGAAGAAATGAACAGAAAATGAAGCGCGCGATTCCTGTTACGAATGTATTCCTCGGAAGACAGGAATTCACTTTGTTTTTTTCTTTACGGTAGTATTACGGTTATGTGGTATAACACCGGCGTTCTGGGAAACTAACTGAGACTTCCGGCGAGCTTTCACTTCGTTTAATTGTCCCCGTGGTCATTCGTGACTCTTGACAATCTTGACATTGAGCGCACCTTGTTGCCCAGGGGAAAGCTCACGGGAAATGCTTTGTCACTTGCCCAATTGAATGTAACAGTTACGCATTAATAAAACGTGGGAGTCAGTCTTGCTCTTTAAAAGAGTAGATTATTATACACTGATTGCGGGGCTGAATATTGTTCTTAGCTTTGATTCTAAAGGGCCAATTGAAAACATTACTCTTTATTGGTAATTTAAATACATAATTGAAAAATTATTTTTAGAGATCTATATAATAATAAATTTAAAGAAACAATACTGTCCTATCGTTCTTTTTAATATTTTTGTAATTTATTATGGGAGTGTCAAATATCAAATAATCACACTTTGTTGTGGTGTTACACGCTATCGATAAAATGCGCATAATTAATGGTAATAGTATGTTAATGTAATTGAACAAATGATTCATGAATAACTCAAGTAGACTTAATTGCCAGGGGAAACGAAGCAGAATATTAACGGAGTCTTAAAACGATTTCTACTGCATGTATAGTCGATCATTAATAATGATGCAAGTTGCAAAGTTGTGTTTCATATTTGTAACTCGTTTACGAAATGTAATCTTTCCTTTGCGAGGGTGATACGTTCCATTAAAATCTTATGCGCTTAAGATGCGTAATATTCTCTTTATCTCATAAAAATCAAAGGCAGAACTGTTGGTACCCTGCAATTATCTTAATTACGACATTCGGTAAAGAAAAGAAAAGATAAATCTGTGCTGTGAGTGAAAACTGATGAGAAAACCTTCGTTTCAACTGAAAACGGGGAAAGTAGAGTAGTACCTCTACACAAATAGAAAAAGGGATAATCACTAAAGCAGTTCACAGAAAGTATTACATTCATAATTCAACTGCTAAAACAACTCCAAAGGATGAGAAATCTTTTTGTGAAAGGATTTCTGGAAAACACCTGAACTACTTGACGAAGTTAAACGAAGATAACTGAAATATCAATCTAGAAACAGGTTTCGCTGAAGCAACAAGAAGTTTAATTGGTGTCTCAATGATCTAGAATCTGGAACAAGCCCGAGAGAATACCATTGATCTATGAGCATACACTGCCGCTCAAAAGTATATGGACACTTACCAATTTTATGAAATTTGTGATATGTCATGTATATTGTTATTGTTAAACGATATTTATTCCTAAATTCTATTACGAATACATATGCATTGTATGTATGTGTATTAAATCGAACAAATTAATTGTACGTTGATTATTTAATTGATACAATTGAATCTCTTAAATAAATAAAAGTTTTCGCGGTGGTTATAGCATTGCATTATCTTTTTATTCAGTTATTACATTTTTCATTATATTTTTATATTCTGCTGCATGCGGATGGAGCATACTGCTCCTTTGGAGCGTTTCACGATTACTGCATCACGTTAGCGTGGTCTATAGTATTTCCAGGACTAATAAAAATGTTTAAAATCACGATCCAAAGTGGAGGAATCTTAGGTAAGAACGTAGAAATGGTTCTATTGTTCTATCGATATCAGTTCGATTTGAAAACTTGTAAGAGCATGATGGGTACGAAACGAGGTAAATTAAGTGTAAAAAAAAAAACGTTGGCAAATAATTACATTATCAAAAAAAGAATATTCTGTAAGGGAAATTGCACGAAAAGCAGGCGTATCTAAGTCGTGTGTGAGTTACAGTATTAAAATGTATGGCGCCATGAAAACGTGCTCATGAATGAAAATACCTGGAGGGCCCAGGAAAACGACTCGGGCAGGAGATCGACACATCTCAACAATGAGCAAAAGAAATAGAAGCTGTGTAGCAATTGAAAAACTATTGCTAAGAGTGCAGAATAAAAAAAAAACTTCAATGGTCCAAGTACCATGAAAATTACACATTGGAAGAATGGAAGAAGGTACTATGAACCACCGAATACAAATTCGAAGTGTTTGGATCTAAGCGGCGGCGTGTTTTTGTTCGGCGAAAAGTTAATGAAAAGCTAAGTGATAATATGGAGTGGGGATGTTTTGGGAACTGTATGACAGGAGATATAATAAAATAAATGGCACATTAAAAAAAAGATTTTAGCTGATAACGGAATTCCATCCAAACAACGAATAATTGGCAATAGTTTTACTTTTGTGCACGATAATGACCACAAATACACTGCAAAAATATGCAAAGATTATTTGCAGCAATTGCAAGAAAATTCTGAATTTGAAAGTAATGGAATGGCCAGCCCAATCTTCCGATCTGAATCCCATAGAAAAACTGTGGGATCATTTGGACAGACAAGTCCGAAAACGTTGCCCAAAATCGGAAAAAGATCTATAGAAAATTTTACAAGCGGAATGGAACCTTATCGATGCAGAAATAATGAAAAAACTAATAGCCAGAATGTCTCGTCTTGTAGATGCGATCATAAAAGCACGCAAGAGATGGTATATAGATGAAAAAAAATATAATTAGATTGTATTATTATTGGTGAGATATTTATTATTATTATTAAAATATGTTGTCTAATATTGTACAAATAAGAATACATGAAATTTAGTTAAACTTATCGAAGATTTCATAACTTTTTCAGGCAGGTATAAAAATTAAGGAAGTGTCCACATACTTTTGGACGGCAGTGTACATACGAATTTTCGCAGCATCGGAGAAATCTGATCGCTCGCCACGAGAAGATCTATAATCTTTTTCTTCTGGTAACTACATAGTTTGATCGCGCTTTCCTTCTGACCGAATTACCATTTCAGCTGGGTGTGAGAGAGTTTCCTGCGATTCTGGATCTTCGCTTGCCAAGTTTTCTCTGCACGACCAATTATGGAAATTGCTTCTTGTAGACGTGAATAATACAATCAATATACAGGATGTCCCGTAACTGGGCTGGTTCAAGTGGGAAAGGATAATTCCATGTGAAAAAGCAAGTCGGAAACGTAGAATAAAATTTTGTCATTTGGCGCTTGGTTTCCGAGAAAACCGATTTTAAACATTTGCTCTGCCCGCGTATATTAGCAATTAAAGCAGAATATTGTTCTGCCGTTTAATGAAGTAAGGCACTAGAATATAGTAGAAATACAGCAGAATCATTCTCCCAACGCGATGACAAACAATTTCTGAAATAATGAAGTTTATCATACACGAAGTTTCTGCTTCAGCTTCGCACAACGTGTACGATAATGAAATAAAAGTTATCCATAGTTATTATCTAAAGGTTGAATGATATTATCATGGTTATCGACAATCGTGAAATTGGCAATTATCTAACGCAAGCATCAGTAGAAATACATACTAGCCAACATGCATGCGGGTCAAGCAAATGTTTAAAGTCGATGGAAACGAATCTTGGAAACGAAGTCACAAATGAAAAAATGTTATTCTATATTTTCGACTTACTTTTTCACATAGAATCATCCCCTGTTCAGTTGTACCACCAGTTACGGGACACCTTGTATTCATTAAACTCTTGTATTTTGTTCAATGCCGACCGATAAAAAATATGTAGCTGGGTGTAACAGGTGCCAATGTCATGTATCTGTAAAAATGGGTTAAACCCGGTATTGTAAACAATTGTACTTTCTATAGACGGTGTTAGAAAAATAAAGGTCCGTAACTTATGTAGTTTATAGTACTCACCGAGAGGAGTAAAAAATATCTGAACAATATAAGTCCTAAAATCAACCCGTTCACTGTAAAATCAATTTTTACATCTCAAGCCAGTTTTGCACTTAAATGGCAACAAGACATATCACAAACTTACACAGATGAAACTTTGTACTACGATTGCGTCTATAAAATTACTTTTTTTAATACTGATAATAATCCTCTGTTAATTAACTTGAACTGACGCGATTCTAAATAAATTTCGGTAAATATTGACAACGAGGGACGCAGCTTGAATCATTTTGACCTTAATATATGTTGTCAAAGACATTAAAGTCACAAAGTCACAAAGTCACAAGTCACAAAAATATAATATTACTAAAAGATAAACGGTACATAAAATCTCCTTTACTAAAAAAAACAACTAAATGGTAAATAAAAAAAAGAACATGAGAAATCATAATTGGATCAATTTGACCACTTCGGTAATTATTCTATCAGGTTTCAAATCTTGAAGGCGAGGAATATTCCAAGTTAATAATTTAACGCAATCGTGAAAGTGAAATATATTCAAATGTGTTGTGTTGCAATAAAATCAAAATATTTCAGTGAAGTTGATTTCGGTGAGAAGTAATTAATTTTTCTGTAGCGTTAACTAATAAGTAAATAATGTTACATGTATGTGGCTATTACATAAAATTTAGTTTTTCTAGAGTTCCAGCAATATTTTTTTTGCTACAGATGAAGTAAATACTCTTTGATGTAATGACATGGTTGCTCGAATTTTTTCCAGTGTAAATTAAGCAACGCATTTTGCTTCGTACAATATTTCTTAATTGCTGACGTTACTGCAGTTATTACTTCTTAAGTAATTATTTTATCCTCAAAGTATGATGGAAATGCCCGTTACAAAACGCTTGTTACAAAAACAATTAAGGAACAGCATTTCAAATACGTTACCAACGTGGTAATAACAATCCTTGGAGGTTGACGTAATCTTAAGAATCCAAGAAAACAAAGAATCATGAAGAATTTTGTCTTAATATTATGTATTATTGCAAATGATCAAATAATACAAGTATTATGTTTATTGTAATGTCTCAATAGTTATAACTATTATTGTCCGACTGGGAACAATTTGCAGATATAAATGTGTCTATTCAAATACTTACGTGTAATTATATTAAAAATATAGTTTGAATGATTTCAACGTTCTTATGGACTTTATACTACTTTTATCGTACATTACGTGCATAATATTTGTTCAACTTTTTCTCAACATTGTTATATTGCTACTTCTCTAAAAAATTACATATTAAGAAGTATACATATATGTATAAATTGACTCACCGTTGAACTTCTCTTGTTCAATGACTTGTTGCATTGAATTGTTATTTCTATGCAACCTGCGCATTTAAGTACATTTTAAGGTGTGATTAATACCAATTAATACATTTATCAAGTTGATCTCTGCTTTTCCAGAAATATCAATCTTGGAGACTAAAAAAATTAAACATGGAACACATGTTTTACTTTCTGCACAAACTTTATTCACATCGTGTTTCATATATGTATAAAACTGTAAACCGCTCCATTTTTTTTGTTTAAGAATTTAATCATTCCGCCGTATCCGTAGCAAGATCACCCGCATCAGAAATATCTACCTTTATTCAACTGGGGACAATAATCATGTTAATTAAAAGAAACCTGCCACCACGATGACCTCGATGAAGCATATCATCACGTTTTCGTGGTTATTGTGGCCCTACAAGAGAAGCAGGTTCAAGTTAGAATGGTTCGCTTTCGTATTCGCCAGTCTTCTGGTATCCTGCTCGGCCAGGAACAATCCGCCACATTTCCTGATCGATGGCCAAACGGAGATCATTCTCAGACTGAAGGAAGGACCTGACACGCCAGTTGGTAAGGACATATGGAACCTCATTCCGCTTCGATTCACACAATTCTACACACGAATGCAAGAAATAAAAGACATAGGTATAGAGTACAGAGGAAATCCACGCTATCAGCCTCGAATCTTTTTCTAAAAAGTAATAAGTTACTAATAATTTAAAAGTAACAAGCAGTGGAATGGCTTAAGTAAATCTTTGTTCTATTCAGTAATACCCACGTAATAATACTGGATAGGAGAATTTTTTAACTGCAACCTTTTTGTACAAACGACAAATATGAAATCTATTGTTGAAACCAATTGAATAATTAATATACTAGGATTCAACAGGATTAAAATGCGAAATTACCTTAACTGGTATATCTGATATTATTACATTTAGAAAACTCGAATTACAACATTGAATTATATTATATTACGTAATTAACTTATGTATCTTACATTATTTACATTATTTAGTTTGGTACAGAATTTTGCAGTGGCTGTATGTATATGTAGGTATGTAGCAAGTACAGAATTCGCAACGTGAGACAGTTTACAATCAGGGCATTCATAAATGTTGCATTGTTCTGTTTTCTGCATATCTAACCCAGATCAATGCGATTTAATAAGCCTCCTGTCACCTCAGTGTTACACAACATGTCACGTAAAATATGAGTCGAAAGAGGGTAAAAGGTTCAAGTCACTAACCGCATCACTGACCATGAGTATACTGAGAATATTGAGTACATTGAGTATATTGAGCATATTGAGTATATTGAGTATACCGAGTATATTGAGTATATTGAGTATATTGAATATATTGAGTATATTGAATATATTGAGTATATTGAGTATATTGAGTGTATTGAGTGTATTGAATATATTGAGTATATTGAGTACATTGATTGTGAGATAATAAATAAAGAGGATAAATTCTATTCTATTCTATTCTACTATTCGCGTTTTACTTATTGGGAAACTGTATTGCAATCTTCAATCCATTTAATCGGTATGTTTTACTATTTGTGCTAAAAATAACGCGCTGCAAATATTTTCAATTATTAGCAGAAAATACCATAGGTATATACATATCAAACTTGAAGAAGATAAGAGAAATTTTATGATCACATGCGACGCAGTAATTACTTCCTTTTTTAATTCAACAACGAATTAATTTCATGGTGTTGTGGCTTTCACGCCTTAGTAATGCGAGTTATTGCTAAACTATCCTACTGTAATTGTAAGATCAACGAAAATTAAATGAAGTCGTCCAACGTGAACACAAATGTATAAAATACTCCTGCTTTTGATTAATTGATTTCATACTTTTTAATGAGTTCCAAGTTAATTGCATTCACTATGCTACATTGCCATTGTACGCTGAATGATTGCGATTTCACATAGGTTACAAAATATTATAAATCTAAGATAATTTTTATTATTCAACACACGAGTGTAATATACCTACATATTTAATATACAAATATACGTATAATTCAGGGGCACCCTGCATAAAGACGTCATCGAAATAAGATTTTGGATATTATTGAGTTAATAAATAAGAAAACAATAACTTTATCTCGACTTTTATTCAAAACGATCCAACTATCATACAAAACCTAAATCTATTTTTAAAAAATAATGAATGTGTATCATTATTCTGTGACTACTTTTTCCTCATCCATTAATAACTCATTCGAGCGTAGCAGATGAAATTTCCCACATAGTTTCACTCACATTATACAATCTCACAATTATACAGTATATCCCCACGTTCCCACAGCAATCATCCCTACGAGACTTAACGATTTTCCACGATTTACGTTAAAACTCATCCAACAGTTACATACCTGTGCCCAATCTCTGCACCGCAATCAACGTTTCTGCACATTTCAATTAATTACGCCTTTTGTTCGGCGGCGTGTCGTGTTCCTATTCGTGCCAACTGGTTTCTGTTGCAGGCAGTTTAATTTACAGGCTTCGCGGCGTCGATCCTGACGGTGACAGCCTGACGTTCGACGTTAGAGATCAGCCTGGCAGCAACGTGATCCGGGTCGAGAAGTTTACCTCGAACGAGGCCAATATTTACCTGAACAGATTGCTGGACAGAGAGGTAATTCTTCTCGAGACGGTCTATTTCGTTGCAATCATTCCTTTTCACCACTAATATTGTTTCAATTGTCGTCGAACGTTCTTTAACGTCTTGGACTAGCTGGATATATCCCTCTACCCTGACAGTAATAAACCATAATTGGCAGCGGTAATAGTATTGTCATTTACAGTGGATAATAATAATTTTATTTTAAGAGATAAAAATGGAAATTAAAGATGGGGGCATTTCATGTAATAGAAAGACAAAGAAAATTATCTTTTAGAATTTACTCTCTAATGGTTGATTTTCGTGAAAATAAAAAACAGGTTGATAATAGCAGTTAGATGAGTTATTTAAATCGTCTAATAAATTTTAAACAATTATTCGGTTTTTAAAAACAAACCTATTTTAACGTCTTGGACTTATTGGGTATACTTCTATCACTCACAGTAAGAAACCAAACTCAGCAGCGGTAACAATATTGTCACTGATAGTAGATAACAATAATATAATTTTAAGGGATAAAAATGAATGTTAAACACGAGTGCATTTCACGTCATTCAAAAACAAAGAGGATTATCTTTTAAGATTTATTCTTTGAGGGTTGATTTTCTTAAAAGTAAAGAACAGGATAATTTAAGTTGGATAAGTTAATTAAATCATTTAATAAATTTTAAACAATTTTGAAGTTTTTGCAAACAAAGCTGTTTTAATGACTTGGGTTTGCTGAGTATACCCATATCACTCGCAGTAAGAAACAAAAATTAGCAGCGCTAATAATCTTGTCACTGATACTAACAACAATTTTATTTAAAAAAAAATGGGAATCAATTGAAGTGCATTTCACATAATTGAAAGGCAAAGGAAATTATTCTTCACAATTTATTCCATGAGGGTTGATTTCTCTTTAAATAAAGCGCAGACTAAGTAATATGAGTTAGATAAGTCAATTAAATCATTAAATAAATTTGAAACACTTTTGAACTTTTCACAAACAAACTAATATCCGAAAAAAAATAATTTTGTCTAAATTCTACGCTGTCTATGTTTCTTCAGACGAGGGACGAATACGCACTGGTGTTGACTCTGACAGACGGAAGGCTCGGGGAAGGAAATTTTATCACGCAAAGCTTGCTACTGCTGGTGGAAGATGTTAACGACAACGTGCCAATATTTCGGCCGCATCCAACTTCCTTGACATTACGAGAGGATTCCGGGCCCGGTATTTTAACAACGGTGGAAGCCACCGACGCCGATTTAGGGGCGCACGGCCAGGTGGTTTATTACCTGCAAGAACTGGACGGTGATAATGACGTGTTCAGTATTTCAACTGTGAATGGAAAAGGAGTAATCCGCCTTATCGGACGGCTGGACTATGAAAGGAAATATTTGTATCAGCTGAGAATTCTGGCTATCGATCGAGCTATTGGCGAAAGGGTTTGTCGCGTTCTTTAATTTTGGTATTTTTCATAAATTTAAGCACTGTTTTTAAAAGTTCATTGATCAGGTCTGCACAAAGCGAGTGTTACAAAATTTACCTGTAGGATAGTTGTCTTTAAATGGCCAGAGTGTCATTTAAAATACATGAGGGAACTATCTGCTTAATTCAAGATAAAACCCATATAGTAAGACAGGAACTTATTCTACGCAAATATAGGGTTGGACATTCAAAACAGACCACCTGAATAACTCGTCTAGTTTTGATGATAGAAATAAATGCTTCTAATCGAACTTGCTTGGTTTCAAGCGGCAAATAATGTGATATAACTAACTTTTCTATGGGTAGAAGCAAAAAAGAAATATAATAAACAAATCTATATTTTTAAATAGAATGGTACGGTTTTTTATTTATATTCTGAATACAACGACCTGTATGAAAGCTACCCTAAGTCAGTTACAATGGACAATAAATTGTCCCAAAGTGCTTTATGAATATTTGTATGTTTTTTCTTGTTTGTTGGTTGGCTTTCTTGTTTCTTGGTTGTAATCGCTAATAAAGGTCACAGAACAACTGAATATTTGCGAATGTAATACACAATGTAAACATGAATTTTTGTTTGTGTTCTGTGACCTACATATGTATATTGGCGATTACAAGAGCGATGTACAAACGCCTATAATAACACACAAGTATTTATAGAGCACTTTGAAATAATTTACTTTTCATTGCAGTTGACATGGAGTAGCTTTCAGAAGAGAGTAGCTATCAGAATATAAATAAAAAACTACACATTTCATTAAAAAATACAGCCTTGTTTTTTATATTTCTTCTTCACTTTCTCTTATAAGAAATTATTTGCAACATATCGTGTGCCCCTCAAAACCAAGCAAGTTTCATTTGAAGCACGTTTTTCTATCGTTACAACTAAGTCAGTTATTCAAGTGACTTTTTTTAAATGTCCCACCATGTATATTCTAAAGGCAATGGAAACAGATAACAATTCAACAAATGCTATACAAATGATCATCTTTGTTGCATTCAGCAGCGCAGCTAATTAGAAGGTAGGACTGTACACTTTTGTACATTTCAGTTCATGTTCGTTCGCAATTATTTCAGGTAAATACAGGAACAACCGCGATACTCGTTAAGGTTCAGGACGTCGAGGATCAACCTCCTGAATTCATAACCATGACTCCTGTCGCCAGGATCAGTGAAAATGCTAAAATAGGCACATCCGTTCTCCAAGGTCAGCTACCTCACCACTACGATTAACAACTACTACATCCTAAATTGCCAAAGACAATCCATGTTTCATTTCATTCATGCTAAAAAACCACCGATTTTCTTACTCCCAAGTTATCATACTACTTTGCCTGAGCAGTATCTGCCTAACAAAATAACCGTAGTATTTATTGTAGTGCAAATTTTTCTTATTAATGTTTTATTCTAATTGCAAGTTTTAATGGAATATATAGGCATTTGTTTCCACGTACACCAGCAAATGTTTAACGACAGCATTCCTGAATTTATATTATATTTTCAAATAAGGTATTGCCTTCGTATAATGTCCAGAATTAACCAAACACACCAATTTATTAAACGCTAACGCTTCAGAAAATATACGCATATTCATATAGAAACAAAATAAATTTTCCATCATTAATTCTTCTATCATTACTATTCCACCATTTATTTCGATCGCCAAGCTTGTATATACTTTTTATACACAAGGTCAAGTGAAGGTCAATATTATAGACCGGCGAGTTCATCTTAAACAATTGTGGTCCTCACTTATTATAACGCGATGATAATGTATTATATAGTGTTATTCCATTGACCTTGGTATGGCCAGGTGACCTTAATATCTCGAAGAACCGAAAATTGACCTTGAGGACAATTTTGGACCAATAATAGCATTTTCCCTCTCGACGCTACTATTTTCCTGTCATTTTTCCCTCTCAGAATAGAAAATACTCGAAATATTTACGATGCTCAAGTTAACCAGGCATTCTATATAAAATATTATATTTTGCAAACTGATTAGGCATAGTTAAACTACAAAAGGTCTGAGTTTTCTTTATTTTAAACCTATCGCAGTTCGCGCGGTGGATGGAGACAAAGGGATCAACAATAAAGTGACGTATAGCATTACCCAGGGGCCGAGGAAGCTGTTCGGCATAGACGCGAGTTCCGGTCTAGTGTTTACCAGAGCACAACTGGATCGGGAGGCAGAAGAGAATGCTGAGGGCACTTTTATCTTAGAAATCACCGTGAGAGAAGTGTCGAAAATAGTCCCCGCTCCGTCGGTTTCGACCGAAGTCACTATTATTCTGACGGACGTGAACGATGAGACCCCGAAGTTTCGAAGCACGAGATATCGCGCCGAGATCAATGAAAACGCACCGCACAATACCCCGGTGAATTTCATCGGAGATGCAGTACCGGAAGTCTACGATCACGACTTGGTGAGAAGCAAGCATTTCATATACACGGTGCCCCGTAACTCGCAGAACAGCCGGATGTTGGAGATTTCTGAGGCGAAACTGAACAACTTTTTCCTTTGGCAAAATGTCGCTTGGGGCTTCGTTTTTGAATTATTAACGAAAAACACGGGCCACTAGGTAGAGCGCGGACTCTACGCGCGCTCAGGGACGGCATGTCGCGTCGCGCTGGATGGTGATGCTTGGCAGGTGCCCCAATCCAAACGCGTCGGCATATCCTTTTTATCGATGACGTGAACTTATGTGCCTCCTGAAATCAAGCAAGTTTCATTTGAAGCATTTATTTCCTATCGTCTAAACTAACCAAGTTACTCAGGTGATCTGTTTTAAATTTCCCAACCTGTATACAGGGTGTTTCGCTAACCCATGCAAATATTTTAAGGGGTGATTGCTGAGACGATTCTGAACAACTTTTTCCTTTGCCAAAATGTTGGTTGGAGCTTCGTTTTTGAATTATTAATGAAAAACGTTGACCAATCAGGGAGCGCGCTCAGCCGCGAGAGTGTTCAAGGCCGCAGTTGAACGTATTACGATCTTCTTTCAATTGAGTGCACGCTGTACACGCGCTCTGATTGATCAGTGTTTTCGTTAATAATTCAAAAGCGAAGCCTTCACTAACATTTTGGCAAAGGAAAAAATTGTTCAAAATTGTCTTAGCAATCGCTTCTTGAAACATTTGTCATGAATTGATGAAGAATGTACTTAGCAAGCGCGACCTCGTCAACATCTGATCAACCACGACGATACTAAATTCCTAAAAATAATTATTTTCGCAGTTTCGTTAGGTGGAAGCATACGTGCACCGCGTTGTGGCTAATGAACCTGATATAGCGCCGATATTGCGTAATCGCATAGATCCGAATTCCTCGTAAGCAAGGAACGAGGAAGGAAGGCTAATAAAAATCCAGGAATATGACTATGTATCTGCTTTGGAATTAAATGCACTTGACGGCTTGCTTCGGTATATCGCTTTTATTCGTTATTCACGAATGACGAATAATTCGGCATTATTCTTTATTGCATCGATTCGATTTTCGATGCAATTTTCGCTCCCTGCTATATCGACACATTTGGATCGGTACACCGGCCGAACGTCACCACCCAGCGCTATGCGACATTTCGTCCCTGAGCGCGGGCTCTACGCGCGCTCTAAATGGCCAGTGTTTCCAAATATTTCTATTACCAATGGCTTTCGAATGATTTACTATTTGAATATTTTTTTAGGGAACGAATGGCACTTTCAAAATTTTCACCGATGGCGATGATGAGATATTTGACGTGACACCATCGAGGGGAATTAATGAAAGTCCGTTTCTAATACGCGTCAGAAATTCCAGCAAACTTGATTTTGAAGCGAGATCAGGTATTCAAATGAATAATTAATATTTTCCTGTTAATCCTCGAAATTAAGTGATACAAAAATTGAAGAAGAAATTGAAAATATAGATAATAATTGCATTGATATATCATTACATTGCCTACATTACTTAATTGTTGCAGTTTTATAATATATATAAAAAGGCATAAAAATAAACAACATTGACATAAATGTATAAAAACATTCAAACACAATATGTTATGTTGTATTTAATTTCTTTTATCAGAAAGACAAAATAGCAAATGTTGTGTTCGTTCGAAGCTAATATTTAGAATAGTGTTTTAATTTCTAATATTCCATTCTAAAATAATATCTTGCATCATTCCTCGAATTATATCATTTATTTAAATTTAAATATGCAGCAATCCTTATATGTACTTCATGAATAAATTTCTTGTATGCAATAAGTTTTACAATTGTTAAGTTCAAGTTTCATAAGTTTCTATTTTAAATTGTGCTGCTTCATTCATTTAAAATTACGTTGTTATTATTATAAATGTGATAATTACTCTATGCATAATTATTAATTACCTTTATGCGTTGCTTACGCGTAAATTAACGTTAATATTTTCAGAGGTAAATTTCACATTAATCGTGAAAGAAGTAGTCGCGGTGGCGCCGAAATATAGTAAAGTACCGGTAGTTGTTTTCATAAGAGATCAAAACGATAACTATCCAGAATTTACCAAAGACACGTATGAGGTATCGGTTCCGGAAAATTGCGCTGCTGGAACTACTGTAGCTTGGGTTCAAGCATTAGACGAAGACAGTGGTAATTTTGGAACACATGGAATCCGATATACAAATTTAGGTGGCAGCATTGCACACGCGTAAGTTCGATAAATTATTACAAAAAAGAACACAAAATATTTCATTACTAATGTGCTCATTACAATTTAATAAAAAAAAACCATCACTATTTTTACAAATTACTGCTATCGTGATATTTATACTTATATATCTTTTATATGCTGCTGTTTGCGTAGAAAAATAATTAATATCTCTTGTGCATATACATCGTGAAGTCATTTATTATAAATTATTTGGGGTAACTGTACCTAATATGAAACACCCGATTTACAAAAAAAAGGGAAATGCATTTTCTTCAATGAAATCAATGTTAAATCACAGGACATTAATATATATTTCTATGATAATAAATAATTATGCAAAAGTTTAAGTGTGCTGAAATTACGGTAACATAAGTAAAAATGGTCGAAAACAACGGGTTGAAAAAATCGTAGCTAATTTGGAAGACGTAGGAAATTTATAAAGGAATCGAAAAATGCTATTTCCACTATTATGAAGAATGAATACTTTTTCCTTAATTTAACTAAAAAAGACAAAGGACAAAGTATTATTTATTTTTTAAATGTATGTTATATTATCTATATTAAAATAATTGTGATGTAAGTAAATTATGCAAATATTTACATAAAACTCTAACATACATAAAACTCTTCATTATAGATTATCCATGAATCCCGTAACGGGAGTAATAACAGTTAAAGAACCCGGCCCAAGTTTCGATCGTGAACTCGTATCTCGGCATTACTTAACTGTGGAGGCAAGGGACGATCTTGGTAAAGGGAATCGCAACACTGCTCAATTGATTGTCAATGTGAACGACGTAAACGATAACGCTCCTATATTTCTGCAAAACAAATACGAAGCGGTGCTTCTGGAAAACGAATATCACTTTGAGTCGCCGTTAATCATCGAGGCGTTTGACATCGATTTAAATGGTTTGTTATACAGAGTGTTTCGCTACCTAATGCAAATGTTTTAGGGAGCAATTGCTGAGGAAATTTTGAACATCCTTTTCATTGGCCAAAATGTTGGTTAAGGCTTAGTTTTTTCATTATTAACGAGAAATACTGGCCAGTCAGAACGCACGTAGAGCGCGCGCTCAGCCCAGAGAAGGTAGTGATACGCTCAGCCGCGGCTTTGAACACTCTTGCAGCTGAGGGCGCGCTCTACGTACACCCTGATTCGTCAGTGTTTTTCCTTAATAATTGAAAAACGAAACTGTAATCGCCATTTCGGCAAAGGAAAATGTTGTTTAGAATCGCCTCAGCAGCCATCCCTTAAAATATTTGCATGAGGTAACGAAACACCCTGTAGATATTCATACTTTACGTAGAAAATACCAGTTTTAGTCAAATACCGTTTATGACCTTTTTTCTGTGAAGTAATAATTAAATTAGAGGGCTCATAAGTTATGGAGGAAAGTTACTTCGATTGTTGTAATTACTTTAAGTACTAATAGAAAAATGAAAGATATGCGAAATGCTGCACTGAATTATACAGGGTACGTAACCCATAGAAGAACCGGATATGGAAGATTCCTGAGGCTATACTTAACAATTTTTTCTTCTGGAAAAATGTCGCTTGAGGCTTTGTTTTTGAATTATTAACGAAAAACACTGACCATTCAGAGCGCGCGTAAAGCCCGCGCTGAAGGACGGAATGTCACGTCGCGCTGGATGATGACGTTCGGCCGGTGCCCCGATCCAAACGCGTCGGTATAGCAGGGAGCAAAAGCTGCATCGAATACCGAATCAATGCGATGAAGAATAATATGGAATTATTCGTTATTCGTGAATGACGAATAAATACGCTATACATATGTACCGACGCGTTTGAATCGGGGCACTGGCCAAACGTCATCATCCAGCGCGACGTCACATTCCGTCCATGAGCGCGGGCTTCACGCGCGCTCTGAATGGCCAGCGTTTTTCGTTAGTAATTCAAAAGCAAAGCCTCAATCGACATTTTGCCAAAAGAAAAAGTTGTTCAGTGTCGCCTCAGAAATCTCCTATATCCAACTCTTCTATGAGTTACGGAACACCCTGCACTTGAACGAGTTTTCTTGCTGTTTTGATTATGTAGTTAGTAATTGCAGGCTTAACAATAAATTCAGTTTGCAAGTTTTGTTTTAGTGTTGCACTGGTTAAAGAAATGTACGACGTGTATTTTTCTTCCTATATTTTTACTTAACTTTTAATTGTCTGTTAAAACTCAAGAAAACTCCTTTAACATGCAGTACATATATTTTGTTGTTAGTATTTTTTATGAACGTAAAGAAATTTATCTTTTCTATCGCTTTGGGATAAGAGTTTATGTCCCAGAGCGTATAGCAGTAGTAGTAGAGCATATAAGCATTAAATATCTGTCTTGAATTTAACGGAGCTGTTTTAAATTACATTAACGTTACATAGTTATCAATGAAATATGTAGAGGAGAATATTTAGGGGACATTTAAAAGTTTCCATCAAATTTCTAAATTTTCATGCAACTGATCACAGGTACAAAAAACAGTAAAGTGGTGTACGCGCTGGTGTCGGGAGAATTTTCGCGGAATTTTACTATCGATTCGAAGCTAGGTGTAATTACTCCCACAACACCTTTGGACTACGAAGCGTTGCCTATCAGTCAAGGGCAAATGGAAACATCGGTACGTCCACTGAGATTGACGGTGCGGGCCAGAGATATGGGGACACCGAGTTTAACTTCCGATGCACCGTTAATTATTTACCTGAAAGACATTAACGATAATCCACCCGCATTTGAGAGAACGTTGTACAAGAGAAGTGTCCCTGAAGATCTGCCTGGTGGAACTAGCGTAGTACAGGTACTATTGCCATTGTAACAAATGTGTAAAGTATTTTATACTTTTGAAACGTTATTATTAATTGATTGATTTTAATGGTGCAGTCCAAATAATTAGTTGAATTTCTTTTGGATAAAATACCAGTTTTCACTAAATTTTTTTGTTTTATTTTATTTATTTAGGTATTATTAAAAAGTATAGGTATTATAAGGTATCGAAAGTTACATTAATTGAATAAAATACAAGTAAATGAACTGGTAAAATATGATCAATATAATAAAAAATGGATCAAATGACAGTCAAATATTACATATTAGACAAAATTTATTAATTAATCAACGTACATATATAACAATATCTTCACATAAAAAAGATATTATCACTTAAAATTACATAAATAGCATGAAACAAAATTTTGGAACAAGTAGAACCAAAAACTACGTCTATTACAGGTTAAAGCTTGGGACAAGGATCTATCTTCACCTAACAACAAGTTAGTCTACCGTATTCAAAGTGGTGCGGGTGATAAATTCGTGATCAGTCCAGAGACAGGCGTTATTAGAGTTGCACCAGGCTCTAATTTAGATCCGGACCTGACGTCACCAAAAACTACGCAGTACAGCTTAAACGTGATTGCGATCGATAGCGGTACTGAAGTTCAAAAGACCGCGGAAGTTTTAGTGAATATCACTATCATAGATGTTAATAATAAACCACCTGTTTTTGTCGAGCCCGGTACTGTTGCCATCCGTGAAAACACGCAGGTGTGTATCTACATATTAGTAACAACAATGTTTTTAATAAAAGATACTTCATTTTTTCAAAACTTCTGAATATAAACAAATGTTATATTCATCTAATCATATTTTTTTTTGTTTTCGAAGTTATTACCTATAAATCACCAATTAAAGAATTAAATTCGGAAAATTAAAGATTTAAACGAAGAATTAAACTAACTATAAATATAACTAGCATGAAATATTGTTATAGATATTTATGTGAGTTCCCTGTAAAAATATTAGCAGTCGAAATTAAAGTTTTAAACAATTTTAAACATTATGAAAAATCGCTAAACGTCTGGTCTTTGCAACAAAACTACTCGTATAATATACAACATTTTAACTAAGCAGTTTAACATCGTTTTGCATTAACAAATTTTATTTTTCTATGGAAGGTGGGGCATTTAAAACAGATCATCTGTATAACTTGCATCGTTTTAATGATAGAAAAAAATGCTTCAGATCAAATTTGCTTGGTTTCGAGAGCAACAAAAGTGTGATATAACTAATTTTTTGATAGGTGAAGGCGAAAGGGAAATATAAAAAACAAACCTGTATTCTTGAATGGAATAGTATGGTTTCTTATTTATATTCTGATACAGCACTCCAAGACGCATACAACGACCTATATGAAAGTTACTCCAAGAGAATTACAATAGAAAATAAATTGTCTGAAAGTGCTCTATGAATACTTGTGTGTTTTTTTTCGTTTGATAGTTATCGTTCTTGTAATCGCTAATAAAGGTCACAGAACACAAACAATTGAATGTTTATGAATGTAATATACAATGTAAACATGAACTTTTTTTGTGTTCTGTGACCTATATCAGCCAGTAGAAGAGCGATAACCAACAAACAAAAAACATACAAATATTCATACAGCACTTTGGGACAATATATTTTCCATTATAGTTGACCTGGAGTAGCTTTCATACAGGTCGTTGTATTCGTCTTGAAATGCTCTAGCAGAATGCAAACAAATAAACTATATCATTCCATTCAAAAATACAGGCTTGCTTTTTATATTTCCTCTTTGTCTCCATCTATGAAAAAGTTAGTTACGTGAAATTATGTTCCCCCCGAAATCAAGCAAGTTTCATCTGAAGCATTTGTTTTCTATCATCTAATGTCCCACCCTATATACAGGGTGTTTCGCTACCCTACGCAAATATTTTAAGGAACGATTGCTGATACAATTTTAAACAACTTTTTCCTTTGCCAAAATGTTGGTTGGAGCTTATTTTTTGAATTGTTAACAAAAAACGTTGACCAATCAGGGAGCGCGCTCAGCCGTGAGAGTGCTCAAGGTTGCAGTTGAGCGTATTATGATCTTCTCTCAGTTGAGCGCGCGCTGTACGTACGCTCTGATTGGTCAGTGTTTTTCGTTAATAATTAAAAATCGAAGCCTTAACCAATATTTTAGCAAAGGAAAACAGTTGTTCAAAGCTGTTTCAACAATCGCCTCTTCAAACATTTGTGATGAATCGACGAAGAATGTACTTAGCAAGCGCGACCTCGTCCTCATCTGAACAGCCACAGCGATACTAAATCCCTGCCAATAATTATTTTCGCTGTTTCGTTAGGTGGGAGCATACGTGCATCGCATTGTGGCTAATGATCCTGATATAGCGCCGATATTGCGTTATCGCATCGATCCAAATTCCTCGGAAGCAAGGAACGAGGAAGGAACGCTAATCAAAATCCAAGAATATGACTATTTATCTGCTTTGGAATTAAATGCACTTGACGGTTTGCTTCGAGTGGTGAAATTGCTGGATAGAGAAAGGGTGGAAACGATAAGATTGGGGCTTGTTGTTGAAGATCTAGCTGCTATTAGAGGAACACAGACTGCATCCGGTTAGTATCTTTAAATTAAAAAGAAATCTGACTAATAAAAACAGTATATTCGAAATATATTTAAAAAAATTAATATGTGGATATTTTTGTTAAAATTTTACATTTCTATGAATTTATTATTATAGATAAATTTTCCCTCAGTACAATATTAAATATCAATTTACTTTTTAATGTTAAAAATCAAATCTATTTTTTTAAATAGTTTCATCTATTTTCATCTATTTTAAATGTCACCTAAAATTTATGAAATCTAAAATCTATGTCAAAAAATGTAATTGTTCCTTAATTCTAGCTACGTTAAACATAATAATAGAAGATGAAAACGACAATAATCCAAGATTCCGCAGACCGTTTTACAGACGGTCCGTGACAGAAAATAGTAAAAACGGCGTAAATATTGCGAATATCGTGGCCGATGATGCGGATAAGAATCGCAGCATTACGTATTTATTAGAAAGTCCGAAAGAGCTGGCAGATTTAGTACACCTTGATTCGGAAACAGGCGAAATGGTCGTTGCGAATAAAATCGATAGAGAACTATATTCCTGGCTTAATCTCACAGTTCGTGCCACTGACTCAGGAATTCCGCCTAGGTAAAGTGATTTCCATAATTATAGCATGAAACAAATTATTCATCAAGTGTATAGGATCGATTCATAAATTACTTTCACTTGTTCACGCAAATTAGGTCGATCATAGACATTACTATGAATATAAACGGATTATTTTGCAAAGTTTACAAAATGAAAAGAAGAACAATGGATAGATACATTTTCCATTTGCAGTTAGTGTTAATATTATCATTTTTTAGGTAATATCTTTTAAACCGGGTTTGTATTTTTTGAGTTTTGTAAATTACTTTCACTTATTCATACAATTAGAACGATCATAGACATTACTATACAAATGTTAACGGATTGTTTTACAAAGTTGAGAAAATGAAAGGAGGAACAATGAATAGATACATTTTCATTTGCAATAATTAGTGTTAATATTATAATTGTCTAACCATTGTATTTTTTCATTTAGCACTTTGTAAAAATTAGATTAATATCCGTTTTTACTGTATCGCAGTGAAAAGTAACCAATCATGAAATCGAGAATATAACGTATGATTATTTAATCTTTACAATAAAAAAATTAACAATAATTTTCTATTGCACTGTTGCAAATATTATAAATAATCGTTATTTTCAGATCAAGCCTGTCCGAAGTATATGTCCAAGTGCTGGATGAAAACGACAATAATCCATACTTTGTATCAGATATTCATAACTTGACAGTAATGGAAAATTCTAAAATTGGTACGGAAATTGCCATTATTGAAGCTAAAGATCCTGACAGCGGAGATTATGGGAAAATTACGTACCTATTAGATAGGATGTCATCTCAGGTGAGGACTGCGTTTATATTTATTATTTAAATTCCACTATCATACATAATAATATCGTAGACAGTGTAAATCTTCTTTAAAAGAAGGGCAATTTAATAAAGGTGTTTTATAAAATAGGGAACGTTTGCCATTCATCCGGAGACTGGTGCTTTAACAGTGGCCGATTCGATCGACTGGGAGACTAAACAAAATTACGTTCTAGTCATAGAAGCTTGGGATAACTATCAGTTTGGTTACACAGCTGGCGAATCTAGGAATGCGTTTAAACAAATCCAGTAAGCAATTTTACACTTTCTACTTCAATTCTCACAGGTGCAATCATCCTCCAATATTAACAACACTTTAATAAAATATCAAATTGAGAGCCTGCTTTTTGTTGTGAACTATACATGAACATCTCTTATATCTTTATTTTTGCTGATACAAACGTATGGTTCCAAGAACTTATTCTGTAAAAAGCTTAGTTGTTTTGGAGAAAAATCGATTAAAAAAAACTAAATGAAACAGGTACCTGTAGGTGCCTATGAAAAGTATCGAGTTAAAGCTTATAAGCTTTAACATTTTATGTTAATTAACATAATTATGTCAATCAATGCATAAGATTATCATGCATCTTTTAATGACACGCGTAATTATTTTAAAGATTGCATTTATTTTTCAAAAATTTATTTACAGTAGCTTGTTATTATAATATATGTATGCACACAATATTTTATTTTTTTTTATAGTACACGTTAATTTTATGATCGTAGGCAGAAATTACTGATTAATATTACGAACCGTAAATTTGAAAATTCATATGGCTGACATTACTATAATTTGATATGCGTTTACAAATTCTATATTAATAATGAGCAGTTTGTGAAATGTTTCCATGTACACTTCCAAAATTTCTGAAGCATTAAGCATATGATTAATCTTACGCATCATATTATTCTTCAAGGATCACGGTAATGGACGTTAACGACAATCCACCGAAAATGGACGTACCTTCAGGCTGCATTACCATATCAGAGTTCCATGATGTGAAAGATTTAATTTTTGCGATCAAAGTAAAGGATTCGGATGACCCATCAACGCTTAATGGTCGTGTGAAAGTTAGAATCCTTTCTGGAAATGAATTGGGTTCGTAAGAAAAATTTTTCATTCCGTAAGATACTAGTAATTAATAACGCAAATGTAATATATTGATTGGATTCATTAGGTTTATTCATGCTCAAACAAGTGGACCATTGGACTGCAAATGTGAAAGCCGCGAATTCGCTTCGAGGACAATTTGGAAATTACTCGCTGTATTTGGAGGCACGAGATCTTGGCATTCCTGCGAATAAAGACACCGCGGTTTTGAATATTTGCGTGACCGATTACAATGACAATCCACCTGTTTTTATTAGCCCTCAACATAACACAACTATTCGAGTACCCGAGGTGAACTTCCATTTATATTATAATTTACTAAATAATGCTGAATAATGTACGCCTTCCTTTCAGTTATTAGAAACAGTTTTCACATGTTACTCCAATTTTAACGTGTAATGATATTTATTAATGCCCATTATTAGGCGTTCAATAACTGATCATAGCTGTTCACAGCTGTTCGTAACTGTCCACAGCAGTTAATAACTGTTAGTAGCTGTTCATCATTGTTTATAACTGTTCTTAGCAGTTCATAATTGTTCATAGCTGTTCACCGCTGTTCATGACTGTTCATGGCTGTCCATAGCTGTTCATAACTGTTCATAACGATGGATGACTGCTCATAGCTGTTCATAACTCTCCTATTATCTGGATTAACGTTAATTAAATCAAACACAAAAATAGCAAAATACTTTAGCAGCTTAGTGTACGCCTTCGAGTAATCATATGTGTTGTATAATAATGTATCAGTCTCTCAATAATCAATGATGTATATACATTTTTAAACAATGAAAACGTGTATCATAATTTTGTATTCTCTCATGAAATGTAATATTGTATATGTATATATATTCTAATCAACATTAAAATTTACAGAATATAACAGTTGGAACGCCGATTATACAAATCGAAGCCAACGATGCTGATATCGGTCTAAATGGGGATGTTCATTATCGTTTGAAGCAAGATTTGGCTGGCCATTGGAGAACTTTTCACATCGACGACACAACCGGTATTATCTCGTTAAAGCTACCCCTGGATAGAGAGACACAGAAATTGTACGAGGTAATACAAAACAATCAATAATAGAAGAAATTGTTATTCCTGTACGAATTGTTTAACAAAAGTTCATTAGAAAATCCGTAAATTGATGATCCGTAGATTGATGATGTAGATACGCACTTATTGTAATATTGTTATATCATGGTGGATCGCAAACCGTTACTCCAAAGCGACAGAAAAGATAGATTTATTTTCAGTCATCAAAAATACTAACAACAAAATGTTAAAGGAGTTTTCTTGATGTAGAAAGAAAAATACATGTAGTATTGATGTCTAATTAATTCAGAGTTTAAGCAAAACTTGTAAACTGAATGTATTGTTAATCCTGAAATTCCTGACTAAATAATGAAAACAGCAAAAGAACTCGTTGAAGCACAGGGTGTTTCGCAACTCATAGAAGAGCCGGATATGGGAGATTCCTGAGGCGATACTGAACAACTTTTTCCTTTTGCAAAATGTCGTTTAAGGCTTTGGTGTTAAATTAATAACGAGAAACGCTGGCCAATCAAGACGCGCGTAGAGCCTGCGCTCAGGGACGGTATGTCGGGTCGTGGTGGATGATGACGGTTTGCCGGTGCCTCGATTCAAACGCGTAAGTATAGTGTTTTTATTCGTTGTTGACGAATAACGAATAATTCGGCATTATTCTTCAATGCATTTATTCGGTATTCGATACAGCTTTTGCTCCCTGCTATACCGACGCGTTTAAATCGGGGCACCGGCCGAACGTTACCATCCAGCGCGACGTGACATTCCGTCCCTGAGCGCGGGCTCTACGCGCATCCTGAGTGGTCAGTGTTTTTCGTTAATAACTCAAAAACAAAGCCCCAAGCGACATTTTGCCAAAGGAAAAAGTTGTTCAGTATCGCCTCACGTATCTCCCATATCCGGCTCTCCTATTATTATCCGGACACCATGTATACATTGTATGAGATTTTACAGGAGTCAGGTTATAAATATGTAAAAAACAATTAATTGTGTAAATATAATAACACGATTAAATAGTAATATTTATTATTTCGCATGCACAGATTAGAGTGGAAGCATTCGATCTCGGAACCCCAACAGCCCTTAGCTCGGACCTGGATCTAATTATCTACGTGCGAAATATCAACGATTACGATCCACAGTTTCTCGTAGACGTTTTCAACGTTAATTTCACAGAAGAACAGCTTCCCGGGTCTGAAACGATACTTCTACCGGAAACTGTCGACAGAGACGACGTCGATGATTTCGACGACACTGCAACACAAGTTTGCTACTTTATAGTAAGCGGCAACGATGATGGACTCTTTATTCTCAATACTTTTAAACATGAACTGAGCGTAAGTTTTAATCAATTAAATAATAGAATAACAATTTTAACGGAGCGCTTATGAAATTTATAAAAGCTTTTTCGTGTGCTTGATATGCCACTGACTGTGTTTACGATGAATTACTTTAGACTGCCAAAACGCTGGATAGAGAACAGCAAGAGCAACATTTGCTGATTGTAAAAGCGACGGAAGATTGTAATAATGCCCCAGCAAATGACACGTTTTTTGATGAAGCAAGTGATACTATGCTTAAAGTTGTCATAGATGTGATCGATGTTAACGATAATCCACCAAAGTTTGTCAACAAAATATTCACCGGTGGTGTTACTACAGATGCTGATTTTGGCACACAATTTATGCGAGTGAAGGTAAAATTTCATTCAACTTTAATTATTTTACTTTAATCCAGTAAAAAAGTAAGTACATCAGATCGCGTATAAATTGAAAATAACTGTGCAATGAATATAGTTAAAGCACAAACTAAATAAATAAATAAATAAAGCTGAAAATAAATGAATTATAATAATTGTAATTAGTTGCAATTGAACAAGTAAATAAAGACAATTACTTAAACGTCCTTTTATAAAAAAATAAACATATAAATAGTACAAATTAAACAATTGCCTTATAATGAAATGTATACTTGTATATACATAAAATATGTAATAAACGCTAAATAATTGTTTCAGGCACTCGATCTGGATGCAGGTGAAAATGCTGTAGTTAATTACCATCAGATTGGTAAAATGCACATGACTTTAACAGAAGGGCTGGATGACATTGAGATTCAACCGTTTCTGGTCAACAAGCAGTCTGGAGTTGTGAGTTTAAATTTTGATCCTCAAAGGGGGATGAAAGGATACTTCGACTTTATGGTAAGTGAGATTCATTTTGATAGTATTTTTTAATATACTTTTAAGGCTAATGTTATGAAATATTCACGTTCAAAGGTGATAAATTTCGTTTTTTAACTTTAAACTTATATTTATAAATTATAAAATTGTATCTTCCCAATGTACATACCATTCTTTAAGGACATTATAATTAATCACCTTAGACGATAAATTGGATTTTTAAATTAATAAAATTATATTCGTCGTAAGATATTAGAATAAAATATTATTGTACTAGGTGTTAGCTAATGATTCGAGTGGCCTACAAGATACTGCCAGGGTCTTCATTTATTTACTACGAGAGGATCAGAGAGTTCGTTTTGTGTTACGGCAACATCCACCGGAAATCAGAAACAGAATAGAAATGTTTAGAGAGTAAGTATCAAAATATTTCTCTATATTCACACCTGAAATTTATTTAAAATTCATGTTCTATTACTTTATTACATTTAAATTATCTTTCTTATATATTATATTATTTTAATTAGTTTATATCTTACTATTTACAGTAGATTTTCGATATCTGAATAAAAATCAAAGCCGTAAGATCCTCAGTTATGGTAGAGTGGAAGAGAACTTGATTACTGCCTAGATCGCACTTCGGCACTTATCGAGAATCTACTGTAATCTTATACCTATTTACTATTTATTTTACAATTTTACCATTTATATTATTTAATTATTTTATATCTTACTATTTACACTAGATTCTCGATATCTGAATCATATGTATTCTATATTTACTATTAATTTTACTATTTTGCTATTTACGTTACTTAATTATTTTATATTTTACATTGTATTCAGAGGCGTATATAAATTATAAATAGCGTGTCACAATATTCTTAGCAATTATTCTATACAGTGTGTCCCAGAACTCTTGCAAGAATTGGCAAGGGATAATGCCGACGATGATATTGAGCAACTTTTTCCTTTGCCAAAACTTTGTTTAACGCTTCGTCTTTGATTTATTAACGAAAAACGCTGACCAATCAGAGCGCGTCTAGAGCCCGCGGTCAACCACCAGAGTGTTCAAGCCCGCGCTCGGGCGTACCACGATCCTGTGTCGGCTGAGCGCGCGTTCTACGCGCGCTTTGATTGGTCAGTGTTTTTCTGATTGGTAAAAGTTTTGGCAAAGGAAAAAGTTGCTCAAAATCACCTCAAAAATCGCCCCTTGCCGGCTCTTGCAAGAGTTCTGGGACATCCTGTATTTTACTTTCTCCAGTAAATTCTCAATATCTGAGTAAAAATCACAACCCCAAGATCCTCAGTTATCGTAGAGTGGAAGACAACTTATTTACTTCTTGATCGTAGATCATCATTTATCGAGAATCGACTGCAATTTTATATTTTCTATTTATTTTACCATTTCACTGTTTGTATTATTTAATTATTTTATATTTTACATTGAATCCAAAGGTACGTATAAATAATAAATAACTTATCACGTCATTCTTAGCAATTATTAACAACGTATAACATAATTTTATAAGAGAAAAATTCTCCAATATTATGCTCCTCATTTTCAGAATACTGGGCAACGTGACAGGGGCTATAGTCAACATCGACGAATACAAAACCCACGAAAATCATGACGGCTCGGTCGACCGAACAAAAACCGATTTATACATGCACCTAGTAAATCGCATGGACAATTCCATTCTCGAGGTGTCGGAGGTGCTCGAATTAGTTGACAGAAATATAGAAAAACTCGATGGTCTTTTCAAGGAATTCAACGTTCTCGACACGCAACCGGCGCAGTATCAACCCCTTGTTCAATACGAACAAGCAGGAACGACGTTTTGGCTTTTGACTTTGACCCTGTTCCTGGGAGCCTTGCTAATTTTGTGCATAGCCCTGTGTCTTTCCCAAAGGGCCTCGTTTCGAAGGCAATTGAAAGCGGCCAACGCCTCCCCTTTCAGTAAATATTAATATTTTATACATATGTACAATTTTTTATTTTAAAATATGTCAGCTTTCTTTATTCGTCCAATTTAATAAAATTTAATGTCAACAATATTATTTAATGTACATGTAAATATATACGAAACCAGCAATGAACACAGGAAATCGAAAGCTAATGAAAGCATTATGCAATTAATTGCTGTTCCTTAAATATTCATCTACCTTTCACAATTCTAATTATTAATCAATATTCATTTTCCAAGGAGCATCAGATGCAGAATTTATAAGAGGACCCGGTCGTGTCCCTAATACAAACAAGCACAGCGTGGAGGGTTCCAACCCTATTTGGATGCACGCGTACGAGAACGAGTGGTTTAAAAGCGACGAATCAATGAGCCATACATCAGAAAGAGATTCTCTGGATGAGAATGCGCTGAATAACGAAGAAATAATGAACGAAGCTAATGCAGACCAAAGAAATGACGACAAACCTTACTATATTGAACCAGGAGTGTCTTCAATGTCCAGGTAAATAATATTTATTTATTGCATTTGTAAATATAATACAATATATCGTTAAATGGAAATATAACTTTTATGAAAATGAGTCTATACTTCAAAGAAATACTATGTAACTTATATAAGTTTTCAAGAACTCATTTTTGTTATTAAAATCAGCTTTATTTATTAAAAAAATGTTGCTTTGTAACTCTCTAAATATACAAGATGTAAAGTATAATAAAAGAATTAAAAAGTTACTAATTAATACAAACATAATCTAGACCTAGTAAAATACATTACAATTACAAATAATAAATTCTGTTGCAGTGCAGGAAGTGTTGCAAATATACCAAATGATTTCCATCGAAGTTCACCTATATACAGAATGCAGAATGCGATCGTCAATCCACTTGGGAAGAAAATAGAAACAACCGAATTGTAACTGAACAACGACTACAACGCTTCGAGTAAAACATTTTAAGTGCTAATATTTATGAGTAAAAGCTCATAGAAAATGTAAATGTAGGATCGTTCCATGTAAATAGTCACATTTCGTACAAACAGTAGTATGTATTTAATATTTATTTTACATTATTTTTAAAAACAATGATGTCAGGCATCTTCAACACCCTATTTATAAAGAATTTGCATTCCGTTTATAGTAAACACAAAACAGGTAACATACCCTAATTGTCAGCGAATCTCGTTTATAAGTACACCGGAACTGACTATTAAAGGTAAAATGTTTAAAGCCAACTTATGATCTCTGCACGCCAAGACGTTAGATACATTTGTACACTTTTACATTTTCTTCTTCTGAAAAATAAAACAGCTCATCGAACGATGGCCCAGTCTCCTTATTTATTTAAGTGACATTAACGGTTTGTATTATTTAAACGCTTTCCCATTTTTAACATCTTCTTAAATTTTTTTTGAAATCCTATCATTAAGCCTAGCCATAACTTTGATCTTTTACATACCTTTAATTAAAGAGTTAATCTTTCTTTGTAAAAGGATTAGTCAAAGAGACATCGATAGTCAAATAAAAATTTAGCCAATGCTATCCCTATTACACAGGGTGTCCCAACTAACTTGAGCATCCCAACTATCTCGCTTATTTTTTACGATGGGGAAAAAATATCAAAGGAAAAACATATTTGATTTAAAAGGGCGAACGTAATGGTGAGTGAACAAATTTTCTGAAGGCCATTTTTTCCGAGATTCCAATACCATCGAAGTTTTTTTTTTAAATGGGACTACATATTTTCGATATGGAGATATGACAGCTAAGATCAAGGCAAGTCCAACGACCTATGATATTGTGACATTCACGTGACCTTAACTACAAAAAATTCATAAAACTTGGATTATTGGTATAAGTGGTGAAATAACTGTGATTGGATGAGGGAAAATTTATATTAAAATATTGATGAAAACAGTGCAACATGAAAATTTTCAGAGGATGAACTGATATCAAGGCTTCTTTCTGTTTCCTTCCTTTCTTAATATTAGTAAAAAACGTTTCCTGTAACCTGTGTCAACACTGCTCATCGAATTAAATTGTAAGCATCGCTACATTAGTTTCTTCCTTCGTTTAATAATATTCTCCGTTGCTAATAACTTCGTTACTAATATTAAACAAGGAAGGAAACATAAGGACATATTACTTCATCCTTTCAAAATCCTCATATTGCACTGTTTTCATCAATATTCAAAAATAAATTTTCCCTCATTAATCAACCAATCACAGTTATTTCACCACTTACATCAATAAACCAAGCTTTATGAATTTTTCGTACTCAAGGTCACGTTAAGGTAAGGCACATCATAGGTCGTTGGACTTGCCTTGATCTTAACTATCATATCGCCATATCAAAATTATGTAGCCCCATTTCAAAAAACCTCGATGGTGTTGAAATCTTTAAAAAAATGATCTTGAGAAAATTTGCCCACTATTACGATCGCCCCTTGAAACCAAATAATTTTTCTTTCGACATTTTTCCCTATCATAAAAATAAGCGAGATATTTGGGATACACAAGTTAGGTGGGACAGCCTGTATAACTTTTATACAAAAACTCAAGCTGTGCTTAAATCTTCCATCCAGCGATAAATAAGAAATGCTATCTCACGATGACGTACCATAAATTAGAGCGCCGAAACAGAGCGTACAAAACAAAGCCAAAGCTCTGTAACCCTCTGGTCCATGCATACCTTAAACTGGGTCGCATGATAGTAAAACGCGACGGCACTCAACCCGACCCGTAAACTAAACTATACCCAAAATCACTCCTCAATTTCCCATGGTAACATATTTTTCGTTTAACATCCAGTGAACAGCATTTCTGTAAGATTGCAATCTACAAGAAGACTACCGCCGCCAGGTGGCACGAAATGCCGGTAAAAGAAGAATCCATTGTTTAAATGCAAATGAACTGCTCGTAAGGCTGACCTCGATGGGTCAGTCACACTTCTTGGTCCGTTTCACCTTTACAAGCTTCTATCGCGTGGCGCTGATTCCCTATTTACCATTTACCCATACCCCACACGCCATCGCCCGATCAACCACAGCCGGAGACCGAGTTTTACAATTAGTGGAGCTCCGTTGAAAAATCTAGACGAGGTGTGCCCCTAATTACTAGACATCGCAGATTTAAATGAAAAATTGCACAATTTGCCCTGCGTTTGAGGCACGCATATCTGGTATAAAATTGTGCATCTAAATCTTTTGTGATATTGGTAGGATATTCCTTTTTCTTACAGGTATCGTATTTGAAGATTCATCAGTTCTTGTAGAAACAATTTTTTTATATGTGTAAGCTAATATTAAAATTCGTGATTATGATCGAATGCGATAAATGATCATTTGAAATGCAACATAGTACAGTACTGAGCCGTAATAAGCAACTCGCTTCTGGCTCGAAATAAGCAACTCGCCACCCCCACTTCTTTGTTTCAAGTCGATGAATAGGAGTGTGCTTCATTGATAGAATGAGGGGGCATGCCATATTATATTCTGCTCTAAAAAATAACATTTCGCCTCCACCGAACCCTTAATGGTTTGCCGCAACTCGCTCTCGTCCCGTCCGAAGACAAAGTCAAGCCGAATAGTATATTTGACTCGTAGTGAGCAATTGACTGGTACCGAGCGAGTTGTTTATTTCGGAACATTACTATACACTGGTACTAATTTCTGACAATTTCTTGTCCAGATTCTTTCTAAAATGTGGATGCTGCTAATGTTATATACTTTTATATCTAAAAAAACGTATATTACATAACAAAATTTAAAGCCCATAATGTCTCAAGTTTCAAGCCATTTGAATGTAACCTTCCTTGTGCTAAAAATAATTGTGCAAAACCAAATAAAAGGTAGGAACATAAACCAGAATAATCTGATGGTGCCAAGTTACGCAAAATAAACATAAAATTTTGCCAATTAATGCAAATAATACACATACGTTCTCTAAGCATAATTATACTTGATACATCATGTTTGAATGTACACACTTCTTTAAAATCCGTACGTATATGTACCTTCGATTGCGAGTTCCATAGATAACGCTTGTCATAAGGGCATACGTTTTACTGGACGGAGAATGAGCGAGTCGTACGCACGGTTGCTTTCATGTTGGACGCTAAAGTAGCCGAGGAAACGGTTACCTGCACCCTTATCGTATTCGGAGGTCAGCCTCGCGTGCAACCTTATGCTAATCTCTTTTGGCTATATGTATAAGCGGCTGGCCAGTACTCGAGTTGCTCCCCTATGGAGCTCCTTTTCAACCCTTCGCTGGCCCACTCTGCCCTCGGAATAACCTACTGGCGTCACCAGTAAAATCAGCAGCGTAGCGACCTCTAATCGATTCTAGTCATTAAATAATTACACAAGAAACTTTGTTTGTTGATATTGCCTATTTGTATTAAGAGAATATTAGGGGAAATGGGGGTAAGTGGGATACGTCAAGCAAAAATGGTTATAAAACATTAAGTTTATTAATTATGTACTTTTAAAAAATTCTACAATATGTATAGTGCGAGTGTTTGGCTAATAAACTGCAGTGAAACAAATGTTCTAACTTAACTATAGAAAGCGCAAAAAAATAATTTTGAAAATGCTACGACCCACCTTGCCCCATACACGGGGTAAGATGGGGTACCGTCGCCGTGTTTAAAATTACTTGTTTCTATTTGCACTATTTGCATATCTCTTACATACAACTATTCACATATTTGTTATTTACAGCCATTTACGATATTTAAACATATTTCATATACAACTATTTACACTATTTAGACATATTTCATACACAACTACATGAATTTAGACTATTCAGACATTTTTTATATGCAAAGATTTATGTTGGGCAGTGACTCAATAGTCAAACTACGGATTTGGGAATGTTCCCATCTTGCACCAAATATGATGGCAACACTAAATGGATAATAATACCTTAATTTGTTTACACAGAATGCTCCCAAACAGAGAAATGAAAACTTTAAGAACCCGCCTAACTGATGGAATTAAAGAATTTAGTACAACAAAAATTACATAAAATCCGCAAAAAAAAAGAGAAAAATGGCTATTCACGCATAATGATGCTATAATTTTATTAAAATCGATACCGGGGTACTAATATTAAATGCTTCGTCAGATTTCATAATTGAAAAGAACCTAACATTATTATTATAAAAAATATACGGTGACGCCGACTTACCCCTCCCTCTTTAACCTATACCAAAAGGGACTTATTATTTTTTCACGTAGAGTCAACTTCCCCTCCAGCTGTATCATCAATTACATAACACTCAACAAAATATCTCATACAACAATAAATAGGGCAGTTAGGTGATCCCATCTAGCAATCCACCCTGTATAATTAACTATACTCAACATTTCAGACCCAACTTAAAAATTCTTCCGTTTAAACGTGACATAGATGCTAAAAAAATACTTTTGTTTAATATTCTCGACAAAGGGTAAAGAAAAACTTGTTAAAACACTGCGACACTGCACCCAAGATATGATTAAAGGCTATCGTCCTTGGCATCGGCGTTATTTATGACGTTACACTTTTAATCACAAAGGACTTATATCGTCTGGAGTTGATTACCAGCGAAGGAATCGAAAGTAAGATGTCTATCGTCAAAATTTCTTCCCTGCCGGAGGCAAATCACGCGACCCCCGCGTTTAAGACCCTCCTTATTAAGGGCTGTGTTGCTACTAATGCCCCTGACTTCTCAAGTACTGACTCATCGATGTTAACGTTACCCTTCTATTTGGTATTACATCGATAATCCGCAATTTCTTTGAGCGACATTGGCAATGTAAGTGAAATTTTTGCGATGAAATGTTCAGTTAAGACTGTGAAACACCTGTGCGTAAATAAAGTAAATAAATATCGTTCTGGAGAGTAAACATAATTTTGTATAGATCATAACCTTTAGAATTATCAATTTATATGTAATCGGTGGTTATTACGTATACTTATCGGCATCACATTCACCAAACTTAGTGGAGATTATACATCGAACCGAATTTATCACATTTACCGTAACATACACATACAAATATATAATATACAAATTATACATATAGTATTCAGATACCATGGTAAAAGCATGAATAGTACAAATTTTACGGTATCTGTATTTATGAAATTTATTATACACTAGAATTATAGATAATTTATATTTCATTCTAAATATAACATTCTCGACTGAACAAGTAAATATGAAAATAAATAGCTACTAATACCTTTTCTGTTATAAATATTAGCTAAGATGTTTAATCAAATGCATAATTTGAATAAAAATTTGTATCGAAATTCACGAGAATAAGGCTGATTCAATACTCTTGGATTAAAAAAGAATACAATTACTCACCTTTACCCACAGTCCAATTTAAGTTTCAGCTACGATAAAGCACCCTCCATAAAAATCATACGAAAGTTCAAACATGTTCAAAATCAATGATTGTAATTCGATGGCTTTGCGATAAAAAGGAAAGGTGGATGCATCTTTGGCAACCTGTGGAGGGGATGGCTGGCGTTACATAGCGTACACGTGACAAGAACGTAGGAAGCTCGCATTGGGTTTGAACAACACACTTACATGCGCGGCGTTCAATGCTACTTAATGCCATTCAACATTACTCAATGCTAATCAATACTACCTATTCCTACTTAATGCTATTCAATGCTACTCTATATACTACTCTATATTACTCAATACTACGCAATACTACGCAGTGTTACTTAATACTACTCACTTGTTACTGAATACTACTCGTTGCTACTTAATATCACTCAATACTACTCACTACTACTCAGTGATACTCAATGTTATTTCATATACTTCTTAATTCTACTTAATGCTACTCAATACTATTATTGTTACTCAATGCCACTGAATGATACTGAATGCTAGTGAAGGCTACTCAATTCTACTCAGTGGTACTCAATACTACTCAACGCTATATAACACCATTAAATGATATTCAATGCTACATAACTCTAGTTAATGTTACTCAATCCTACTCAGTGAAAAGGAAAGGTAAATGCGCCTTTGGCAACCTTTGGAATGGATGGCTGGTATTACACAGCGTACTCATGACAAGAAAGTAGGAAGCTCGCGTTGGAGTTGAACAAGACAACGCAGTCACATGCGCGACGCTTAATGCTACTCAATGCTACTCAATACTATTCAATGCTACTGAATACTGCGCAATACTACTCAATACAACTTATTGATACTCGATACCACTCAATACTACTCAATTCTGCTCAATGCCACTCATTGTTGCTCAATGCCACTCAATGATACTGAATGCTACTGAAGACTACTCAATTCTATTCAATTCTACTCAATGGTACTCAATGCTACACAACACTATTGAATGATACTCAATGCTTTCCAACTCCGTTAAATGTTACTCAATGCTGTTCAGTGAAAAGGAAAGGTGGATACGGCTCTGGCAACCTGTGGAGGGGATGACCGGCGTTACACGTCGTGCACGTGACAAGAACGCAGGAGGCTCGCGTTGGGGGTTGAACAAGACAACCCCCTCACATGCACGGCGTTCGCGGCCACGTGAAGTGGTGCGTTCTTCCACAACCCTCGAAAATGTCGACCCTCGATCACGGTTAATTCTTCGAGTGAGGACCAACTTTGAACAAAAAACGCAAAATTGTCGACATGAGACTAAAGTCAAGTTCCAAAGACAGTAGAGGGATAAATATTATAAAAGCTTTGCTTTAGGGGAATGCTGTTAAAGTGATATTTTGATGCAAGTGCTTCGATCGACGTCTTCTGACATAGTTACGGATTACATTATAAAATATTACAAATATTTTATTCATGTTACTAATTTTATTGTTTTATTGTTTTTGTTGGTCTACTGTTGAGAAGCGGTGTTTCGTTGTTTTTTAAACAAGAATTTATCGTGAAAGAAAGGACTGATTCGTGAGTATGGCCAATGTAAGTGCACAGTTTTGAATGTTTGAGATTTTTCAACGGGATAAGTTCCTTGAAAAATGTGGTGAATAAAAGGATCCATGGATGTCCATGCAAATATGTATTGCTTCAGGATTTTGCGGCACTGAACAGTTCTGCGATCAGGTAAGAGCATTACGAATGATTCCGCAATAATGGTTATTCTACCGTAATGATAAAACATGTATAAATGTTGCCTGACGAGACCTCAAATAGATAGTACCTACAAGTTCTATACTTTACAATTAAGACATAGATTAAGACTTTAGCTAGAGAAAGTTAAACAGGATAAATAACATTAAAAATGCACAGTTTGTGCCTTTTAGTTTTGATACACTGAATATATTATAGTTAATTTGTTTATTTATTTATAGCTTTGAGCCGAATGTGGTTTGTAGTTTATGTATACAGTGAATTCAGTAATGCAATTAATAATTTACAATTAGTTATTCTAGGTATTTTAGATGGAGAAGATTACAAATATTAATTATTACTATTTAATTATAGTTACGATATCGTGAATGTTCTCTGCATTGCAAATACAAATACGTATAAAACAATATATTTGTGTTATTAAATAAGTATAAATACAACAGCAAATATAAAAACAAATACAATAAATATACAACAATCTATTAAATAAATATAGCATGTTATTAATGAATGATTATAAAAAACGAAAACTGCAAGTTGACTGCAACTTTGGTATACTTTTAAAGCTTCGAAAAGGTTGCTATTAATTTATACTTGTCATATCCCAAATTTTATGTCGCAACGTTATCTATCTTTTCCCCCGTTCATCCAAAACTTTTTCAGGTAAATTCGTGTATTAAATACGACAGGTGAAATTGTTTTGGTTGACGCGTGCTATGTGCTTTAAAAGCGAACGTGGCATGCCGGCACGACATCAAGTCCTCGACTAACAAAGATATTTGATCGTCCCACATTTCATAACGCGGAGGGTGTTTGACCGTCTCATAAATACAATTTGATATAAATGTTCTTTTAATATTACAGAAAAAATGTGCACAGAAAAGAAAGTTGTTATCTGTTTACGATATGGTTATTTGCATTGATAAATTAGTAATTGATATTGATTAATTGTTTGCATTGCACTACAACGTCAAAAACCATAAAATGAAACTATGTTTATCGCTATAAACATTTATGGAATATTATGTATGATGATGCTGTTAACATAAAGATAAAAATATAACGCATTTCTACATTTCAATATTCGTGAAAAACAATGTATAATATGAACACCTTAACGTCACCTAAAATAGTTTACCAACAACATACTTTTATGAACATTGAAATGTAATGCAGAAAAATATAATAATTTTGATCAAACGCCATGTAGCTTTAATGAGACTGCAAGTTGACTATTTCATCTATTTGAATTTGCATGAATTATTATAGATATATTTCATTAATATAATTACAAACTTTCTAAGAGAATAATATTCTAGGTATCTATTATATGTTATTATTATATGTATATTATATATTATATACTATACATGTATATTATACATATATTATCTGGATGTTCAAGGAAAAGTTTACTTGATCTTGATATTTTGAGAAGCTTCTTATTTCTACTGCATGTAAATAAAAATTCTACACAAAAACTGTATATGATACAGATGCGTGCCAAACGGCAAGGTAAAAAGAAACTCACATCGATCCCTCGAGAGTGGACAATGACCGGTAGTGATGCTATTAAATTCTTAAGCACAACAGACAAGCTCAAGCTCGATTCTTCTTCAAAGACAAAGTTCCATGTTCTGTCTACATGAGATTAGAATCTTTAAATATTTATTAACTCTCTGCTACGAGGAGGAAGCTAATTAAAATTTAATGAGATCTAAATGAATTTACCACAGCATTTCCTGTACCCTCATTTTTAATATTTTATTGGAGTACTTTGAACTCAATGTTCCTCTTGTGTATTTGTAATTTATACACAAAAATATACATATAAGAACAAAATGAAGCAATAAAATTGAATTAATATTTTATAACAAACATTTTTTATACAAATCATCCAGTGAATAATTATAGTATAATGTACAGTATTAATAATTATTAAGCTACAGAGTTGAGAAACTATTTTTATTATTTTTGTTTGCCTTGTTCGTGTGGTGGATAATTTAGTGGACCATTCCTCATTCTATGTTTTGCTTTTGTCTTTTCATCTTATTTTATCCCGATCATCCCGTTCATTTTCTGACACACGCTAACATCATTCAAGTGAGCACAACAATTCGTTAATCAATAATTATTAATGACCTACATTCGTTTTCGGTATATTCTTACACTCGATGTATTCTGTCACTCTTCTACTATAGTGATTTCATCAGTACACGTCAGGTTACGTCGTATCGTAAATTACGTAGCTACGGTGCACGTAGACAGGTGGGCTCATAGATTATATCATTTTAACACCTTTCAACAATTGACGGGAGGCGCGAGTGAATAACGAAAAATGAAGGCTTTTAAAATGATTGTAAAGCAATTATCTAACAAAATTGTTTATCACAGTATCACCATTGTTTCACATAGCCATGTAATTGAATCGGTAGTCCTTTTTAAAACAAAATTTGAATTACTTGACCCTGTTAAAATTATATTTGTTTAAAATTTTTAAGAACTATGATCTTAGTAATACTCCTCTTATTTTTAAATTTTTGCAAATATTAAAAATGAAATCTGAAATAAAAGTACTAATATTAGAAATTCCAGAAATAACATTACATGCAGTAAAGTCATTAAATTAACATTATTAACGTTATTAACATTATTGACATTATTGACATTATTGACATCATTAACATCATTAACATTATTAACATTATTAACATTATTAACATTATTAAGGTTGCAATGCTAAATTTATTTTCAAAATGTGTACAGTTGTGTTTTGGCTCTAGTTGCCATAAAACCTTCTACTTTAATCTTGTATCACGCCACCCTTTCACTGCTGAACAGATTCACGATTAATGTAGTGGACGCAGACTTGGCGAACAATGTTAACTACATATTCCACTTTCGAATAACGAATGGGCATAACCTTGTTTCTTGATTACAAAATCAATATTCCCCATTTTATCGAAAGCCGGAATCTTTGTTAATGTGCGTATCGGTACTTCTATGGTAACAGTAATTTTAATACTACATCTTTGATTAATTCTGAAAGGTGTGCTACACCGATTTACATATGTCTATGCATTGAAAGATGTGACACAGTTTTGTTTACAAAAATCTGTGCAAAAATAAAATAAATACATATATTAACTTTTGTCTTACATTGGTAAACACTAATTATGAAACTAACATGAATTAAGAAGCAGTAATTAAGTAACATTTAATTTAATAAACTACATAATCAAGAACAGTATTTAACATTTGAAATGTAAAAGAGAATAAATAATTATAAAGCAACAGAAAATTTCAGACACCAATAATAGTGGTATGGTAGTGGTAACAAAATATGAATTAAAGATGCAGCTTTATTAAATTTGATTTAACTAATTGAATTCTTACTAGGGTGCTTATTATATAACGCAAAATTTAATTTTAGTAATCACACGGAGTAACTATATCTATAATTTTCACGAAGAGTCCTTGAATAGCACATAAAAGTCTATAAGAATAATATTGCTAAAAAGGATACATCTTTCGACGTTATGAAAATAATTGATTACTTACCACAATTATGGCAAGAAAATTAAGACTGCCGTCACGAAAAAGAAGGGGTGCGCGCCCTATCACGCGGTATCGAAGAATGGCTAGCGACTGCCTTAAATAATTACTCACTCGATAAATGGAATGGCTGTCAGTCAGCTTGAACTCACTAGAGTATCCTTGAAATATTTACCAAAGAAGCAGGAAAATTCGTTTAACGAAATATCGATCTTTTCATTAACACAGAAAATTGTTAGTGTTCGATAGACATTGATTGTATAGTAAAATTTGTTTCGCCCCAAAGTGTTACTGTTTTCTGCTGTACTTAAGCTAATATTTTTATTAATTGTATTGCAAGTTTGTCGTTTAGATAAGTTTCATTTAATTGTTCTTCATATACAAATTATTTTAAGTAATTAATTGTAAATGAAGGTTGTAAAATTCCTTCCTACTACTACATGTATGTGCAAAATTACAAATAAAATATTTTTTCCTTACATTCTTACAAATTAATATTTTTTTGTATGTCATTAATTTTAGTCGAATGGCAAATACATATTTTCTTGTAATTGCGTGGAGACCAGGGTTAGTGCATTTTTCATGTCGAATTTCCACTGATGGGATACTTATGTGTACATGATTATACAGGGTGTTTCGCTATCTCAGGAAAATATTTTAAGGGTTGATTGCTGAGGCGATCCTGAACAACTTTTGCTTTTGCCAAAATGGTGGTTAAAGCCTCGTTTTTGAATTGTTAGCGAAAAGCGCTGACCAATCAGGGCCCGTGTAGAGCGCACGCTCAGCCGTGAGAGTGCTCAAGGCCGCGATTGAGCGTACCACGATCTTCCCTCAGCTGAGCGTGCGCTCTAATTGGTCAGTGTTTTTCGTTAATAATTCAAACACGAAGCCTTAAGCAACATTTTGACAAAGGAAAAAGTTGTTCAAAATTGCTTCAGCAATCGCTTCTCAAAACGTTTGCACGGGGTAGCGAAACACCCTGTGTGATTATAATATGTGCACATACTATGTGGAACAGAATGTTAGATTAGATAATTTGTTGTTTTCAGAATGCCCTTTGCAGGCGAATGGTGCAAAGTATGGATTTATTTTGGCTTCGTCTTCGCGTGGACAAAGGGTGCACGTCCACGCTTTGATACATCTACGGACATGGGATTAGTCCTAGTCCCAGCAGATGCTGAAGTAAATTCAGTCATTTTCCGGCTTCGTGCTACCGATCAGGACGCAGACTTTCCACTTGTTTTTGAAATAACTGGTAATTTAATATCTGCTATCTTTTCATCCCTTCAAAATTTCAAACAAAAAATGAAGAAATCACTTCAGTAAATAATTATTTTCGACACTATTTAACGAAGATCATGTCCAAATTTTCAGAAGTGCCAAATATTCAGCTAACCATCTATTGCATAAATTTTAAGTTAAAGTCGTATAATTATTAACCGTGAATACTAATAATTCACTTGGATATATCTTAGCGTGAAAGATTTCCTGAATTTTCATCAACTTGAAATTAGTAATTTGAATGAACTATCTTCTAAATGCAACTTGCAAACCTTAATGGTCTCAACATTTTGAGCTTTCATGGAAGCATGAATAGTACTCAATATCTACTACTCGATAATACTCAAAACTACTCAATACTACGTCATACTACTCACTACTACGCAGTGATACTCAATGCCACTAAATAATACTCAACTCTACTCAACACTACTTAATGTTACTCAATTCTACTCACCACTACTCATTTCCAAATGCGGTTTGCAACTGCTAGTGATCTTAAAAATTGTAACTATAGTGGGAGCATCAATAGTACTCAATATTTACTATTCGATACTACTTGAAGCTACTCAATGCTACACAATATCAGCTTCTAGTACTCAAAAGAGTTATAGTGTGTCAAATTGCTTCCGACGTGAACAGCGCGTGATTCTCAAAACAAATTGAATACTAACATTGTACTATGCTAAATTGCAATTAATTATAACAATACAAAGAAGAACAAATAATAACGCACGTAATTAAACAAAAATTTCACTGTTTTACGACATTAATTTCCCCTCAATTTATGATAAAAGTGCGCAAATCGAATTGCAAAAATTTATGTACTCAATCAAGTCCAATTTTTTCATGTGTCCAGCTACAATCACACCTGTTGTAAGAATCGACAATCTGCCATGTACACTGTACAACAAAGTGTGTCAGGCTAATGTGATACTAACGAAACGATTGGTTCCCGGACGCCTTCACGATTTCGCCGTCAGGGTTAGAGACACCAAGGGCGACTCTAACTCGATGCAGGCTACCATTTCTGTTACAAACGCTACCACCCCACGTGATAAAATATTCCCACACATCCCGTCCCTCATAATGGTACCCGAGGTAAATTTTTATTGATTTGCCTGTAATAATTAGAGCATGCGTTCAAGTTTATTGGTAATTTCAACACGTTCACCGTGAGAAATGCATTGATAACTATTTCGTTATGAAAAAAAATGTATAGCTGTGAAAAATAA
The DNA here is from genome assembly GCA_023838395.1 of Holcopasites calliopsidis. Lineage (NCBI taxonomy): Eukaryota > Metazoa > Arthropoda > Insecta > Hymenoptera > Apidae > Holcopasites > Holcopasites calliopsidis. The sequence goes on from JALHAQ010000052.1 coordinate 184,844, forward strand.
TGTTTTGCCCTTAAATGGTATTTGTTATCCTACGTTTATTAAACGTAATCTTTAAAAAATACTTTGAAATATGTGACTGGGCTGAAGAAAAATTGTATTACATGCCCCTCATCAAAATTATCCCATATAAAATTGAATAACTGTTATTAGAGAAATATTAGTGGGTAACCCAAGAAAGTATGAACAAATAAATAAATACATTAGTGAATTATTGTTTTCACCACTCTCTGGATTCTAACGAGTGGTTTATAGGAACATAACGATCATGTTAATGTTGCATTTTATGAAGTTTCGTCAATTTAAAATGGATTTTAAACTTTTATTGAGGTTATTAATTATTGAAGATTATTTTCACAAACTTTGTTCAGGTGTTGAATAGCCCACTATTGAATTGGTCTAATTGCACTTCAATTATACACATTTGCTTATAATCACAAATTACCATATATTAATTCGAATTTCATTGTTCATCCTCTTGTTTATATCATTTCCTACAAAACTAGTGTTCAACTTTTTCATGCTGCCTGTATAGGATACCAAGCCAGGCAAAGAATTGGATTATCTTCTGGTAAGAGCCAATTCTTGGAGCGGCAAACCCGTATACATTGAACTTTGGGTAAGTTATAACACAAACCGATATTGCTTTACTGAATAATAATTACTTTAATAAATTCTAATGAATATCAAGAGTCATGAATATGAGAGTAATATGAGAGTAATGAATATCACAGCGTTTGCTTTAAGTGACGATGGTGAATTATGTGACAGAGCTGAAATTTAATATCGTTTTTACAGCAATCAAAAGAACTTTTCACTATAAGACAAAGGCAAACGCCCACACAAACGCGGGGTGTTATTACGTTAATCGGTGAACTAGATTTCGAAACGCAGTCCATGTACACCCTTACCATGTACGCCACGGTATGCAGGATTTATTCAAATTTCTTAACGAGTTAAGGAAAGAAATTTCAGCAAGGTTATTTATTTATTAGGACCCATATACAGAGCCGGGAAAGGATACCAGAAATATCGCGGGTTTAAGTGTAGTTGTGATAGTTCAAGATGTTCAGGATGTTCCTCCACTTTTCACGTTGGCACCACCTCTTACGAGAATTAACAATTCTGTGCAACCTGTAAGTTGTCCTTTTAATTAACGTTCCATCAACATATAAATATATATATTTTGTTTTGTTTCTAAAACCACTATTTGTGCTGAAGTAACAAAACTAATCACATCTTATTACTGAGGACAAATGTACAGTAACATAGCAATATAAATGAAATAATGTTCAGTGTTGTGTAAATGGTATTTTAACATGCATTATATATACAGGGCGATTCACCTAACTTGACGACACGAAATTATTCGTAAACTATTCACCGTATTAGAAAACGTTTTAAACAACAGTAGCATAACTTCCGGCAGTGTATATGTTGCAATAATTGTTTTTTCTACATTGTTTATACACAAAGTTTTAAAGGTCGCTCAGATGTTTTTAAATGGAACCCTCTATATGCTTTTACGGTAATTCAAAGAGCACTAAAAGCTACGTAAATAAGTTTTAAGGCACAATTGGTCTAAAATGAATATTTATTAAGATATTTTCAATAGAAGTTTCATTTTAAATGAAGGTATTCAAAATGGCCACCATTATTACTGATACACGCATTCAATCGTTTAAGAAACGATACATGCACATCATGCAATTATGTTCGGATAATACAATCTTGCATATTTTCTATTTTCGTCGGTGGTTCACAATAAACTTCGGTTTCTAACGTTTCCCACAAAACTTTTGTTGCATTCAAACTTTTAATGCGTTTTGAATCTTCATAAATATATTGTTCCATTTAAAACCATCTTGGCGACCTTTAAAAGTTTATGTATAAGCAATGTAGAAAACAAAATAATTGTCGCAACATATGGCTCCCTAGAAATCATATAACGTTTGTCTCAAACATTTTAATTAGTCAGGTGAATCTCCCTATATGTATATGCAGGATTTAACTCCAGCATACCAAATAGCTCGCTTGCTCTTTACGACAAAAAAGATGTCAGAGGAAAAACATATTTGGTTTGAAGGAGCGAACGTAATGGTGGACAAACAAATTTTCACAAGGTCATTTTTTTCGGTATAAAACCGTCGAAGTTTTTTTTAAATGAAACTATATATTTTTGATATGGCAATATGATAACTAAAGTCAAGACAAGCCCAACGACGACGAAAATGTATTTATCATCGAGTTAAATTGTAAGCATCGATACATTAGTTTCTTCCTTCGTTCACTACAATCAGTTCATAATTTCATTTTGATGCATTCGTGTTTACTAATACTAAGTAAGGAAGAAAACATAAGGAAGGCCTGATATTAGTTCATTCTTTCAAAATCGTCGTGTTGCACTGTTTTCATCAATATCTTAAAATAAATTTTCCCTCATTAATCAACCAATCACAGTTACTTCACCATGTACACCAATGATCCAAGTTTTATGAATTTTTCGTACTCAAGGTCAGGTGAAGGTCACAATATCTAGGTCTTTGAACTCGCCTTGTCCTTAACTATCATATTGCCATATTAAAAATATGTAGTACCATTTAGAAAAACTTCAATGGTTTTGAGAATTCGAAAAAAACGACCTTGAGAAAATTTCTTTACCCGCCATTAAGTTCGCCCCCTCAAGCCAATATCTTTTTCCTTCAAAACTTTTCCTCATCGTAAAAAATAAGCGAGATATCTAGGATACTTAAGTTAGATGAGACACCTTGTATATATCTTGTTAATAGAGTTCTAAAGCCACAGATTTAATTTTTAAAAAGCTGTTCTTGATACGAGAATTCAAAGAGAAAAAAGAAATGAATTTGTTGAATTACGTACTAATTTCAGGGTGATACAATAGTACGAGTACATGCGGAAGATGGAGATAAAGGCGTGCCACGTGAAATCGTCTACGGTCTCGTGTCCGAAGGCAATCCCTTCACTCCGTTCTTCAACATCTCAGAAACAAGCGGTAAGAAAATTCCCCGCAATTTCAGAAGTTATATCTAGAAAATTGAAACACTTATCGTGAGTGCAATAGCACATAATATTTCCTGTGCAGTAGTTTTCATTTCATCTGCGTTTATTTACCATTCTTGTTACGAATTTTTAGAGAAATTTACATGAGCAACCAATAACTCTGATAGATGAAAATTATAACAGTATGTAGTTTAGCAGGAATCAAAATATACGTACCCATAGTTCTACGTATAAAGGTCCATAAATTGAATATATAATGTTATATTAAATGTTCATATTAATATTGAATACTGAATAAAATCAAATTACATTAAACATTTAATAATACTACTAAATTGAACATTTTAATATTACGTTAACTACAGAATTATGAAATGTGTACAAAGTAGATTATCCACTATTAGGTTAGCTCTTAACAGGCGGTGCCTGTATTCGGCACATAACGCAACATAATTACAGTCAAGGGAAACGTAAGTTGATTAAATCGAGTGGGGCCAGAAATCACAGTGATTTACAGGAGTTATAATCACTCTCTCCAGTTTTGCTATCAGTAAACGAATTACTCACAGATAGACGGTTATACATATACTCCGTCGCTTGACCCAATTCCCTATGAATTATCCACTCGATAAGTGCTGTTCCAAATGAATTTATCACTTCTTCGCTCCCCTTTTCTACGATTCCATTTTATGACCAAAGTAAATGATTCATACCTGCAGCTTTGACCGCCACCTGAATTAAAAGTATATACACAATAAAAGATACAGTAATAATTGTCTCAATAAAAAAAGCAGATAAAGTCACATGCATTGTAATAAGATAAAGATTGGGAGACAAAAATTAAATACTGTGGAAATACTGAAAAAGGAACTAGCTAATGCATGCTAGCAACTAGCTGCACGAGGGTTCTCCGCTAGAAATTTTGTCTGCCATTCACGAAAAAATATTGAGGTTCGTGGAAACAATTTCCGAGCTGCACAACGTTTTATTCAAGTACAAACTCAATAAGCTTTAAGGGAACAACAAGCACTAATAAGACAATAATTGGCAAAACAAAAATGAATAAAGTCAAACATACTGTAATTTTAAAAATTGCATAAAGAATGGTAGACAAAAATGAAATACTGACAAATTGCTGAGAAAAAGACATATCTAATTATGCAAAAAAAATCTGGATGGATAAAATGGATAAAAATAAATAATCTGAATGTGCATCGAATTTGCTTGATCCTCCAACGCCCAGACCGTTAAAGCGTTATTTCGAAACACATGAAAGGATCATCAAGTAATGATGCAGAATACATTTTTTGGAGGGAGTACTTGAATTTCTTAATCCAAAACGTTGAGATTTACTTTCTTATCACTGAAACTTCAGGTTAATTTGGTATACAGTAATGTCCCGTAAGAAGGAATCCGCTTGGGACCGACCAGTTGTTCATTACGGAACAGGTATACTATTCAGCTTGACTTTGTTTTCGAACAGGATGAGAGCGAGTACGGCCAAAGAGCGAGGAGCTCAAGATAGCGGCAAACCATAACGGTTTCGGTCGAGGTGAAATGTTATTCTTTAGATTAAGTTCTCACATTCTATGAACGCAGCACGCTCCTATTTTCTAATTCTATGTCTCACACGCTCTTATTTTCTGATAATTTTGAATATTAGGGGAATCGGCTTTCAATGTTTATTAAACGTGAAGAAACTGCGTCTTGGTCCGAAATAAGTAACTCGCTCAGGACCGGCCAGTTGCTTACTGCGGATCGGGTATGCTATTCGGTGAGCGAGCGCGGGTCCCGAGGTAGCGGCACACTGTAAAGTGTTCGGCCGAGGAGCAATATTATCATTTTAACACTAAGCGATTTCGGAGCACCTAAAAACCTCTAAAACCTACTAAAAGACCTCTCTCTCATTCTCGGATCTCTCGCTCAACGCGGCGACTTCAAACAAAGAAGTGGGGATAGCGACTTGCTTAATTCGAGCCAAGAGTCAATTGTTTATTGCGGATCAATAAAAAAAACTTTTCCAGACTCCCATAGAAAATTCTAAGGTTCGCACAAATCGTTTGCCAAATAGAGCGCATTGCATATCACTAAGAAAATTAAAGGTACCCAAAGGGTTGCTAAAGAAAAAGAAAAAATAATACTCCCGTTATCAAGTGGTCACGGTTCGCCCGAAGGCGTTATCAGTCGTCTGAGATCGATGCCACGGATATGTTTCGTCGAAGCGAAAATGAGTGAGGTAAGAAAGTGGCCAGAACTCGATAGAAGTGGCCAAGAGGAGGAAAGTCTTGGCGGTGTACAACACGCGGTATCGATCGTGCCTAGGGGTCAGTCTCTGCTTTTCAGGCTGCGATGCTTATCATTTCGTGACACGAACCCTGCGACCTCTTCGCAGTCGTGTGTGTAGACGTGTACCACTGAAAAAGGGAATGGTGTAAAAGAAGTTGAAGGGACGGAGGAGATAAACGTATCCACTTCGAGCAGATATTGCATTGTGTTCTTGGTTTATTAGCGCCGGCGACCATAACTTTACACAGTATAGATGAGAGTGATAAGGGGATCTTTAACTTTTTAATTACAATCGCGAGAGTTTTATTTAGTCTGACATCGACACGCATCGAATACACCAGTGTTTTGCTATACTATATACGCTATATACGCTATGTATATATCTAACTAAAACGCCCTTTGCATGTGGTATTGAGAAATGTGTTAATCTTAGTAATTCTAATTTTAGTAATTCTAATTTAGATAATTGCAATTTTCTTATTTATAGTTTGAATCATTTTATAACGTCCATTTTTACGTTGGCATATTCGGAAGCAATAATTGACTGGAAGGATCTCAATCTTTTGTTGGAATAAAAAATACTACTGCTGTTAAGTACAAAGGGCTATCGTAACAATTTTAATTTTCATAAGCACAGTATTAAAAATTGTTAAATGCAACATCGATGAATTTTAATTGTATACACTAAAAGGACGCCAAATTCACTAAAATTATAATTTGTTTGGGAAAGTTGTTATTCCATTTTCACTTACATTGAGCAATTCGTAATTATTCTCCTCGATTTTACAAATAGTGAAATCTTTATAATTTTAGACAAAAAGCCGCGGAATATGATTTAGCAGTCATTATCAAATTGCTATACATACAGATCAAATTCCAAGAGAAAGTATGTATAATACAAGGTGCAAGGAGGAATTGCATTGCAGGACACGATAATAGAAACAATTCCTCAATTTCAGCGCCATTCCGTGATATGTTATGGAAAATTTCCAGAACTGGACATGCGTGGTTTATGCGTCATACATACCTAAGTAACAGGGGGATCGTTGTACGAAATGTTTTATTCATAATTCACAATAAAAGTAACTCTATGGAAACGTAGCCTGACGTTTCGACACGCGAACGATGTAACGTGTGAATGAACAATTACACAATTTGTCTCGATTCTTTAACCAACGAGACATTTATTTATGCATGTGCTGGGGGCACAAAATTATTGTTACGTGGTGAAACATAATAATGAACAATGAATAATCATTTTTCTTTTGAAAAATGCAGCTTAATTAAAATACTTGAACCATGTGCTCGAACAATTCTGTAGGGTGTCCCGTAACTCATAGAAAAGTCAGATATGGAAGGTTCCTGAGATGATACTAAACATTTTTTTGCTTTGGAAAATTGTCGATTGAGGCTTTGTTTTTTAATTATTAACGAAAAACACTGGCCACTTAAAGCACGCGTAGAGCTCGCACTCAGGGACGAAATGTCACGTCGCGCTGAATGGTGACGTTCGGCCGGTGCCCTGATTCAAACGTGTCGGTATAGCGTTTTTATTCGTTATTCACGAAAACGAATAATTCGACATTATTCTTCACTACATTGATTTGGTATTCGATACAACTTTTGTTCCCTGCTATAACGACACGTTTCGATCGGGGCACCGGCCGAACGTCACCATCCAGCGCGACGCGGCATGCCGTCCCTGAGCGCAGGCTCTACGCGTGTTCTAAATGGCCAGTGTTTTTCATTAATAATTCAAATAAAAAGCCTCAAACGACATTTTTCCAAAGGAAAAAGTTGTTCAGTATTGCCTCAGAAGTTTCTCCCATCCGACTCTTCTATGAGTTACGGGAAACCCTGTATAATATATTGCAGTGTTACTTATTGTTAATACAATCTTCTCCTCATTTTTACAAATTCATCTGAGTAAAGCAAGTGTAATTTAATATTAATTTTAATTACACAGATTTGTGTATAGCGAAAAGTGAGAACAGCTAAGTATCTTGAAAAATATAAGAGATACGAATAAATAATTTCAACGAAAGTTGTAGCACATCAAGAGGCATATGTATATCATGCTGCTATTTGCTTTACTTTTAGATTACCCTGAAACACCCTATAAACACCACGCTCAATTTTTTTAGTAGGGTCCTATATTTTTTATTACGTGTTCATGTAGCTAGCATCAGACCATTTTGAAAACACTACTTACATGTCTATTGTGCTCAGATCAGTTTTTAGATATGAGAACTCACAGTTGTCGTGTCGCCGCGGCGACACGTTTGAGTTTTATATGTATAGACGACAGCTCAACTTTGAGCCCTCATATCTCGAAATTGGTTTGATCAAAATAGACATATAACGACTGTTTTGAAAATGGTTTGTCGTTAGCTACAAGAACACGTAATAAAAAATATAGGGCCCTGTTTAAAAAATTGATCGTGATGTTTACAGAATGTTTTCGGGTAATCTCAAGGTGAAACAGGTAGCAGCATGATATGTGCCCCTTAATATGCTATAAATTTCGTCTAAATCATTTCTTCGTATCTTCCATATTTTTCAAAAAATTTAAATGTTCTCATTTAAATCGGATACATTGTATACTCGAAAGATAAACAACCTACGTTTGAAGTTTGAATAAACTAAACATTGCAGATTAGATAGAAATTTTCAAACTGACAATATTAGATAAATTAAAAATTAAAGCGCTCGTCTAAATTCAAACATATTAAAACGTGAATTTCGAATTAGTACAGGATTATTAATATATTTGATACATTAATTGATATATTAATATATTTGATATTATTTGTCAATTCAGAAAGTGATTACAAATTTTTGATAATTCTATTTACGCTTTTTAAAGAATACTTTTCAAAGCCTCCATTCGATTCATAGGTGAAATCACTCTTGCTAGGCCCTTGGAGGAACTTACGCAAATCACACATGTCGGTGCACCGGTAGTACTTACCGTGGTTGCTGAAGAAGTAAGAAGACGCAGGGAGGAACCACCGGCTCAGGCAACAGTCGTTGACGTTGGTTTTCTTCTTGGGGAACCGGGGAATAGTCCGCCGTACTTCGAAAGTGATAAGTTGGTACCTGCGCCATGAATAATAATTGACATATCTAATTAATTTACATAACTTGTCCTGTTAACAGTGTAGAGATTAAAACTACTTATACATATCTACGTACACAGCGTGCTTAGTAATCGTGGTACAATCGAATGTGATGTTAATACAGTAGATTCTCGATAAATGACAGTATTCCGATGGACACGCAAGTGACGAGAAGCTATCCCCAACACCCTTTCGTCTGTTTCCCTTCGTCGCCATGACGTATAGTAGATCCTGTATAAGTGACGGTAAATCAGTGCCTCGAAACCGTCACTTATCTTATAGAAGAAGCATTTGGTATCCTTCGAGGCGGGGCCAAGGTTTCGACATTTGTTATTCTATCAACGACAGAGGTCAAAGAGGCAACAGTTCGTGGGTCGAAGGAATCGCATATCGATGCGACAACACTAATTCACGACGAAACTTTTTCATTCTTGATTTTTTTTATTAAAGTTTTACTAACGCATTTGTGACACTCTTCTTATCAAAATGAGATCAAAGTGGATATAGTTTAAGATATACTTTGCTTGTTGGCCCACACCAATAGCACATATCATTGCGTCACTTACGTGTAGAACGAAATACCATCACTTATCGAGTACCTACTGTATTCACATGATCCAAATAGTACGTGGTGCAATAGACTGACTAACGTGTCTATCAGGTATAACGTACGTTAAATTTTAAATAATTCGGCAACAATTATAATTAGACACCCGTTTCTTCAAAAATGAACCTGCTTCGACAAAAATGGGTCACTGTGTCATCCTACCGATCGTGACGAAGTACGTGGGCCTCAACGGCCTTTTCATCATGAAGCTCCCCCCCCCCCCCCCCCCCGCAACTCTCCCTTATAACATTCTTCGAACTAGCCCTCATCCACCGTTGCAAACCGCGTTACAACTTCTCAAGACAAAACCAGTCCGAACATCGAACAGTAAAGATCTCTCCGACGCTGTAATTGCTGTTTTTACGTTCAATAAAATAAGAGTTAAGTTCTAAAACGCAAAGCTCGTGAGCTACTACTCGGTCGCGAACACGACAACGAAATTTCCGAACGTGGAAAAGCGTATTTGGCAGTACCAGCCGCCATATCGAGCCCTTTCAAAGTTAATAACAATCGGGCCCTTTCGGGACAACCAATTATTCATGCGTGCGGACAACTGATTTGATAAATTCAAATCTTGAGGTGTAAAGTGACAGTGATTGTGTAATGATGGAAATTTTGTTTGTCTGTTCCAACCCAGACATCGGCTGTTGTGCATCATGTGTTTCTTCTTCGAATGGCCAGGATCGGTAGAATAACCCAGTGATAGTTGCCGTGCAGGTAGGAAGTTTTGTCAAATAAATTGAGTTCGCTGACCTGGCCGTAACATCAGCTGTCTCGCACTGCGGGATACATACTTGCAATGGTCACGATCGGTAGGATGACACAGTGACCCATTTTTGTCGAAGCAGGTTCATTTTTTGGAGAAACGGGTAAGTCTAATTATAATTGTTGCCGAATTGTTTAAAATTTAACGTACGTTATACCTGATAGACACGTTAGTCAGTCCATTCTAATTCTTTTTTGTTCAAATAATAGCGGCAAGTTGATTTCATTTGTATTTTAGTTAATTCCCATTTATGAATAATGAATAATTCGATGTTAACTTTTGCTCCGTGCTATACCGGCACGTACTGTTCGGGGCAGCGGTCGAACGTCGCTACCTAGCACGACGCGCCGTGGACCGTCCCTGAGCGCGAGCTCTACGCGCGCTCTGATTGCTCAATATTTTTTGTTAATTATTCAAAAGTGAAGCCCCAAATCGCATTTTGGCGAAGAAGAAAGTTGTTCAGTATCACCTCAGGAATCTCAGGTTTCCGGCTCGTACACCTTTTTCGTTACACCCTGTATAAAGGGTTAATAAAGAAAATCCTAAATTATTTTACTTCATACGTTTAATGACGAATGTTTCTAGCAACAAAGTTAGTGTTATTAGCGTTTTTATCAAATTTTTTATCATAATTAATCTTTTGCCCTTGTTATAAAGTGTTCGATTTCGGTATTGCAGTTATATTGCCACGGTGGATGAAAACCTAGAGCTAGGAACCGTGCTAAACTTTGGTGAACCATATTCGACAAGAGTGAAAGACGAAGATATCGGGAAAGCTGGGGTATTCGCGTTGAAGTTGGAAAACAACAATGGAACTTTCGAGATAAATCCAACAGTTGCAGAGCGCAGCGCAGATTTTGTTATAGCCGTTCGAGATAATGCACTCATTGATTATGAAATGCACAAAGTTTTGTCTTTCAAGGTGAGTACACCGTTTCAGACAAAAACTTAGATAATATTCAATTATTCAGACAAAACAAAAACAATATTAGACCCTTCAACTAATAAGACACCGTTTCTTTACAAATTTTATTGTTTAACAGCAACACATGTAAATATTTAATTTATTACACTAATCATCGTCATTTCTATTTAAACTTTTCATACTAATAGTGTTGAAAATAATATAGCATAATAAAAATATATTTCGTGCAATTTAAAACAATAAACACTGAAATGTTGATTTAATTATTTAATTCATGTTAATTTTATTATTATTTATCTCAGATTGTGGCTCAAGAAGTTGGCCCAGCAACGAACCTATCAGCGACAGTGCCGGTTACTATATTTTTGAGGGACATTAACGATAATCTACCGATGTTTGAAGAAGAATCGTACGAAGTAACATTATCAGAAAATGTTACTGCTGGGTCACGAGTAGTCCAGGTAAAAAAAAACTGTTCTGTAAGTTTGTATACAGGGTGTCCCGCAATTCATAGAAAAGCCGGATGTGAGAGATATCTGAGGCGATACTGAACAACTTTTTCCTTTGGCAAAATGTCGTTTGAGACTTTGTTTTGGAGTTATTAACGAAAAATACTGTTCAATCAGAGCGCGCGCTTAGCCGAGGGGGCGTTCAAGACCACGGTTGAGCGTACTACGATCGTTTTTCGGCTGAGTGCGCGCTCTGATTGGTCAGTGTTTTTCGTTAATAATTCAAAAACGAAGCTCCAAACGACATTGTACCAAAGGAAAACGTTGTTCAGTATCGCCTCAGGAATCTCCCATACCGACTCTTCTGTGAGTTACGAGACACTCTGTATGTATTCGCTAACAGTACATTACTGACGAAGTTTGTGCAGTTCACTTTGGGACACCCTGTATACAATACAGAGTGGGACATTTAAAACTGTTCACCTGAATAACTCGCTTAGCTTTGGTGATAGAAAAAAAATGCTTCAGACCAAACTTTCTTGGTTTTGAGAGGCGCACAGGTAATATAAAAAATATACCTGTATTTTAAAACGTAGTGGTACGTTTTTTATTTATATTTCGATAGAACATTTCAAGAGAAATATAACGGCCTATATAAAGGTTACAATGGACTACAATGGAAGATAAATTGCCCCAAATTGCTCTATGGATACTTGTGTATTTTTCTGGTTGTTGATACAACCGCTCTTGTAATCGCTAATATACATCATAGAACATAAACAAACATTCATGTTTACACTGTATGTTACAATCACCAATTGTTTATGTTTTGCATTATTGTGACCTACATTAGCAAATACAAGAGCGATGTACCAACAACCACGCAAGTATTCATAAAACACGTTGAGACAATTTATTTTCCATTCTAGCTGATTTCGAGTAACTTTCATCTAGGTCGTTGTATTCGTCTTGAGCCATTCTATCAGAATGTGAAATAAAACTATACTATTCCATTCAAAAATTCGGGTTTGTTTTTTGTATTTCCTCTATGCCTTCATCTATAAAAAATTTTGTTAGATTACATTATGCGCCACTTGAAACCAAGCAGGGTTGATTTGAACAATTCTTTTCCATCGTTAAAACTAGGCGAGTTATTTAGATGACCTGTTTTAATACCTCATCCTGTATAGAGTGACTGTAATGCAATGTTATGCAATGCAAAATGATGTAATTAAATGTAATTAACACAATATAATTCCCTTATGACAGGTGCATGCAACCGACAAAGACACAGGTGCTTTCAGCAGTATTCGATATACCAACATAATCGGCAATGGAAGCGAAGCGTACACCATGGACCCAGACACAGGATTGATAACCGTCTCCATGGGCACCTCCTTGGACCGCGAAATTGCAAAAAGCCATATATTAACCATTGAAGCTCGTGACGAAAATGGCACTGGTAATAGAGGAGTTGTTCCTTTCATTGTTAATCTGCTTGACGTAAACGACAACGCGCCTATATTTGAAAGGGACACCTACGAATTTATACTGAACGCCAATTTAACGAATTTCACATCACCGGCGTTTATAAAGGTATGTCTGCAGCTTTGTTAAAATCCCTTTACAGTAGCTCGTGTGTAAACCTCCACAGAAATAAAAAAAAAACCATTGCAGCAATTGCACGACAGTATGTAACATAATACAGTAATTGTTCCACCAACCGTAACTTACTTGTTTCATCTTAATTACTAGTGTAAATACTATTTACAAGCATAAAATAATGATTAGACACGTAAGTGCTTGGACTAATTAAATTAACCTTGATGATCTTTCACAGATTTACGCATTATTTAACTAATATAGAATATGTTTGAGAAATGATTATTTAGATAATATATTATCTTATTTTGCTGGATGTTACTTTTAAATAGCTGCCCGTTAGTGTATTTGAATATAAAAACGATTATTTTAAAATTAATTTATTTTATTTTAATATTTATTTTAAGATTAATTAAAATTATTTTATTATTTGGCTATCAGATTAAATAAATTTCTATTCTGTTTTTTTATTTTTCACCAATTTTTACTCCACCAATTCTAAGGTATAAAATGATCTAAATATATAAGTCGTGGCATACACGTGCTTTTCTAAAACCATATAAACTATTTCACCAAACAATCAGAAGGTGCTAATATAATACCACTATAGATACTGTGACTTTGAATAGTAAGTAAATTAAAATGAATTGAAAAGTTTAGCAAGAATATATTATTCATAGGCTACAGATGCCGACGCGGAGCCACCGAATAATGTAGTCAGATACGAAATAGTACACGGAAACTATGAGAATAAATTCTACCTGAACGAGACCAGTGGTGAGCTAACTCTTCGATCGCCAATTACGACAATTAGGCGAAAGAAACAAAGCGCTTCCAATAGATCTCTAAGCGCGGCTGCAAAGGAATTTCTTAGAGGCCAAAACAAAATTCCAAACAATAAATTTCAAGTTAATACGCAAGCAGGCAGGAACGAATTATTGACTCGAAACCGCAATAAAATTAATTCGGTGAATTTAACTAGAAGAGTAATGAGTGAAGTGATAAAGAGGAGACGAAGACGGGAAGAAGAGGATGCATTATACACTCTCACTGCTAGAGCGTATGATTTAGGTAAATTGAAAAGAAACTTTTTTAATGATATTACTGAACGACAATACCTATTTATAATTTCTTTGCATTCTTTCCGAAAATAAGTATCTTAACGTTACTTTCTGTTTTAATTATAAACATTATATGAATGAACGAGTAATTAAGTATCTTTACTTTTCTTTAATGAAGAGATATTATTTTTTTGTAGTTGACTTTAATTTAGTTGTCCCTGCCCCTGTCCCTGTCCCCTTTCTGTTTTAATTATAAAAATTATTTTACCTTCAAATATAATACCAAATTTATAAATTGAGTACGGACTTTACGGAGTTTTAAGTTACAATAAATATTTAAGAGGTATAAAAATATTTGAACAGAAAAATTTCCAAACTTCGTTAATGAAGGAAACCGCAAAAGTACATCGTGCAATCGCTTTGTTCTATTGAAATACAAACGGAAGAAAATCTACCTAACTTTATACAATATTGTAATCGATATCATGTATCTATTGTCCTGTTTTACAGGAGTACCGCATCTTTCAAGCGTAGCAAAAATTCGAATCCACAGTGGAATCGCAATGGAAGCCCGCATAATGATGTTCGTAGTACCAGACGAAGAACCGGATTCGGTAAAGACTGCTGAAACCTTGGCTGCCATTACGGGTGGCCGGGTTACGGTACTAGAAACTCGACCCTATATTCCACAGAATCATACCGGAAGTGCTGGTACAGCCCCTGGGGGAGGGAAGAAGTAAGTGGGCTATTAATAATTTAGTGATTATGTTAATTGACCCTTTTACGACGGTGCAATAAAAATTGGAGGCGATCGAATTTCGCTGACCGAAAACGTATGTTACTATTTTTTATTAATATTAATAGATGAGGTATGTTTTGGGTATCCTGTTTAATTAATTAGTGCATTGAGACTGGCAGTTAAATATAAAGAGAACATATTTAATATTTCTGGTACTTGACTCTAAGTTGCAAGTTGCAATTTTCGGCAGTATTATTGCAAAATATTCTAAAACTAAGTAAATATTCAAACTTGACGACATCGAATTACTTGCTATATAAAAAAAATGTTTCAAACGAAAGTTGCATGATATCAAGGGGGACATATGAAAGAATATTTCATTTTTTACTACATTACATTTTTGTTATGTTCTGAAGGTCAACTTGAATTTTTTTAATGGAATACCAAATCTTTCTCTTCGAATTTCAGAAAAGTATCAAATTCTGAGTAAAAACGTATTATAATAAGTGTTTGAAATTAATAGTTACTGAAACATTCGCAAATAAATCATTTTGTATTTGAAAATCACGCTCAGTAAACGGGAATGCAAATATGATACGCAGTACTACCTTGTTTGAAAAGATAGATTGTTTATGAAGGGACTTGTAATTCACAAAGATTTGTGAAAGTCCAAAGAAATGGATTTCGACGGAACAAGAGTATGTTAAATATAGTAACTTTTTTATAATGAAAGAATCAAAATTCCAGTTTATCCGTAGTTTGGGTCTGGATGCAAAACCTCTATAAACAAATATTCAAGAAAATTTATTCACATTTAACTGGAAAAAATTATCCAAAGTATGTCATTTTTCAATATATTTTTTAAACAAATAGGTTTTCAACAGAATGGTTTACATCGTTAAATTCGTTGTTGAAAAATACTAATTTCATACATTTACACAATTGCTCTATCTCTAATAGTGTCCAAGATATTCGTCGAAATCGATTTCGCAACCCCAACTTCAAGGGCGGTTTTAAAAAAATACGTGTAAAAATATTTGTATGGGAACTATATTATACTTCAATTTCATGAAAATCGATGATTGTCACTTCGGTATGTTCCCTTGTTAGTATAATTATTATTTTTCAATCGAAATATGGATGTACCTAATATAGAACACGTATAGTATAATATTACGTTCTTACCATTGTAAGTACATTATTAAAAATGGAATAATATTTGTTTGTTTGCCTTTTTATTCAAATTAATAGTCATTCTTCATAACAAAAATACATTTTTTTATATTTTTTTAATACATGTCTTAGGTGTTCCATATCATATACCATTTTGTCGATCGCCATTTTACTTTTTTTGTATATTTTACTGCAACTTCAGGACACTTAAACTTTGCATAGTTAACTATTAACTTAGAAATATATAATAATTTTACCGTATTTTAATGTTGGTTTGGTTGAAAAAAACATTCCTTCATTTTTTGCTGCCTTTTAAATCAGGTATTTCATATTAGGTGCAGTTACCCTATGCACCTTAGCACTCTATTTGAAAATGTGCAATTTTCAGAAGCATTATTGTGGCACGAGTCGAGCAAACAGAACCAGGCACACCTTTAGTGGATGTAGAAAAGATTCGGGAAGCATTAGCCGCAAATGGAGTAGGAATCATCGGTGGTACGCACACAATTATGAATATGACCATAAACATGAATACTATAAAGGATCCTGTAAACGGAACACCTAGTGCAAATGCCAATGATGGTCAAACAACGATTATAAATAACACTTTCAGCAGTACCCAGAGTGAAGAAGTAGTAAGTATACAAAAAGAGAATAAAATATTAAAAATTAAATGAAAATAGTTAGGGCGACCATAAATTATTGACTTTAGAATGGTAATAATGATTATTATTATTATTATTGTTTTCACATTCTACATGTCATGTAAAGTTTATTGTTGGGTACAATTTCACAGTCTTTTCAATTACAAATCATAATTCGGGACACATAACGACTAAATTAAAAATTTTAAAAACCGTCGACGCAAAAAAGGCACGAGTTTCTCACCTGTAATATACTCTCCCTGGTCGTCATCCGGGCCTCAAAATTTCCATGAAATCTAAACGTTTCAGTCGAAACTCGATGAATAATAACAACCATACGATTTTGACCAACAATGGCTATAAATCTTCTCAGAAATATACACTTTAAACCAAAAAAGACCGCATGAAAATCGGATCAGTCATTGATAAGCTACGAAGCCACAAAAACACACACGTGCGCGCGCGCGCGGACGCATCATACTTATACAAACTTACAAACTATACAAACTTTTACGTCGAGGGTTAAAAATGTCTTAACAGTGCTATGCCGCGGCCGAACAGTTACGGTAAGTGAAATAATGCTCGAGAACTTTCCACGAGAAACCGATCTTACTTAAACAAATTGGCTTTATTTAAAATAGTAAAAAGCTTGTTTAAAAAATGATTGCCTGGTTCTATATCACTGTAAATGCATCGCGGTCAAATTCCCAGCAGCCTCAGCTGATCGTCGCGGATGTATCGCATTGGCGGAAGAATCTGCAGAGTAAGCCAGTAGAGCGAGGCATAAGTAGAGTTGTAAGATGGTGAAATTTGATCTACCGGGTGGCCACGTAAGAATGAAATTAATGCCGTAGTACATTATCTGCTCGTTATTCCGCATCCTGTTTACCAATGTTGAGTAATATTTAATGTAATTAACTACCCTAATTGCCACTAGGTTGCCATTAGCGAGACTAATGGGCACAACACCGACGAAAATCGAGCCAAGTTTGGCAGTCGACATGCAGCGCCACATTCTAACCTAAATGGCGACCAACTTTTCGCACTTTTTGGTTCCCAACACGCAGCCATCTTTAACCATTTGAATCAGGGGTATCGAACCAGCGGCTTTTTCTCATAGCGCAGGAGAACATAGGGGAACGGCTACTTTCATACCCACTTCGCTTGGACGAATTTCTTTTCGCACGAACCTCAGAATTGCGAGCTGCCAGTTCGATACAACCAACGCTGCGATGAGTTGATCGCAATTTAGCTTTTAATGTGGCGCTGCGTATCGACGTCCAAACTTGGCTCAACTGTGGCCGATGCAACGTGTTGACCTGCCTGACTTAGCTATCATTGTTGATAACAATTCAAGTACTCGGTTATGTATGAGCGCTATTAACAATTAAAATTGGCATTTAATCATGAAATGGACTAACAATTAAGTCAGTTATTAGTTAATCGTCAGTCGAATCGATGATTAACTTGATTAAATTGATGATTGAAGATTGATCGTTTTTATGATAATACATTCTTGATGCTTCTTTATTACAATTCGTAAAATTATCAAGATACTAAAAGAGGTGAAAATAATTCTGATGCGCAAAAAGGAATTAATTACGATTTAATGTCAGTAAAAAACGATCAATAGATGATTAACGATTAATATATATTATCTTTGGTGGTTAATGATTAATATTTATAATTGCCAATTAACGACTAATCTGATCAATCGAATAAATTTCTGCTAATCACAAGCGTTAATCGGTGAATCAAGTAAATAATTTGATCTAACCCTGTAATTTGATACCTAATACTAAAATTTACATACATTTTTATAGAGACGATTGCTGAAGCGATTCTGAACAATTTTTTCCCTTTGCCAAAACGGTGATTAAAGCTTCGTTTCTGAATTATTAACGAAAAAGACTAACCAATCAGAGCGCGCGCTCAGCCACGAGAGTGTTGAAGGCCGCGGTTGAGCGTACTACGATCTTCTTTCGGCTGAGCGCACGCTATACACGGCCTGATTGGTCAGTCATTAATAATTCAAAAACGAAGCCTTAACCAACATTTTGGCAAAAGAAAAAGTTGTTCAAGATTGCTTCAACAATCACTCTTTAAAACATTTGAAACCGCTTTTTTCAGACGGTGTACAAGGCAGAGAACAAATTACTCTTCTGGCTTTTAATTATTCTGGGTTTACTTATGCTTTCGGCCATTGCCGGATTGATTATTTGCTGCATTTGCCCTGGATGTCCATTTTATATGGCGCCCTCAAAAAGACGGGTACATTCTTCAGAAACATTAGTGGTACGAACAGATGGAAGGCCAAAACGGCACCTTCATCGACAACCTGCAATGCATGCTGAAGGTAAAACGCTTTTGAAATATTAGCTGCTGTGCTTCTCACAATATTCTTGTCAACCACTTTTGAAATCGTGTATCGAATTTTACTCAAAGTGTTCTTAGATGAGAGACGATTTTTTTCCAGAAATGGATCTCATATTAGGCAACTTTATCCTAAATGCTACAAATAATCTTCCTTGTCCTGCAACTTTCACTTGTTGTTCAGAGACAATTCAACTTTTTGATTTATCAGGTTTCTTATGTTTTTTATAGTCGTATCAACAATTAATAATTCACAGTTATTACTTTTTTTATCGAACTGTCCTTGAAAATGATGACAAGACAGATGACACTTGTACATCACACCAATAAAAGCAATAACACTCATCGGAAGCATTAATATATGCCAAAACTTCACAAAAACACCTCGAACTTTCCAAAAACATTATTTGTAACGTTATGTTGGACCTCACAAATGGTTGTCCAATTTCAGTATCATGGAATGGAAGAAAAGAAGCATGGAGCGCAGACCCAACAAGGCGAAACTGGCAGTTCAATAAAAGAAATGTAAAAAACTGTTCTCTTCCTGGCGATGTTGCTTACATTTCCGAGAGGCCAATGGACGGCCACTCTCACTTGAACGTTGACCCTCATAGATTAAGGGATGGGTTATCATATGATCACTCCAGGAGAAGCAGAATGAACGAACAGGAAAGAATGTACATGGAAGATATTGAAGGACACAAGGTCAGAGGTTATAGCACTGCTGAGATGGACTCTCTGCAGCAGCATGAAATAGAAAGGGGCTCGGACTTGCAACGCCAAGCCTATGGGCAAAGGTGAGTAAATTACTACCCCAGACACCGCCGGACGTCGATAATACGTAGAGAAAACGTCCAAATGTCCTACGTCCATTTTGAACGCCCACAGGACGTTTTGAGGACTTAAACTCTGGACGTTTTACGAACGTGCATGACGAATGTCCTATGGACGTCCTGGGGACGTAAATGCTGGACGCTTTAAAAGAGTATATTTCGAATGCCCTATGGACGTTCTGAGGACCTAAATTTTTGTCAGTTTAAGAACGTCCATTTTTAAGTCTTACGAATGTTGTTAGAACTAAAATGTCAGATGCTATAAAAGCACCCATTTGTCTTGTGGGTGTTTTGAAAGACTAAATTTCTATGTAAGTTTGCAGTATTCAAATTGCTTTTTCTGTTATACTTATTTCTTCTATGATTTTGTAGATCTTTAAGACACTGACGTGCAAAATTACAGGATAACTCAGTTTTCGACGAAAAATTGTCGATACTAGAACTTTCTAATTTCGACTGGTGAAAGAGTGAAGACTTTTAAAATGAGACTAGGTTGATTGTTGAACGATTTTTTTCACGAAGTTATAACACTTAAATATTGACAACTTTTCGTCGAAAATTTAATGATCCTTCAATTTTGCACACCAGTGTATCCGGACAAAGTTAGAACTACAGGTATCTGAAATGTTCCATTGCAATTTGATTCATATCCGGTCCAAGGTACATGGAACCCGACATGCGCGAGGAAGGAGCCGTGAGGGAGCAACACTTTTACCGCGAAGGAAACGCAGAGGTTCTACGATTGATGACAAGAGGGCAACTGGAAGACCGTACAGCAAATCACATTCACCACCCCCACCACCATCGTTCAACTACGTTGATCGTAGACGGCAAGGACATAATCCTGCAAAGATTCATAGAAGATCAAAACACGGGGCACGAGATAGCGATGCAGGACATCGAGGCGCCTCACAGCATGGAATCTCATCAAAGGCCTGTGAAAGTGTTCCAGCAACAGCCGGAGATAATCCTTATACCGGACAAGCTGGACCTCGGCCACAGACAGCACATCGAGGAGATAGGGCCGAACGTTCAACGGCTCGTGATCGACCACGGCGAATACGAGTCGCAGAAGACGGAGATCGAGTCCCAGATGAGAGAGAGCCTGAGGCAGGAGAAAGAAGAGACAGTCGCGGCTGGGACGTCGATTCCTGAGAGGCAACCTATGGATACCAAAGAACAGGGCCGAGTGAATGACACTCGTTACTCTCTTCGCGATTTGGAATTGGCTAGACAGAACGCTCTGCTGACTAGGTTATTACTGGAGAGGGAGAATCGTCGAGCAGGGGGCGTTGCTGGAGTGGATTCGACGAGCTACTTGGAGACTCAGAGCCTCCCTGGACAGGTAGCGATCGCTACACAGACAGACAGGACGGCGGCCACACAGACGGAACGCCACGTGAGGAGCAGAAGCGATAACGATGAATCCGACGAGGAGTCCAAGCAGAGGAAGAAGTTGAAGTCCAGGAAAATGTACGGGGACGGAGACTGGAAGAAGACTACTACGCTCTGGATGAAGTCGCCGATCGAGGAGGACGGCAGTCCTCGCTTCGATAAACGCTTAAGTATCCTCAGGAGAAAGATGAAGGAGGTGAAAGAAGGCAGGAAGATCCCCTTAGAGCCGGATGTGCTTAGAGAGATCTCAGACTCTCTGGATGGAAACGGAAGTTCGTATAAAGAAGAAGACGACGAGGCCGTGTGTAAATATAGGAAATCAACAGAACAAACTAGTATTAGCTATAAAGTGTTGAAAGAGAAGGGAAATGGTTCGTTATCCTCTGAGGAAGTGTGCAAAGGAAAGCCACAGGAAGGCAGCGAGGACATGACCGACGACCAGAAGATAAACGCCACCGAATCCACTTCCTCGTCGGAAATAAGAATCCAACGCGAGAAACGCGGTCGTGAGAAGGAAGGCGAGAGAAGCCCAGAAGCGGACACGAGACCGAAGAAAAAGTCAGACGGCCTGATTAAACCTAGCTTCAAGATTCTTGAAAAAGAAATCACGATGCTGTCGAAGAAACTTGGTAAATTCGGAGACAAGAGGTTCCATGAAAGCACTGGCAGTGACGGCGCGAGCCAAGAAAAATCCGGGTCGTTTTCGAAGGAACTGAGAAGGGACTCTGATCAAAGAGTTTCGAGCAAGTTGAATGCCACGAGTGGTGCGGCAAAATTGGAATCAAAATCTGAGCACAAGGAAGAGAAAAGAAGACAAAGGAAAGAGCCGGCTATACCCAAGGCGAAACACAAGCTTCAGTATCAACAGGCTCAAGTAATTAGTTCCGGGAATTCGGACTATAACAATAGCCTAGATAAGCCGAAGAAATTAAATACAGTTTGGCAAGAAAATGTGAAGCACAAGGTCAGCGGCCAAAGTCATTTGAAAGCAAAGCGAGAAGTACAAATTGACAGACGAGAATCTAAAAAGCAAATAGCTGAATTTCGAGACGAAGACGCTGAAAGACGAAAGGATGGGACTATGAAAGAAATGGCGAAGGCCGAGCTGAAGTCTGAAAGGGGTGAGAAAGGGAAAGTGACAACGAGGATGCCAAAAATGGCCGCTATGACCCGCAGAAAGGGGATAGAGGAAACTAGCACTAGCTCAGAGGAAAGAAGAGATGAAAAAGGTTTATCTATTTTAGAGGCCTTTAGGAAGAAGAGAAGCGCACATATAGCGGAACGAGAAGCGAATAGTTATCGACATCATCGCGAAGAAGTAGTAACAGAAAATGTAATGCAAAAGTTTAGCGACGATTTTGTTGAAGAGTCGAAAAAGGAAAGTACGGAGGAAAATATAGGGACTTGCTCGGGTGTATTAAAAAATGTCGAAGGATATACTGGAAAGCCTAAAAAGAAGTCTATTGAGGAACACATGAGCGTGAGTAAATTATTTGATTCTTCTGTGAGTAATTTAGATAGCGAGCAAGAATTAAATAAATCTCCGACTAAGAAGGAAAAATTCACTGAAAGTAAAGGAATCGCACGTGATGGAAGAGTTGACAATGCTACGACATTTAAAGTAGGAAAAGCAAAACAGGTTAAAGAAACTGATGGGGCATCGGTTCGTGTGAAAATTGCGAGAGACTACAATAATGAAGAAATAGAAGAAACTGCACAAGAGAATAGAGATGCAAAGGAGACTGGAAAAAGCAAGACACAACCTGTGGAAGAGAACTTGGAAAAGAGTCCAGAAAAGGACGAGCCATTATGTAAGACAGAACGAGCATCTACAAGTAAATCTGAAGACCAGCTGCGAAAACAAAAGGAACAGAGTGAAGAATTGGATGACTTATGCGCACCTTTAAAGCAGAAGATAGAAGAAGTCGCAAGAAACGTTGGAAAAGATGGTAAACATGTGGAAGAGCTGAAAAAGACGGTCGCAGAACATAAAACTGAAGAGATTTCTACTGAACAAGAAACAGAAGATACATTGAGTGACGCTAATATTCGTGAAAGTATGATTAATCTTGATGTTGAAGATAAGCGTGATCTAAAAAAGGAAACGAAACAAGGTTTAGAATTACAAACTTTCACAGAAGAGACAAGTAATGGTCAAATGAGTTTCGTAAAAAATATTGAACAACCTGCTGTTGAATACGTGAAAACTGAAATGTCTGATAATGTTCGAAACGGTACAACACAAAGAACAGTACACGGATTGAATGTATACCAAAAGGAAGACAAAACTTGTCAAAGTAACGAAGCAGAAGAAAAAAGAACAGATCATGTGGATGTTCTAGAAGATGATTTTACTAAAGAGGACGAAAATAGAATAAAAGTTCTACAAGATGATTTTACTAAAGAGGACGAAAATAGAATAAATGTTACACTTAATAATCAGGAAGGAAGAACAATTGATTTAGTTCCAATGAATATTCTCAATGAAGAAGAAGCTATTAGCAAAGTTAAAACTGATGAACGAAAAGATACAGATGATGTTTTTTTAGATGAAGAGTTGAAGCATGCTAAACCGCAAACTGAAAGTAGAAAATTTGAAACAAATGATCGGATTGTAGAAAATATTGTTTCAGACAAGCATGAAAACATTAACGATAAGGGGCAAACTGGCATTGAAAGGGCAACTGAAGAGCACAATACTGTTAAAGAGGCAAGTGAAGGTCGTGAAACTATTGGAGAACCAGTCGAGGGTCATAAAAGTATTGGTAAAGAAGGCGAAAGACACAAAATTGCTGAGGAACCAATCGCGAGTCACAAAATTGTTGGGGAACAAATTGCGAGTCATAAGATTATTGGAGAACCAAGTGCGAGTCATAAAGTTGTTGTAGAACCAATTGCAAGTAACGGAATTGTTGGAGAACCAATTGCGAGTCACAAGATTGTTGAAGAACCATTTGCGAATCACCAAGTTGTTGGAGAATCAATTGCAAGTCATAAAGTTGTTGAAGAACAACCGATTGCGAGTCACAAGATTGTTGGAGAACCAAATGCGAGTCACAAAGTTGTTGGAGAACCAATTGCGAGTAACGAAATTGTTGGAGAACCAATTGCTAGTCAAAAAGTTGTTGAACAACCAATTGCGAGTCACAAAGTTGTTGTAGAACCAATTGCGAGTCACGAAATTGTTGGAGAACCAATTGCGAATCACGAAATTGTTGGAGAACCAATTGCGAGTCAGAAAGTTGTTGAAAAAGCAATCGCAAGTCATAAACTTGATGAAGAAGCAACTCAAATTTTCGAAACCATGGAAGAACCAACTGAGGACGATAATGTTGTTAGAGACTCAACTGAGAGTTACAAAATCGTTGAAGACCAAACTGAAATTCATAAAATTCATCAGCCACAAACTGAAGACTATAAAATTATTAAAGAGCCAATAGAAGGCAAAGAAATTGTCGAAGAACCGACTGTAAATCATAAAATTAACAAACATCCGACTGATGGTTACAAGATAGCTGAAGAAATAACAGGACGTATTAATTTTGGTGAAAAAGAAACAGAAGATTGTAATGTTACTGAAAAGCTCATTGAAGACCATAAAGTTAGCACAGAAACATATATTTCTAACGTGAAAGAGAAGAGTCACGAAAGAGAAGAAAATGTTTCAGTGGATGTTGATGACGATAAAAGGAGTGAGGAAGAAAATTTAACCTTGGACAAAGAAAAAGACTCTCATACAGAAAGAGCTGATGTTACCGGAAACAAAACTGTCGATCAGAAAATAAATGAAGATAAAAAGGCTTCTTCAAACAAAGTAGAAGAAACAGTAAATAGTACGAGTGATGGTCAAAATGGAGAGAAAAACGTTTTTCTAGATAAAGTGGAAGACTCTGTCAAAGAAGAAACCACTGTAAAACAAGCTTCAAGTGATAAACGCGAAATGGGTGAGAATGAACACGTTATTCTTTCTTACGAAAGCTCGAAAGCGCAATCTGAGGAAAATGTACAGGATGCTACAGGGAGTAATACTGTTGAACGCACGACTAAAGTACAGGATGACGTAAGTGAAGAGAAAAAAAAAGAAACAGCTGTAGAAATACAAAAAATTAACAACAGCCAAGATGAAAAAAATACAGCGAAGGAACAAGAATCCGATGATATTAAAATTAGCGAAGAAAATAATTTTGATGAAACACAAAAGTTTGGTGCCGATCAGATGAGCGACAAAGATGTTATTTCGGAAACGTCCAAGACTGACAATGAGGAACGTGACATTAAAAATGAAGATAGCATCTCAGCAATTCGAGACCACCTTTGCCACAAAAAAGGTATTATTTTGGATACAGCTGACGTTAATATGCAGAATTTTATTGAGAATCAAACTTATCTACCACAAATGCCTAGCATCGAAAAACAAAAAAGCGAGCCGGAAATTCCTATTTCAACGAATAATGATATGAATGAAGAAACAAAAGAGAAAACTTCTGGTAACGAAACGAGTAAAAAAGAAGGGGCCTGGTCAGAAATGTTTAAGGCTGTCTATTCTCTGGTTGATAAAGTGACTAATGGCAAAGGATCAATAAATATGACTTCTGAAACAAAAGATAGTGTAACTGTACACACAGCAACAGATAATAAAGTCCTTGAAGAAGAAAAGTCTTCGTCATTCTTTAAAGATGAAGATAATAAAAAGATGAAGCTTGCGAGTTCTAGTGAAATAAAAGTGAATGATGAATCATTAAAATTCATACAACAGAAATCAGTTATACAAAAAACAACAGACGACAAGGGAAAAATTGTCACTGCTGCAGACGATAAATTAACAAGCGGTTTAAGGAATAATACTTTAATAACAGAAAAAGGAGCAATCTCAGAGGTTCACAAAGCATCTGAAGGTACAACCGAAACACTGGTGTTAGAAAAATCCATCCAAGAAGAAGAAGCTGATGGAGCTTCACCAAAGAGAATAGTACAACAGAGTTCAAACGATCTTAAAGTAGAAATGAAGTCTCAGGTATATGATAAAACGAGAAATGGTGAACCAGTACTAGCTACTGAAAAGAAGAAACAGTCGCAAGATTCGCAAAGTGAAGGGAGCAATGGTTCTCATGAGACAAAATTGCATGGAACTTTCGCACAGGTGTCTGAAGTAATAAGGGGAGAAAAGTTTTCTTTAGATTCTATGATACCAGGGACTATAGCAGATTCTACAAAAGCATCGAAATCCAAGAAGCAGTCGAAGCCAGTAGACAAGCAAACTGAATTAAACAGAGTAGAGCAATTCGTTGAGGAACAAAGTTTCACCCCTGAAAGCGAAGAAATCCAATCGCATTCGGAGGGAGAATTACATGCAAAACCTGATGATGCTGCATCTCAAAAAGAGCAGGGCAAGCAAGGCTTAATCAAGGAAAAGGCGGCTGAAGAAATTCTCTTAAGTGAAGATATACCAGAAGAAAGCAAAAAAGAGGAACCTGTTGAGGAGCACTACGCAAACGTAAGCCCTCCACTTTTTACGAACGTAGTAGATACAGTGGTAGACTCCTATGACAGTGATTCATCGAGTGACATTTCCAGAAAGACCACGTTGACAACCAGACCGTATCAGACACCACGCCATCGCGCTCGAGAATGTCCTGAGAACGTGGCTGTTCAAGCAACGGGAAATAACGATGCAGAGAATATTGATGACAAGGAAGGAGAGATGTTAACACTTGTAGTATTCGATGAACAAAAAGCAGTGCCTTCAAAAGAAGAAATGTTTGGTAATATTGAAGTTGCGCGCACAGAAGAAGTTTCACCAACAAAATTAGTAAAAAAAATGGACGATACGGAACCTGCATCAAGTAAAATGAATTCTACGTATATGCAAACACCTGTCTCTTATGAAAAAAATATGGTGATAGCTAATACTGAGGATAGACAACATATGAAGCAAATGAGTTCAAGATACGCCTTAGAAGATGACAAAAAGTCTTCAACTACTGCCTTACATTTGCAAGATACAAAATTGGAATCCGAAGTGAAAGACCAAAGTGGGAGAATGTCAAAAACCATGTCATCGTCATTCTCGAAAATTACTAAGACCGACACACTCAAACTTAGCGATAGAAGAATAATAGAAAGGGAGAAGAAGAGAGTCTCTTCACAGAGGAAGAAAAGAAGTACTTCTGAAGAATCTTCTGGGGAGAAGGCAATTCACTCTAAGGACACGACCAACCTTGGACGACATCGGACGCGTAAAAAGGCTGCGGAGGATCAGCCGAAACAGAAAGATATGGAGCAAATGAAGAGAAAGGATGAAGAGACTCGAAGGAAGCAATCTGTGTTGAAAATGAGAGGTGAAGGGGATAAAAAGTCGTCCAGTGGTAGCGAGAAGCACCGGACACCGCCGAGGGCGGGGGAT
Organism: Holcopasites calliopsidis; assembly: GCA_023838395.1. Classification (NCBI taxonomy): domain Eukaryota; kingdom Metazoa; phylum Arthropoda; class Insecta; order Hymenoptera; family Apidae; genus Holcopasites; species Holcopasites calliopsidis. Next base: position 212,237 of record JALHAQ010000052.1, read on the forward strand.
ATTGACATGAGCAAAGCGCAGCCGAAGTATATGGCATGGTACAAGAAGAACCGAGAAGAGATGGAGAAGAAGAGAGCTGAGCTAATGGCTACGGATGACGAGGAGCAGCTTCCGCGGTGGCTGCGAAGAAGTATGAGAAATCAGAAGGCCGAAAAAGAAGGAAAAAGGACCCCTGACAACAGAACTGCGGACATGACACCACGTACGAGGCGAAAGGTGAAACCTTTGGTCAATGTCGAGTCCGAGCAATTAAAGGCCATCGTTCGTCAGGGTAGGAAATTGCGGAAAGCCGAGGGTGGGAAAAACGAGGACCCACCCGTTCAAATATTCGCGACTACGCCACCCGCAATACCACAAACGGATCCTAAACACCATTTGGTGCAACATTCTGAGTACAAATATGAAAAAATACCTGCTCCATTTTACCTTCACCCACCGCCTGTTCCTCATCCCTCGCCGCAACTGTCACCGGAACGCTTTGACGTTCGGTCAACAATTGAACATGGCTGCATAGATGAAGATTTCGATTCTAGCATAACTGTATCACTTCAGGGTTGTAACAGGTTACGTCATCAACAATTGTTGGAAAAGAAGAGTGTATTCGACATTGCATACAGTGAGGCTGCACCGTCGCAACTTCGAGCTGACAGCACCACACCTCCGTCTTAAACTGAGAATCATTCTTGAATGCATTTTCATGCCGTGTGGAGGAATAGTTTGAAATGGAGATGGAATCGAACATTATTGAGACAGGATATTATTATATGTTTTAGGTAACAAGCAATGAGGTTTTATACTTATAGAAAAGAATTTTTTAGCGGTGTAAGGAGCATGTAAAAAATTTACGGTGCAATGAGTAAGATACAGAGTATTCGACAACAGGTGTGAGAAAAATCTAAATGGATGATTGCTGAAGCGATTCTGTACAACCTTTTCCTTTGTTAATATGTTGGTTAAGGCTTCATTTCTGAATTATTAACAAAAAAACACTGGTATCAGAGCGCGGACTCAACCGCGAGGGCGTGGGTTCGACCGGAACGTCTCATCACAATTGTGCCTGGGCGCGCGTTCTGATTGGTCAGTGTTTCATTAATAATTCAAACACGAAACTTTAACCAACTTTCTACCAAAGGAAAAAGTTATTCAGAATCGCTTCAACAATCGCCCCTTAAAATTCCCTCCGCCTGTTACCGAATACCCTATATGTTTTTGGTTCCTGAGTGGTGTACTATGCGTTGCAGAGGAGAAGTCCTCTGGAAACAACGTGAGTCCACCTTCTCTGACGTAACTGTAGGGATAGGGCACACGTGAGAGTGGGAGGTTCGACGGAGTCACATGAAAGTGAAGGCTTCGACGGAGTCCCACCAGAATTGGGAGTTCGACGGAGTCTCGCGAGAGTGGGGGGTTCGGCGGAATCGCACGAGAGTAGGGGACTCGACGGCGGCGTCACGGACGACCCCAGCCGAGGACATCTTCTTTACGACGCATAGTATTATAATTCAAGGATAAACGAAAACGGAAATTGAAATAGAAAAGATTAAATTATGCACACAATGCAGGTTTAATTATAATATAAATTAGATTTGACAAGTTGTTGAATTATAGATTTCACAATTTACACTTTGATAGGTAATGGACTATAATAAAAACAGAAATTATTAATGACAATGTTAGAGGCGAATGTAATTGGATGTGAAATGATAAACATTTATATACGTATACATATGCATATTTAATATAAAAAGTGTAATATCAAGAGGAAGCTGACAGTATCTAATGCAAAACTACTTATAACAATTAACAATCAAATTTTGTCTATCTAAAAACATTTCAAAACATTTTAAATTTGAGTAGCATTGTATCATGAAATTTCGTGACGAAATAATTATTAAACGGAATTGTATAAACTGAATATGTACATTTATTATTATTCTAGTAATATATACGGTTTTGAAATGTTGTGTGTCCATTTACATATTCATAAAACTAATTTTCCCAAAAATTAGCTTTTATAGACTGTGCCTTCTCCTTTGCTCCGGAGTTTGAGCTTTGTATACAATGAAGTGAGCACAATTAATATTTCTTTATTCATTAAAAATTCTACAAATGAACGTTATTGCCCATTACAGAATTATATGTTTATTAGCATTTCTTGCATTTATCTATCAGCATCCTGCTTTGTTGCAGAAACAGATATGAAATCTCTTAATTATTACTTCATTTTTCACAAATATAGATATCAATTGCATAATTCACAATTTTACAAGACAATTTTTTTTAAATGTTATTGCCGTTCAGAAAGAAAGTAGCACATCATTCTGATGACCAATTTTATATTACAATTGTTATTCTAACATTATAATGTTTCTAATTATCTTGTAAATACATATGTATAAAACCCCAATTTTTTTGTTTACCATATATTTAATTCCACACAATTCCCATCTGAAATCTTATAGCAAACTACGTCTCAGCTCAATATCGCTAATTATTAATTATCAAAAAAACTTAATACGGTATCGTGTTTATATTTGTTCTCCAAAACTGTGCAATTAAATTGTTAAAAATTTGATACTTCAAAAGCTTCTTTCTTTACTTAAACTGCCAATTTTTTGATAATTTTATCATACTTTTATACTTCATAAAAAACCATTAAGTTTCTATCCTAGCAATTTTTTTGCGTCTACTATAGTTTTCAAAATATACGGGAAAAAAATGGGATATATATAACATCCACAAGGCGCTTTCACCACAAAAATCAAAAAGTTGCAAATACAAATTTGTCTGATACTTGTATTGAACTTCTCTACAAGTCAGCAAAATAGCGAGCAGATTAAAGTGCTGTACTTACCAAAATCCTCTTGTAAATAATTCTTAAACATTTATTATGGAAGAAATGCAACTGCATCCTTAAAAGAAAATGCTTTAATCATAGTTACAGTCGCAAAAGTGTCGTATTTACAATAACAGAGTTCAACGTTTCACCAGCAGGGTTCAAAATCAGCTACTTGGTTCTCCGTGCGACCTGGAGTCGCATAAATTATACGAATGCAGTTTGTAAAGCCTGCTCCTTGACGCCATCCGCTGACAACCACAATAGGATCCCCGACACTGATAAACTTTTTCCTTCGAAGAGAATCGATACCACTTTGTATTCGAGTTTGCATGTCTTGGCTCCAGTCAGGCAAAGGCTCGTCTATGTCGAAACACATTAAATAGATACGTTACACAGGCTGTCCCATAATTCATAGAAAAGCCAGATATTTGAGATTCCTGCGGCGATGCTGAACAACTTTTTCCTTTAGCAAAATGTCGTCCTAGGCTTTGTTTTTGAATTATTAACGAAAAACACTGGCCGCTCAGAGCGCGCGTAGAGCCCGCGCTCAGGGACGAAATGTCACGTCGCGTTGGATGGTGACGTACGGCTGTTGCCCCGATCCAAACGCGTTGGTATAGTCAGGAGCAAAAGTTGTATCGAACACTAAATCGATGCAATGAAGAATAATGTCGAATTATCCATTATTCGTGAGTAGCGAATAAAAACCCTGTACCGACGCGTTTGGATCGGGGCACCGGCCGAACGTTGCCATCCAGCGCGACGCGACATACCGTCCCTGAGCGCGGGGTCTACGTGCGCTCTGAGTGACCAGTGTTTTTCGCTAATAATTCAAAAACAAAGCCTCATACGACATTTTGCCAAAGGAAAAAGTTGTTCAGTATTGCCTCAGAAATCTCCCATATCAGGCTGTTCTATGAGTTACAGGACACCCTGTAGAATTCATTATTACATATTGATGCATTTGTAAATGTACAACGATTAGTTTTGGGGCAAAATGACCTGGCATCACATACTTATATAAAACAAAGTAACAAAAAGTACTGTTAATTTTCAAAATCCCAATTGAACGCCTTCAAATTTGATTGACCCATTTATTATTTTACGTCCTGCAGCATAATTACACTGTTAGTTTTTCGTAGTCGCTGATGACTAGTAACTCGATGCAACACTAAATAAATCAATAATAAATAATTCTAGAATGTGTTCTTTTTTAAATATAAAATAATAATAAGACGACGGTCAAAAAGAGAAGTATTACAATTAAGTGTATCTGCAGGCATTCGTAAGAGAAACTAAAGGAGCACAGTAGAACATTATTTGAGATGAATAAAAATATTTGACACAAATCAAAAACATTTTTGGTTCATGCTAAATATTTTAGATTTACTTCTATAATGAATGGGATGGAGGCCGTAATAGAGTTGCAACCATCTCGCAACTACACCATAACGAGTGACAGCAAGAATGGGACATCTTGGTCGATACATTGACAACAGAACAGCGCTGCGTCCTGTTGTTGTTGTAACGATAATAGCAGCTGCATTTGATTTTAAGGACGTCTCGATCGCGCCAACTACGATTGCGTGCAAAGGATCCAAAGGTATTGGCACCTGATTTTATGCAAAAGTACAAATATTAATATAGTGCAGATGGAAAAGTATATAGAAATGGTATACGAATTACAAAATACATAAATTTTTAATAAATATGAAACGAACAAAAGATAGAAACAGATTTGTTCAAAAGATGTTATTATAAAATGGAGTGTTTTTGATGTATAGAAAACATCATCTATTAAAATGTTCCATAATTAGTATTTTTCATAATCGTGGAATGGAACATTAAAACATTTGTTTCTTTTAGTTACAAAAAGAAGTTTATTTCATAAAATTTTCTGATCGACTTATGCTACGAACTATTCTTTTATGATAATTAGACTACGGGTTTTTATACATTTATAGGAAGGTGCAAAAATTCATAGAATCCACTTACGTAATATGAATAAATATCCAAATTATTGTCTTTTTTATAATACCTTGTAATAATTTCCTACCAAAGTTCTGCTGTTTTACTATATGTACTGTTAAAAATATGAACTTGCATAAAAATTCGCAGCCTAGTAATAATAACATAAATTTGATCGATCCACATACCATATAGCTCAGTTCACTAAAAATTTCCTTTTGCCAGCGAGCGCTTTCCGCTTCTCTACATACCATATCGACATCTTTTAATAGCTTAATAGTTTCCTTCACGTTTGTATCGCCGGTTTTGAGAAAAATTGCATCGACCCCATTTAATACAGCATTTGCAATTAGATTCATATCAACAGTTCGTTTTTCTTTATTGCATACTTGGAATCCTAACACAATTGGTTTCCCTAACTACAACAAAATTAAATTGCTAATTTCATTTGTTGTAGCTGTACAATGCCTTTCAGAAATAAATACAGAATTTTTAATATGGATTCAGGTTTGAAAAACATTTTATAAGTGAAACATATTTTGATGAAATTGTTAATTAAATATGCCACAATTATTACATTATTAATTGAATATGCTACAATTTACAAGTAGCTCCATTATTGATTCCCTGTCTATGTTGACATATTTTACTTAGGAAAATAAAAATTGGTAGTCCATTTTTTGCTAGGTTTAATTTACAATTTGAACAGTTAATTTATAAATGCTGTGCACAATTCGTTATAAAACTCCGCGATATTTTATTAACTCATATTTACATATGTATACGGTGGGCATTTAAGTAGTAATATCCTTTTTTATAAAACATGACTTGATAATGCGAAAGAATTTACATTAAAAATGCAAACATAAATAAACAGTTACCTTGATACATTTTGCAATAATGATCTTTTCCACAAGGAACAACTTTTCACATCCTACTTCTATTTCAACGCTGCTCCTATCGAGGAGGACAGCGTCAGCTGCATTCAAAATTTCATCAAAATTTTCTAAGCCTTGCTGTGTAGAAATTTTCGCCATCACGCAAATTCTAGTAACGCCTTCAAGAAAAATCAATCGATGATCAACATCAATTGTGTCGTCATATACAGTAATGTTCCATAAGAACAAGTATACAGTAATGTTCCCAATTAAGCAACTCGCCCGAGACCGGTCAGTTGCTTATTACGGATCAGACATACTATTCGGCTTGACCTTGTTTTCGATCAGATTGAGAGCGCCCACAGTCAACGAACGAGGGGCTCGAGATAGCGGCAAGCCATAAAGGGTTCCGTCGAGACGAAATGTTATTTATACTTTAGGCCTGTGCGAGATCCCGAAATCTCGGGAAGCCCGAACTTCGGGTCGGATCGAGTCGGGATAAGTCAGACGAGATCAGTCGGGATTTCGATACATTTCGAGATCTCGAAACGTTTCGAGATGGGCTGGAACCGGCTGAGATTGGGCTGCGACCAGGCTGTTACCGGGCTGGGACCTTGCTGTGACCAAGTTGTGACCAGGCTGCGAGCATACTGTGACAGGGTTGAAACGCCCTAAGAAATGGCTCAGTCGTAGCCTGGTCACAGCCTGGTCACAGCCCTTTCTCTCTCCATTACAATTCCTCTTTGATATACCATGATTCTTCATCTTTTTTCTTCATTTCTTTTGTTGTAAAAACGCGCGTATCGAGATCTCGACACGTTTCGGGTTCTCGAAGCCTCTTAGGATCTGGAAATATATCGGAATCTCGATACGTTTCGAGACCCTAACTCTTTCAATATCCTGATAGATCTCGCCCGACTTTTCCCGACCCGACCTGATCCCGAAATTTCGGGATCTCGCACAGGCCTGTTATACTTTAAACTTTAGACGATGAAGTAGGACATGCCCTCTTATTTTAACACTAAGCGATTCCACTGCATCTTTTGCTAAAAAACGTTTCTGTTCACTCGACCATAAAGATTTACGACTTTACGCTTCACAGACCTCTTTCTCGTTCATGGATCTCTCGCTTAGCACGGCGGCTTCAATAAAAAAATGCGGATAGCGATTTGCTTATATCGAGCCACAAGCCAGTTGTTTATTACGGAACATTACTACACCACATAAACTATATGCGTATCTAACAAAGTATACATACCCATATGTTTTAAACGACTCTTGACAGCGAAAATCATATTTTCGTTGCGTGCATGATTCACTATTAGAAAATCACATTCTAGCATGGAGGCCAGTTTGATGTGATCAGTGTCTGTTTCCGAAACTTGTGGCAATGTAAGTATACTATCCAGTAATTGTACTAGTTTATCATCCTTGATAACACCGCCTTTAACCACCTTGCAAAGCACAGACTTTTCACCTGCAGTGAAACAATATTAAGCGTCAACCTTTTAAATGAAACGAATTGTGGAATTGAAATTCTTCGTATAAATGAAAGGGTGTACAATTTTGAAAAGTTTTATTATTGCATAGTGACTGAAAAATGTATTAAAAACTGCTAATTAAACAATATTAAATGCCAATATTTTAAACGAAATAAATCTTAAATTGAAATTTTTCATATAAGATAAAAAGGCAACTTTCAAAAATTTTACTATTGTATAATAACCGAAAAGTTCATGAAAATCTACTAATTAATTGTTGGTACAAGAACAGATGCATGAGAGGATAATAAATAATAGGCATATAGTAAAATTTACTTATGGGACGCATAGCCCATAAAAAAATTGAGCTTTATGTTTTGATGAATATGTATGCACCTGATTATGTTTTACTTAACTCTAGAACTCCTGAGCCTGAACTGTCCCGTGCATTCCTTATAAAGGGTGTTCGGTTGCTGCATGCCAATATTTTAAGGCGTGATTGCTGAGATGACTCTGAACAACGTTTTCCTATACGAAAATGCTGGTTAAGGCTTCTGTTTTTAATTATTAACAAAAAACACTGACCAATCAGAGCGAGCGTAGAGCACGTGTTCAATCGAAAGACGATCGTGGTACGCTCAACCGCGGTATTAATAAACGCCCTCTCGGCTGAGCACGCGCTCTGTTTGGCCAGTGCCTTTCGTTAATAATTCAAAAACGAAGCCTTAACTAGAATTTTCGTACAGGAAAACGTTGTTCAGTATCACATCAGCGATCGCCCCTAAGAATATTGACATGCAGTAACAGAACACCCTGTACATAGCTTGTATGTTCGAGGAGAGAAAGATCTAAGATTAAGTGTTGTCTGTCAATAATTGAAAGAAAATGAAATTGACTAACGGACGCAAACGACTCGTAACAGAACAGCGCCTCGGTCAATGAGTATTCTGTCTCCGGGCCGGCATACTCGAGGTAACTCACGATAAGAAATCCAAAAATGTGATGCACATCCTGCTCGTCTTGCCATATTATCTGTTACTATGTGTACTATTTTACCTTCTTCCAGTGTAACGCACCCCTGTGAATATAGATACTCGACACAAGGAAATGCATGTATGTATGTATACAGTTTGACTTCTTGCGAAAAGGAATTAAAATATATTTTATTAAGGTTTCCGTTTACACAAGGCTTTCATTATTTATAAACCAATCAATTTTAGAAACCAAAAGTCATATATCTACATTAAATGTCCATAGATTCGAAGGTGTATATACAATCCCGTTATAAAAGCTTTTAAACGAGTATTTTATAAGCAAACGACTAAATTGTTTATAACAAATAAATGACAAATCAAGTATCTACTATCTAACTGTAGCAAGTAGCTGCATCATTCACTCTTAATTTAAGCCAAGTGTCATTAAACCAGCACGCCTACAAACTGATATAAACTAATTTATTCAATGCCCAATTTCAAGATTGTTCTTTTGTTAATAACACTTGAGTCACAATCGAGATGTGTTTCAAAATTCTTGCAAGTAAAAGCTGGAACTCTGAGATTTTATTTAAGCTACCATAAATTAAAATATACGCAGTCCAAGTCGAGAAAAATGTATAATTTTAATAATGTAACCTACAAAGTGAGTTTTGAGGTTGCTAATTTCGAGATTGTTTTTTTGTTAATAACATTCGAACGACAACTCGGGCTTGATTCGGAATACCTGCAAATTAAAGCAGAAACTCTAAGCTTTATATGTTAATAAATATAAACTATTAATGCATATATTGATAAATATATACTATTAATACATATGTTAATAAATATAAACTAATAATGTAATCTAGAAATTAAGTTTCGTGAGTTTTCAGGTGACACGAAACGCAAGCTGGCAACACTTGTGTCTTTTTCCAAACAGTGCAATTACCTCGGCTCCTAGTTGTCATTTTTTAACGAACGTGAGCTCAAATAGAAGCTTGGAGTCCCAGCTTTAATTTGTAAGTTGCTTTGAACTAATCTGAGTTATCGTTCAACAAATGAATAATGTTAAAATATGGGAAATGGATAAATTAGATTATCTCGGCTTATAGACTTATGAACAAAAAAAAGAATGCACAGTGCCTTCATTCTATGATGTCATAAATAAATATTTTTCATTGTACACTAAAACCAACATTAATTTGTAAATGATAATCATACTAGGCTCGTCTCATCGCTGTGAAATGCACCCGTTCTTATTTCAGGACCCCGAAGATTCAATGCAACTCCCAAAGGATGAACCTCGCTTGTGAATTCATATACTCTGTTCCCTGCTTCTCTTATAGATTGTACAGCGATAGCGTGCCACTTCTCTGTCTGATGAGACATATTCAAACGAACGATGTTTACCCCAGCCATTATCAAGTCAACGATGGCATCAGGATGAGAAATCACAGGACCTATATCAGACATTCGAAATATGTATGATGTACAATCCTGGTAGCCAAGTCAGGCAGGTCAACACGTTGGCCTGGCCATGATCGAGCCAATTTTCGCCATCGACATGCAGCGCCACATTAAAAGCCTGACGGCGATACGCTCTTCGCAGCGCACGTTGTATCGAACTGGCGGCTCACGATTTTGGAGTTCGTGCAAAGAGTAATTCGTTTAAGTGAAGTGGGTATGAAAGAAGACGCTCTCCTATGTTCTCCTACGGCTTTGAGAAAAAGCCGCCAGTTCGATGGCCCTGATTCAAACAGTAAAAGTTGGTTGCGTTTTGGCAATCAACGAAGCGCTGCGATCAGTTGATCGCCATTTAAGTTCTAATGTGGCGCTGCATGTCGACAGCGAAATTCAGCTTAATTTTGGCCGGTATTGCTACCATTAATCTCGCTAATGGTAACCTAGTGGCTATTAAGGAATATATCCCACATGCTCACATCGTTGTGTGAAACCATTTCAAGTTTGATAATAAGATCGATCGGCTGGCAAGGCACATTTCGAGAAGTATTGTCGAAAGCTGTTGAGGATAATGTGGTAAGACGCATCCCACAACAGTCGTTTTGTTACGTTTAGACAAATTTGAAATGATAGAGGAGTACGATTTTTGCGGTCCGCACCGTTTTGCAATTCTAATCAATGCTTTATTGAACACGAAAAGCGCATGATTTCTGATACTATAGTAAAAAGAAAGTATTGGTTAAGTCAGGACAACAACCCTTATCACCATCAAATTTAAACTGCACCCAAAAAAAAATTTCGCCCTCTATTTGATCGAGACACTCTATTATAAAAAGTAGCACAATCTTTCCCCAGTACCTTATTTGGATATTCTTCTGAATGGAACCTGTTGCCGATCGACATGAAATTTGGAGGGGAGGTGGGGCAGGAGAAGAAACCCAAACCTAAAGTTTTAGGTGCGGGTATTTAATAGTTTCGGAGATATTAATTAAAAACTTTCGTACAATACATTGAATTCTTCATATACAGACACAACTAACACAACCGTTTTCACTGTAGCAGGCGTCGTTTTCGAGTGTTAAGTGACCGATGGTGCCCCGATCCTTGCTGCAGTGGCCATCGTCCTCAAGTGTTCAGTAGCTGCTGACACAATAAGAATACCGCCCTCAGAATCTACAGGGTGACTCACGCAAAATCGGTTACTGTAACTTCTGTTTATTATATTATATGCTCAAACCTAATATCCTCTTTTTCGTGTAAATAGTACGCCCATAGCTCGATTTGCATGTCGTATAGAGAATAATTTAAATTCTACGGTCAATCCGAATTGTTTATCCGGGGATCGGAAGCTGACGTGGTGCTATTATACAAAATTAGAGTAAGGGCGGTGTACTGCAATCCAATATTTTCCACCTGAAACTAAGACGGAACGTATTTCGGAGAAAGGTATACGTATTGCAAATAAGAAACATTCCTTGGGCGGCTAAAGTTACAGTAATCGATTTTGTGTGAAACCACCTATAGATTCTGAAGGCGGTATCCTTATTGTGTCATCAGCTACTAAACACTTGATGACGACGGCTGCTCCAGTGAAAACGGATGTGTTAGTTGTGTCTGTATATGAAGAATCCAATGTATTGTACCGAAAGTTTTTAATTAATATCTCGGAAACTATTAAATACCCGCACCTAAAATTTTAGATTTGGGTGTCTCCCACCCCCACCCCCCACGCCCCCTCCAAATTTCATGTCGATCGGCAACAGGTCTCATTCGGAAGTACAGCCCCTTATTTACTTCTATTTAATAGTAATTTCGTAGTTTCTTCATTAACAAACATTTTACATCACTCAAACGTTCCAAGAAGATGCTCAACACTTTAAAAAACATCGTAGAAAAATGTAACTAAACATTTGGGTTTCTTGTCCTATAATAATTTTACCATTGTGATTTGTAATATTTTTGTAGAAATGCTTCGGCTTGTACTTGCCTAACGTAACCATAAGTCGAGTAAGCCTTGCTGGTTTTGGACTGGAATTTATATCAAGCAGTGCTGTGTGTTCAAGACGTGTACTTTGATAAGCCGCCTTCGCTTGATCGTCCGTCACATATTGATCCTCCAAACGCGTCATCTGTTTATCAAAAGATGCGATAATACGCATTCATTGCATGTAATGTTTGTGGCTGGTAACATGGCATCTGCAGGGTAAGATGGGTGTGGAGTGGGGACAGGCAAAACATATGGGTTTGGCCACAAGTATAGGAATGACCAGTCGTGACACTTCCTCAAAATCGTGTCCGAGAAATGCTACAGCGTATGCCGCATATTATTACTGACAAGATGGCGTCAGTTTTCCTCCATAGGATCTATTATTTATACCATCCGAGATGCCGAGCTCCACCCGAGCCTTCACAAATTGAACAACACAAGGGCAAGATGGTAGGCCTTTTGCACCTCCTAATTCCTACCCAGTCGCCCCAAAACTTGCGTCGTAGCAGTCGCAAACATATGCCTAATGTCACGTATGTTGCAACAAGACAGAAAGAAGAGTCTCGAAAAAAGCAATTCGACAGCAAGGTCAGGAGGCAAAATAAAGAACTGTCTATAGAGTTCTAGGTTTATTATAGAGATAGATAACTCGGAAGCAAGGTTAAAAGATAAGCAATCGGAGAAAGGACCTAGAAGGAAGGGAGATAATTACCAAAAGTAAGGCGTCAGCAACCGAGGGTATATAAGCAGATCAGGTTACCACGCAGATGACTCAGATGCAGCTTTGGATTCGCATTCGCATTCAGGGCTCAAAGCAAGACAGAGAGTTCAGTGTCCAGTGCTAGTTGCATTATAACTTCTTAATGTAAAATAAAGTAAAAAATTACCTTAAAAACAAGTCTATTAAATTGTTCGGCGTCACAATGTATAATAATCTGCTTGCAATAATGACAAAGCGTGTTACTGCAAGTGGGGCCCGTAATTTGATTGGACGGCATCTCGAATGGTACAAATAATATGTTGTCCACGTGCGCACCCACGCCACGCAGCATTATTTTGTAGCGTAACAACAACCAATCAGAACATCGCGCGCTGCTACACCAACAACATGGCCGCCTGTCACGTTACCACGGATACCGACATCAAAGAAACCGACACGGAGTGACGCTGCTGGTTATTCTTATATCTACTGTGGTTTGACCCTTGTCCCTGTAAAAGTGAGATGCCAAGTTACCAGCCACGAGCAATAGATAGCCAGGTCGAACCAGTTGTGTGCCAATCGACAGCCATTTGACAGCAACAGTTTTAATACAACCTAACCGCCAATTTGCTCGCAACTTATTCCTTGTTTTTATTATTCTTTTTTATTTTTACTATTCTTATTTTTATGCATCGAATTAGTAGCCACTTTGTCAACAAAACATTGTAACAAGCTTCGGCAAAATCTTGTCTGAACAGCTTGCCTATCAAGGCTGATCTGAGCGTGGAAGATCAATAAAGATACATTTCTCGGTACTTCGTGATTATTTCATCCAGCTTTTTTTGACCTCCCACGCTCAAACCAGTATTTTTAATTTACATTTTCCTGATCCTCGTAACACATACTTTCAATCTGTCTAAAAAAATTTGGACGATTCCAGCATCAAATGAATAGTTAAGGAGATGATTCAAATATGGGCTAGAGCAGGGGTGTCCAACCTTTAGCTTCCCTGGGCTACATTGGGAGAAGACGAGTTGTTTTGGGCCAGACAAAATATACTAACACTAACGATAGTTGATGAGTAAAACGGCGTAGAATATACATATAGTTAACGTATTTAACTAATTTAAACTTCATTAATTCACGAATTTTTATTATATCAGTAAAAGACAAGACAGCGACTAGTAATTATTTGTAATTTGAGATGTTTGACATCTTTTTTGAGACAATGATGCTTCGATAAATATTTTGTAGTATTATTAATGGTATTTTTCGTGGCAATCTCATAAAGTTTTACAGTTTATGATTCTTTGCTGGGCCGCATTTATAGCCGTCCTGAGCCGCACGTGACCCGCGGACTGTGGGTTTAAGCCTGGACTAGGGTCTATACATGGGCTAGTTGAAGTTTAAGATACGACAATGGATTCTTCACCTTAGTAGCAATAATAAGAAACTATGATTCAACGCGTAAAGAAAGCTAGGGGAAACAGATAATGGATGTACTTGTTTTGTTAACATAATGTATTGTAAAATCTGTCATTTAACTTGTTTTCGCATCGTGAAAGATGGTAAGTTGAACTAAGTGTTAATTTTACAGCAGCACTATATTACTGACATCGCATGATTTTTTTAACATAAATTCTTTAATATATAAAATCTCATAGTAACGTCTGACATCGCTCTAAGCATCCCTGAACAAGTAGTCTAAGTATGGTTTACAGGGTGAAATTCATCAGGAGGAGGAATCCAAACAGGGGGATTCGAATTGCATATTTTGCAAGGGACTGTTCTATGAAAATTTGGAAAAAGAACTTTGGGTTTGGTGTTCCTAGTGTTATTTGTAGGCACAAAATGTTCATAACTATTGTAAACAGACTATCAGTATTTAACTCTTTTTAGCAGCATTTGGGACAAGTTTTAAAATATTTCGGTCCGAAAGTATTAAGTTTTTACTCTTCTTTTATATTATTTCAAGGTTAGCCCATATTTAGACCGTACTTTTAAACACGAGCATTTTCACTTTTATTCTAAATACATAATTTATAACAAACACAATCTTTGTTCAGCTTTTTCAATCATATTGTATAGCAAACATGTAGACATTCACTGCAATATTAAATTATTCAAATTTTCATCTAGTTTCACAATAACTAAATTATTACTGTCTTAAACCACTTCCTCCTCTACTCCTTGCAAGTACCGTGTTAGGAGATGAATGCCTGTACTTATAAAAAGCAACCCTTCTTTCTATACCCATAACTCGATAGAGATGAATTTAGAAATGTGCCAATGTTGCAGCGAATAAAAGCGATAGATGTTAGATATTATAAAACGTAGTGACAACAGAAATAAATAATGTAACGCATGTAAAAATACCCATGGCATTCGGCGACATGACTTCATCCATTTAGTTGCAGGTGCGATATCGTTGGTACACAACATAATGCAGTTATGTAAATACACGTGGGAATAATGTATGGTAATTTTATACGTTCAGGAGTCTAAATGTAGAGAAGTGATCTTTTTATGACTATAACTGTAAATTATTTGTCCATTTTGCTATGTTAAATTGATATGGATGAAAATTTGTGATTGGGGTTACATATTGTGTTTGTGAAAAAAATTTGAATACTGCATGCTTTGGCACGCGAAACTACAGTGTGTTTACTTAAAACTTGATGCTTTACGAGTCTATCATGAATATTTCCCATTATGAAGCAGGATTGGTGTTCATTCAGATACTAATTTGCGGTAAATTCCGCCAAATTCCAAAGGTTTCCAAGTTATTATTGTCATTTAACGTTTCATAGCATTTGTCAAAGTGGTACAAGTAATACAGGGTGGTCAGACATTAACTAGCCAGCGTTTATGTCGTAAATTGCGTGCCAATCGGCAGCCATTTGACAGCGACACTTGTAATATAACCTAACCGCCAATTTGCTCGCAACTTATTTCAACAGACCCCGCCATACTTTTGTTGTCAATTTATTAACATCATTGAATATATAAAATACTGTATCGACTTTGTAGCCATTTTGTCAACAAAACGTTGTAGCAAACTTTGGCAAAATCTTGTCTGAGCAGCTTGGCTATCAAGGTAAGTACTAGAGAAAAATGTTAAAGGGAAAAGTTTTTCTGTTTTCTATAAGCTATGTACAATAACAGTTCGATATGCGCGGAGGACGCAGCGAGTGAAAAAAAAGGATGTCCAACAATCGGTAAGATCAAAAGAAACATATCGATGAGAGAATACTAGTGCACCGATAAAACCTTTTTATTTTTGCCTTTTTTTTTAAAGAAACTTTCACTGATGTATTTTTGAGGTTCTTCGCTGATTAAAATGAGACTAAGCACGACATAACTTAAAATGTATTTGGTCGTATGCATACACTAATGCCTCGAAAGAAAGAACTGGCTCAGGACCGACCAGTTTCTTGTAACGAAACAGTCGACTATTCGGCATGACTGATTTCGTAGGGGCCGTGGGCGAACACTTCACGAGCGAGGAGCTTCAGATAGCGGCAAACCATAAAGGCTCCGTCGAGGCGTCGAGGTAAAATGTGATACTTTAGAGGATAGAAGATGACGTGCCCTCTCGTTTTAAGACTAAGCGATCCCGGAACAGGTAAAATTGTATGAATGAAGCACGCTCCTATTCACTAATTCCGTGTCACACACGCTCTTATTCTTTGACGATTATTTGAATAATTAGAAAAATCGAGTTATCAGATTTGAGGAAACAACCGCGACATGACACGTACTTACTTTTGAAATCCCATTTATGAAGCCTTATTAAGGAAACGAACAAACGCGAAATCATTTTTTATTAGCGCAAAAACTGTATGTATTGCGCGACTATTATTTCTATAGTTCATAAGTTATAAAGTATATACAGGACATTTGGTTTAAAAATACGTTAATAGATTAAGCTATTCATGTGAATGAAAATATGTATAATATACTTCGAATGACAAATGTTTTACGGACTCAGGTAAAATTTGTAGCACGTACATATACATATGTATGTATCTAACACGGCAGAAAGTGAGAAAGCATTACATTTTCTATCCTTCTACTAAAAAACATCACTGTTCACTGGGCCGTAAAGATTTAGGACTTCACGCCTCTCTCTTGTTCTCCGATTTCTCGCTCAGCGCAGCAACTTCAAACAAAGAAGTGAGGATAGCGATTTCTTTCTTTCGAGGGACAAATAAGTTCTTTCTTTCAAGGCATTACTGTAGTCCAGAAATCGAAATAGTTCTCTAATTTTTTAATACATCGGTTTTATTTCAAACATGGAGCGTGAAACTTTTTGAAAGAAAAGCCTCACATTTCAGTTCCGATGGGAATGGATAAAAGTTTTTGAAAATAATGTTTTACACAGTTTGAATAGAACTTATAAAATACGTATGAAAATAGAAACTTTCCGATGGCAGAGACGAAACATGTAAGAACAGAAACGTTTGAGAAATGAAAGATAACTAATTTAACCCTTAGTTTGATCTACCGGCTTAAGTGCTATTGTACGGGCCAAGTAACGTCGTTTTCCTAGGATTTTTGAACTGTGTCTACAGGTGTCTGGTCCATGTCTTCCTACGACCACCCTCGGGTCAAGAACCTACCTTAAATAGACGGTAAGCGAAATAGTAGTAGGCTATCTGCCTTCGGCGACCCTTAGAAACGTGCTAGCGGTAATAAGCACGTGAGTCCAAAGATTATACATATACATATGTATACGACTACACATATTCCAAACTATGTCATGTTTGGTCTCATTTTAATAAGAACCTCACAAATACATTAGTGAAAGTTTCATTAAGAAGAAGTCAAAAATCAAAACAGTAAGAGTTCGAGAAGTAATCGGCACGTAATGCGACAAGCAGATATCGTACAGGAAAAGTGATTTTTGATTGGCACGCACGTAGCAAAACGCACACGATTGCATACACGCGTAGGAATACGCACGCGATTGGATACGGACGCAGCACAATACGCGCGGATTGCAGATAGCGTACAGCACTTTCTGCTCCTGTGCCGAAATGTTGCTGAAATGAAGTTTCCTCGTTGCATTAGTATTCTCTCATCGATATGATTCTTACCTACCCTGCGATCCACGGATCCCTTTCTACATATTTGTTGTTTTCCTTTTTGACGTTCGAAAGAGTAACCAAATGCCACGGAATTGTGGACACACGTCGACAGCATGCGTATCCAATCAAAAATCATTTCCACTGCACATCTGCAGGACTTGGGTCCCGATCTTCTCGCACATATCGAACTTTCACTGATTAGTGAACACGACATATTTTTCGAGAAACGAAGGTGATCTTCAGTTTTTTAAATGCAATAAGGCATATATTTTTACATTATGTGAAACTGCATGTCAAGACGAATTCATCCATGTGCATGGTTATGACCTTCAAGGCCGTGCAAGGTCAGTAATGAAGAAAACATGTTGTATACTATCACATTGAATACGAAATATAAACATATCAATAAGAAATACATAGTAATACATATTATGCAAAATGTTTTCTTCATTACTGACCTTGAAGGTCACCATTTCTCGAAAAATATAGCATAGCATATTACATATAGCTTATAGGAAACAGAAAAACTTTTCCAACATTTTTCTCTAGTACTTACTATTTACGAGAGAAACGTTGACTATTTAATCTCTGAACACCCTGTATATCTTCGAGAATAATAAGAATATTTATTTGAAACTTCAAGAGTTCGTAATTAGTATATTTCGCTGTGGCTTAAACTCGAATTAACTCGAAACACAAGAAGCTTCTTTTTAATTAACAAAAATATGCAACCTAGCATTTATTAAAATAACTTTCTATGCCATGAAAATTGCGGACCAAACGATCTTAGGGACGAAGAAAGAAAAGTTATATGTATGCGATTATAAACCTTCGAAAAAAATGCCAAGTTTTGTTTTTTCTTTAATTATCTAGTCCAATTTATGTTTAGGTACTCTTTACGAGAAGCTTTAGCGAAGCAACGCAAAAATACCCTGTATAGTATACTAATTTTTATACATTCTACAAAACTAAAGAAAAAAACAAAGTTTCGAAGTATCAGTCATTCGAGATATCAAAAAATAAGTTCTTCCATAACTTATCGATAAAATTGAAGAATTACATAGAACAATTCTACAAGTAATATATATCTGCTCTATGAAACGAATAACAAAAGGTTCGTAAAAGCAACATTAGAATAAAATAAGTTTCTTTATTCATCTGTCCTACAGAAATCAAAGACTAAAGCACACTGATCCTTTTCGTCTATTAAGCAACGAGTAAAATTTTAACAGCTTACCGTTTTGAATAATTACTTTGGCTTGTTATTTAACAACGGCATGGTATACATATATATGCACATGTATACATGTACACAATTATTGTATGTATAAAGGAAGTGATGTAGTGCAGTCATAAACTAAACCCACAACGCAGTGGTTACTAGATCCATATGTCAATTCTGCCCACGAGCAGCAATTATACATTTCAATATTGCTCCGTTCCGTGATCTGACTCTCGATCAAATGCTTCTTTCGGGCTAATGTTGCTCTCGACAAAAAAGTTCGAGAAAGTTAAAGTTGAGAAGAATATTACATTTTAACCACGGTAAATTCAAATTCAAATTGCTATTCACATTCTTCCATCGAAATGTGAATAATTTTTTAATAACTCTATTGTTTTCATTGGTCAATCTATCAAGACATTTAGCGTGCTGATATTGTACATCATACACCTTTGAATGAGATTCGAACTTTCCATTCCTTAAAAGAAATTTTTGAAAAAGCACTGCTCCAAAGATCGATGTACTTTACATTTCCTCTCGTTCGACAGAACTTATAACAACACTACACATTGAGTACCCATACTGTCGGCCACGAAAACATTCGAACACTGATACAATTTTAAAGCCTAACATTAGAGCTGTTCAGACACTGGAATTAACCAAACCGAGAAATACTCGGATTGAATTTTCGATTCGAGTCGAGCGATCGATTCACCTGGCTGGCTCGAAAGAACAGAGCAGCTCAAACGAAGCTGAATGGCTCGAACAAAATTGAGCGGCTCGAATATGTAGCAGAGCGGCTCACAACATTTATGTAAATGTAGCTCGAGTGTGCTTGAACAAGTTCGGTATTTCGTAGCTAATAGATATTAGTTTTTATTGTATGTAAAGGTTTTTCAATCTTTAATAATAAGTAAGTAAACGTATGACCAAAGTGGCCACTACGTGGACTATGAATGCTTAAGATATTTTAACTTCTACGGCAAGAACGTACAATAATAATTATTTCCTTAAGTCAATTTATTATGCTTACTAATAATCAGTATCACAAATCTAAATATTTTAAATATTATTTAATATCTTGAAAGCTGAAACAGTGTTTAATAACCTTATACGAAATAGCTGGCGTTTTCGCACCATTTATGAGACAATTGCTTATAGCCTCACTGAACGTCTTTATAAAAGGTAATTCTCAACAAATATTCAAAAAATGATTTGTATTTAAGAGTTATTTGTATTGACTTAAAAAAACCTACGTAATACTGATCTTTTTGAAGCACACTCGAGCTACACGAATCTTATGATCCGCTCGGCGACATTCGAGCTGCACTGTTTCGCTCGAGCTGCTCGGTTTGATTCGAGCCGCTCGATTTTATTCGAGCCACCTGATTTCGTTTGAGCTCCTCGGGATTTCAAGCTACTCGAATATTCGAGTATGATGGCAGCTCTATCTAACATGCATGTTTTTAATAAATCTAGAAGGAGCAGCAAAAATGTATTGTAATAGTGTAATCTGATATATATTTAGCACATTTTTGTTGTCCCTTGTACATTTACCTGAAAACATAGAATTATTAGACTTTAGAACTGTATCAGTGTCCGAATTTTTTCGTGGCCGATGTATATGCACTTACACATACAGATACTTGTGTCAGCTGTGTTTATTCGTAGATACATTGTATGGTAATAATACTGTAGCTACTGGCATCTTCGGATTGTTATCCTTTCGAAAGGCTTTACTAAATTCGTCGTAAAGTGTCATACAGTTAAGTTACATACATGCTGAATTTCGCGAAATCTAGAATTACGTAATGCCTCCTGTTCTAGTACAAATCCAGTCAGTGTACGCTTATTCGACCGTCCTAAAAAAAATACAAATAAATGTTAAAAATTTCCTTGTTAAATCTACAAAAACTGCAATAAAACGAAAGAAAAATTACTAAAGGTTGAAAGCGTGCATTGAATAAGCAGTAACTAACTTTTACATATTTCATATTATCACACTCTGCAGAACGTCTAAACTGCACCAACACTTTTTCCTGTCACTATGTTCGGCTAAGAAAACAGTAGATCGAATGTGTTAAGCATTCGCAATTATCAATATTTATATCCCTGACTTACGCAGAGTTAATAATGGAAGGCAAATTGTTTTATTCTGTATTCAAAGAAGAATATCCTTTAAGTTTCCCCTAATTTACGGAAGTGTTTCCCTTTCGCAACAAATAACACGTACAACTTTCATTTAAGAAAAAATATGTGGAAGCAGACAATAAAAGTTCCTACAATGTTCAGTTAAACAAGAAGCTACCGAAAAAGTTGAACACACGCGATATAATTCGAATTACATCTAAAGATTGTTTGCCCAAAACAAATATGGATTAACTAATGGCATACAATGTAATAAATTGTTATTATTATTAGTATTATTATTATGCGGTATATGCAAAAAGGAAGCTAATAAATAATATTAAGGCACAACATACGGTGAGCATGCAAGCATTACATAAGGTATTCGTAACTATCCGTTCCGCTACGTATAGAGCATGCATCATCGTCTCGAGGAACTTCTATATCTACATACAAAATACGAAGTGTATTCGTAAATCCTGATCCTTGTCTCCATCCAGTGACCACCACGACCGAATCCCCAGCTTTCACGAAACCGCGGCTCTTGCCGAATTTCAGGCCGAATTGAACACGTACGTCGACGTCCTTCACCCAGTCAGACAATGGTGCTTCTGCAAATCAATAATAAAAAGCAATTACATATAGCTCCTTTCTGTATTGCAAAATAATTGTTATGCGTCGTCACGCTATACACTTGGACATTTGTAGAATTATAATATTCAAGGAAGAATTAGATTATGATTTATTTAGATGGTTTCTTCAATTTCACTTTGCTAGCGTCCAATGCATTTGAGACGAAAAACGTTAGAATCTAGCAAGCATTGCATTTTACTGTTTTCGCGTGTTAATATAAGAAATATTTTTCGAAAGCCTTATATTTACCTGCCTGAGAATCAACCGATCGTACGATACCAGGCTAATATTTAAATTGCTACATTTGTTAACACTAAACTGAAACACTAAATTCCTTTGATTACCTTCGTAATAGAGCGGTAAGATACCACGGTAAAGGTGCGCCTGCCGCGCAACTTGATGAAATCTGGTCACCGCGATGATCGGGCATCGGGGTCTGTACTTCGCAACTAAATGCGCGGATCGACCGGATGTTGTAATCACGATAATTGCGCTTGCCAGACATTTTACAGACGCTTCTACGGCAGCGATACCGATGGCATGGGTAGCATCGATCGGAGGCAGGGCTTTGTTCGCGAGATCGTGGAAAATCTGCGTTTGCCAAATAGCAGCCTCTGCTTCCTTGCAGATGTTCGCCATTGTACGCACGCATTCCAACGGGTAGTCTCCCTTGGCGGTTTCACCTGAATATATTAAAGATAATTAGTATGTACATCAAGTAGATTTTCAAATAGGGTGAAATCTTGATGAACCAGCAGATCATGAATATCCAAGGTGTCGAACTTATTAATCGAATTTTTCGACCCGAAATTTCATTATAAGATGGTACAGCTTTGGATGACGCTACAGTATAGGAACAACCAGTAGCAACACTCCCCCCAGAATCGTGTCCGAGAAATGCTACGGCGCATGTCCTCATGTGACTACTGACAAGATGGTGTCAGTTTCCCTCCATAGCATCTATGTTTGCCTCGTGCGCACCCACGCCACGCGGCGTCATTTTGTACTGTAGCAACAACCAATTAGAACATCGCGCGCTACTACATCAACATGGCCGCCTGTCATGTGACCTCGGATACCAATGTCAAAGGGACCGATACGGAGTGCCTCTATTGGTTATTCTTATACTGTGGTGACGCAGTTTGTCTTTCAGCATCCGTAAAACAAAGTTCTCGATCATTCTGATCATGTTTTATGTAAATTTCTACCTGACAACATGACACAGTCCGCCCCGTCAAGAACAGCATTCGCCACGTCCGAAGTCTCAGCCCTGGTTGCCCGGGGCTTCTTCACCATGGATTCAAGCATCTGCGTGGCGCAGATAACTGGTTTCCCAACCTTGTTGCATCGACTGATCATAGATTTCTGCGCGAGAAACACCTTCTCCGGAGGAATCTCGATACCAAGATCACCGCGCGCCACCATGATACCATCGGAAGCTTCAATGATCTCGTCGAGATTGGCCATGCCCTGCTGATTCTCGATCTTGGATATCACTTTAATGTTCTTTCCTTTTTCACCGAGGATCGCCCTGATCTCTGTCAGAGCTTCAGCGTTCCTTATGAACGAGGCGAAGATCATATCGACTTCTTGCTCCACACCGAACTGTAGATCGGATTTGTCCTTTTCTGAGACTGCGGGTAAGTCTACTGGAGAACCTGGCAGATTCACACCCTTGCGGGAGCCCAACATTCCACCGTTCTCGACGGTGGTCACAATTGCATCAGGATCTGAAAGGAGCAGAATTATTAATTCTCGCGTCCCTGTTTAATTTGTCCCAAGTGAAAATTGTTTGTAAATACTTCGATATTCATTTTGCAGTTTCTATTAAAGACGGCTGAGCGATACTTACTGATTGCAGTAACTATGAGGGAAATCAACCCGTCGTCAACGAAAACGCGGCTTCCAACCTTTAATACCTTAGAAATATTTTCGTAGTCCACGAAAACCACGTTTGCATTGCCTTTTTCCATGAATGCCTTGTCAGTAGACAATTTGAAGGTCTGGTCCTTCACCAACTCGACTTCAGCGGACCCACCCTAATAGTACATGATAAATAATTAGATGTAAAAAATTTATTAGACACATCGGGGTGATTCCAGACTATTTTTGCTATAAATCACTTACACCTTCCAGAAGACCCGTACGAATCTCAGGGCCTTTAGTATCGAGAGCAATGGCTACGGGGACGTTCAGGCCGGATCGACTGGAAAGATTCTTCTGTGCTTGCCGAACGTTGCGAATGGTCTCGGCATGGTACTCGTGCGATCCGTGAGAGAAGTTCAATCGAGCGATGTTCATGCCCGTTTCGATCATCTTTTCAAGAGTTTCGACAGACCTCGAGGCCGGCCCGATGGTGCAAATGATGCCCGAAAGACGAACAAACGACGCATGACTATCAATGTCTAACGCGCACATGTGATCTAACTGACTCTGAGCATACAAAGCTTGCGTGTTGGGCTTTCCAGCCATCTGCAAATATACAAATCAATGGATTAGAATTTTCTTTGTTTGGGAGTTATGTATTTCGAAATTTCCAAAAGCAATTCAAACACTCAACTATCTAAGTGGAAAGCGTCTCAAGGCCTATTTTATAATATACACTTTGCATGATCTTTGGTCAGAAACGGTTGTCATGCAAAGATTGTTAAACAAATTATTAAGAAGTGCTACACATCTGTCAAAAATCTTGCAAAACAAAACTGCAAAGAAAATGGTAGACTTGATACCTATAATCTGACGCCCTTACAATGAATGTTACAATATAGATAAATTAGAATTTGATAACGTATTGAGATATTATAATGGTTGCAAAAGAAAAAATTCGAAGGAAGTTCATTGTAACATTTTGTACAATGTTATGCAGTCTTGATTAAAAGAACGAGGCAAACAAATAGGACGATTCTACATCCGGAAATTAAGTTTTTTTCAATTACAACTTCCGGTTTTATTCAAATAAATATAATACAAACAGGGAACTTTAGTCTACGTTCACAATTCAAATACATTTGCGTGCATTAGAATAATTTCCTCGTTTATTTTTTCCAATTAGAATAACATTACCTACTAAACCAACCATAATGGTAGAACATTTACGTTAAATAAATAACACAAAATAATGTTGCAGAAGATATATGTATACCGTTATATACAATTTATATATGTATATTGCTATAATAATGTTTAGTTGAAGATAGGTTTGGATTACAAATTAATCATCATTCAATAAATACAGTTTTTACAGTAACATATAATGTGGCCAAATTCTTAGGATTAACTCGGCTATGTTGAAAGAAAACTGTAAGATAAACTAATTACATATATCGGGCAGTTACACCTTGTGAAAACATTACTTACGTCCCGATGTGCCTATGTTGTTTCGGGTAGGTTTCAATAATTTCGTAAGATAAATCAATAAAAATATCATCAATTAGCGTGTGTTAATGAATAAGCTGCATCACAATTAACTAGCAGTGGGATTTGAGTATTATGAATATTTACTAGGTCTGTGCGAGATCCCGAGATTTCGATATCGGCTCGGGTCGGGTGAGATCGGTCGGGATCCCGAAAGAGTTCAGGTCCCGAAACATTTTGGGATCGGTAAAGTATGTGACTGTATACGCGCGTTTCTACATACGATACTTACTGTTGTTGTTTATAACAGGCTTGAGTCTAACCTAACCTACTCATAAAATGAACTTTTGCATTCAACATTTTCTTCGGCGTGATTCGTGAGGTGCTGGGAAGTATGCAATCGTATTGAATTTAAATGAAAAGAACTCGAACAATTTCCCATTATACAATATATTATCTGTACAATGTACGATACATTGTACAGTATATTTTATAATGGGACACGTAGGTGAACTGCTGTAAATTTCTGACACTTTCAAACACGCTTTTTTACTGTTATGTATTACGTTTGAATAATACAGGGTATGTAAGATTCCTGAGGCAATATAGAACAACTTTTTCCTTTGGTAAAATGCCGTTTGAGGCTTTGTTTTTGAATTATTAACGAAAAACACTGGCCACTCAGAACGCGCGTAGAGCCCGCGCTCAGGGACGAAATGTCGCGTCGTGCTGGATGGTGACTTTCGGCCAATGCCCCGATCCAAACGCGTCGGTATAACAGGGGACAAAAGTTGTATCGAATACCGAATCAATGCAATGAAGAATAATATGGAATTATTCGTTATTCGTGAATGACGAATAAATACGCTACATGTACCGACGCGTTTGAATCGGGGCATCGGCTAAACATCACCATCCAGCGCGACATGACATTTCGTCCCTGATCGCGGGGGCGTTACGCGCGCTCTGAGTGACCAGTGTTTTTCGTTAATAATTCAAAAAACAGAGCCTCAAACGACATTTTGCAAAAGGAAAAAGTTGTTCCGTAACGCGTCAGGAATGTTCTATGAGTTACGGGACACCCTGTATACTGAACATCACTACTCGTGTAATGGCACTATTATTACTACTGTTTAAAGACGGACTTCTCGAAACGTGAAACGTTGAAACCCCCGAAATCCAAGAATGTTTCAAGTTTCGGAGCTCGAGAGACTCATGTAATGAAACTATTATTACTTCTATTTAGGGATGGACTTCTCGAAACGTGAAATCCTGCAATCTCCGAAATGCGATAAAGTTTCAAGTTTCGAAGCTCGAAAGTTCCTTAGGTTTTTTCGAGACCATTTTCATGACTCTTTCGTCATTTTTTCATAAGTCGAAAATTTACAAATCCAGTTAGCAGAAGGGTTCCGATGTTAGTGTTCTCGAAGAGGAATTTGAATTAGATATTTTTGTATACTGTTTTGCTTGTATTATTGTTTAATTATGGTCAATAAAAAGGTTTATACAAAAATGTTGGCTTAATTTCTTGAAGCAAGATATTCCTCATATAAAACAAAATCACTACTTCCAGTTTCTAGAGTTTCGAGTTTCGAAACCTTACAAAGCATCGGATTTAAGTTTCGAGAATTTAAAAATTACGTTCGACCCTTCGCTAGTTCTGTTAATTGCCAGAAATCACAATCCACCCACGGGATCTAAAATATATTAAGAACAACACAACTCATTCATCGATACCTTTAATATTAACTATTAATGCTATTGATAATTCATTAACAAATTACAATATTGCAAAACGTAATACAGTACACAATTATTTGATCGCGAGCGTTATACTTTTTTAACCGCATCCAAATTTTCATTCCGAATGGTTGAAATTATATACATAATATAGTGGCAAAGGTTTTATTGTAAGACTTTCAGTTTAGAGAAATAAATTTGACGTCTTGTAACTCCAAAAATGTTACTCAATTTCTAAACTTGTTTTATACCTCACAGTGAATGAATAGAAATAAATTGTAACACATATTTAAAAGGTCCTACATTTTATAACGTTTAAGAACAGAACGATTTAAGTAGGTCGCTCAAATGGATCGTTTTAAGATACACTTATTGAACTGTTTCCAAATGCGTCTACAATCATTCAAACTGAAAGGTCAAGGATCGATATCTGTTGTAGATTTGTAAGAAATTTTGTTTTAGCAATTATTTTATAGCATTTTGAATACTGCTAGGATTTACAGAGCAAATAATACAATTTTATTGTAAAAATGATACTTTTTATAATTATATTTGCAAGACAATCAGGCCTTTTTCAATAAAGATGTGTATTTTTTTATTGCAGTTACGTTAAGGTTCATATCAAAGTGATAATAATTGTAATTACCATTAGAAATTAGTTAACAATCAATTAATCATGTTTAATGGTGCACAAAATGGGCGCAACAGATGGATGAGTAATTGATGAATAATTCATCAAAGGTAGCACACGAATGTTTACAATATCAAAGACGAAGTAAATCGAGGAACAATTATATTAATATAGAAATTTCATTTTTTAACAAATTACGAAGAATTTAAATATTTGAATATGAAATGCGTATTTGTTGTACTATAAAATATTCTACATCGACTGAATCAAAAAGTATAACCATAAAAGTATTTGTCTACCAATAAAGTCAGAAATAATATACCTTTACATCTAATTAATTTTAAGTTTTAATACATAACCTACATTCTACATAATACAGAAAAATATCTGAAAAAAAGACTATCGAGGCGCATTGCATTTATTTTTAGCAGGAAAAAGATGTGCAAAAGAAATCAACCAAAGTAAAAATTCCAAGTATAATGGAACTTCTCAAATACGTTGAAAAATACAATTGCATTTAAGAAAAATTCTTTGCAATGAAAATTCATTCTGAGTGAGTGACGTCAACCAGCAGAGTTCCCACGTTCTTTGAACAGAATTTCGTAACATAGCGACATAAAGGCATATTCTAATGTAAAAATACTTCGGTTGCGAAAGACATTCGTCTGTAGCATTTCACTTTTAAACAAACGGTCGTCCTACCGTTATTATTCAAAACTGAATGAGAAAATGCAAAACATATACAAGTGATGTAACTTATAAGGCTGTTCAATAATAGGTGGGAGAACTTTAAAGGGCGATTGCTGAGATGATTCTGAACAACCTTTTCCTTTCCTAAAATATCGATCAAAGCTTCATTTTTAAATTATTAGCGAAAAGCAGTGACCAATCAGAGCGCGCGTCGAGCGCGGGCTCGACCGCGAGAGTAGCGGTCCGATCGTGATGCCCAGGGCGGTCCTAAGGTATTTGGGGCCCGTGGACTACTAACAATACATGCGCTCTTCTTCATAAGAAAATATACATCAGAGGAAGCGACGTGACCGGTGAAATTTTACAAAAGTTTCAGAACTAGAAAAGTCAATATATTACCAATAAACAAATAAAAATATAAAATCCATACAAAATTCAAACAACCTATATAAACAGAAAACAAAAGTAACTTATTATATGTATAACTTAAACATTTATTTCCCTAGTGTTTCCTTTCGCAAACTGGTTAATAATATCACACGTATTTAATTAATTATATATATCCCAAAGACGTAAATAATTTTTTATTCTTTTAAGTGCTGAAAAGGATCTTTCACGGCTGCAAAAAAATTGCCGATCCAAAAGGCTGGTGCCCCGGGGCTATAGCGCATTTAGCCCCGTCTCGTGGCGGGGCGCGCGCTCTGGTTGGTCAGTGTTTTTCGTTAATAATTCAAAAACGAAGCCTTAACCCACACTTTGACAAAGGAAGCAGTTGTCCAGAATCGCGTCATCAATCGCGCCTTAAACTTTGTCTCACCTGTCGCCAAACACCCTGTATGCATTTTAGAAAATTGCCAATATATCAAAGTAAAAACACACAACAACCAAATGCACTGTGAAGCAAACTGCATATATAAAACAATCAGGCAAGAAATATTTTAGACCTATGTTTTTCTACGGTACAGTAAAACCTTCGTATTCGCAAGGAATTGTTTTCAAAAGGTTTAACTTCTTAATTAGCTACAATAGGATCTTAATAACAATAACAAATAACAAGATATGAGGATTCAACTAACGACAACTGCTAAGGAAATATATTAATAAAAGTTATATGAATGCTATGTGATAATTTAAAGTATAAAAAGTTACCAAAAATACCCAGGATTGCATACAACTGATAATTGGCGAACTTATTATTTATTGTTAGTTGATCAAAGATGCCCTTTGAAAAAAAAACCAGTAATTAACTTAACTTTAAATTTGTCTACTTAATTTTACCCACGATCAACCGCGGTTACAAAAGTTTTACTGTATACTACAATTATTGTCCACAATTATAATCGAAGACCCAAAAATCTATTCTACATAGAAATGGTTCATGATTATTGCTTGTTCGTCGCTTTCACTCACGTTCGAATATTATAATCATTCAAGATAATGATTTAAATATAAATAAAATAAACTAGCCAAGTGTCAAGTCAGTAAATTAAACTCAAAATTGCAAACTAAACCACAAAAAATGTTTGCGAATGTTACACATGCAACATATTCTATATAAATCTGCAACTGTATCCGTGATCGAGCGTTATCTCTATAGTCCTATCTAATTTGACGAATTTCATTTAATAGTGGACCAACTTTTGCTTTCGGTCACTTTGGATGCTCTCATCGGCGAAATTAGTTAGCATTTCTTTCACTTACGAGCAAATTATGAGTCAATATACAATACAATCGTGAACAAAATTAAAGACCGATATTGATCTAATTTAATTTAAACAAATAATTTGCTAATACTGATTTATAAAGAATAATTAAATACTTATTTAATTTAAACAAATTGAAGATCGATTCTGGCATTGTTTGATAACTTTTTTATTATTCCTTCAGGCGAATCGCACAATGTGACGAATGTTCTGACAAAATAAAATGTTGCAGCGCTCTACTTATGCCGAACTGGTTTGCAACTTATCTGCTTCGTTATTCGCAAACGTTTTATGTAACACTTTAGATTAATATTACGGTGTAGTGACACACAGCAACCATAAAAAGACTGAAGTAGGAAGGAAATTGTGGCGAAGCACAGAATGAAAAACTACTACGCAACAATTAGCCCACTCATTGATCACTCCCGTGATCGTCGAACGTTGTAATACCTGATCGTGGACGGTAACCCAGACCATTTTGGCAGGCTGCGCAAATAAATAGGAGACACGGGTTAGTGGCAGTGCGTTATCGACCAGAGCGCTGCTACGTCTGACTGCATTCGCCGATGCACAAGGTGTACACCGCTTGTCAGGGAAGCAACGGAAGTTTCGCGACAATCGGAAGCGGACAGAGAAATTGAAGATATCTGGTGGACGTCCTAGACGATGGCGGTACCAGTGCATGCACCAGGTGTACAATAATTCGAGTCGGGGCATTCTAATTCGAATCATTTATAGAAGCTGAGTTTATTTTGCAAGAACCATTCATATTTCATGTTGTAATAGCAAATATAAAACTTCAGAATTTTTTAAACAAATTATACAATATTCCTGCAGGTAAATACTGACAATAAAGGACCCTGATAAGAGACCCAGCTCCGATATGTTTGACCTTGAAATATGTTTTCAAGGACATAATTTTGAACAACTTTCTCCTATACGTGTTACCGTCGCTCGGCTTCAGTTTCTGAAATATTTGCAAAAAACTTTTGTTAAACTTAAATGACGAGTACTAGTCGCGTCTAGAATGAAGTCTCCTGAGACGACACAGGGGTAAGAGGGGTACGCAGCGCTCCCCACAGGTAACGCCAGAAGCTCGAGCCTGATAGGTTACGTACACTTTCTTTGTAATATACATGAGCGACGCAGATATCTGCTTGATACGAACTCGGCTCTAACAGAATCTGACCAATCAGGCCCGCATTCCTTACAGGAGACCATTCTGGACGCGAATAGTACACTTCAATTAGCGTAAGCGGTTGCCTACGTTATACAGGGTGTTCTGCTACTGTATGTCAATATTTTAAGGAGCGATTGCTGAGGCAATTCTGAACAACTTTCTCCTTTGCCAAAACGGTGGTTAAAGCTTCGATTTTAAATGATTAACGAAAAACGCTGGCCAATCAGAGCGAGTGTAGAGCGCGCGCTCAGCCGAGAGAAGATCGTGATACGCCCAACTGCGCCCTTGAACGCCCTCTCGGCTAAGCGCGCGCTCTGATTGGTCAGCGTTTTTCGTTAATCATTCGAAAACGAAGATTTAACCACCGTTTTGGCAAAGGAAAAAGTTGTCAAAAATTGCCTCAGCAATCGCTCCTTAAAATATTGACACGCCTTAATCAGTATTTTCGTACCACTTTAGCAATCTCCCTTTAAAATATTGGCATGCAGTAGCCGAACACCCTGTATGGGGTGAGATTTAATTTATTTGACCACTTACATTTACCCGTAAATTATTTGTTATATCAAAGAAATGCTCAAATGAAAGTTGTTTAGTATCGAGCGGGGCGTACAATGTATTAATTAGTTTCTTTATAGTCCGCTTTCTTATCGAGATGCGAAGGGCACCTTGAATTGTTTTTATCATGATGTGTAATATTTGACCCTGTGGTTCGAAAGAGTACTAAATTATGAATAAACAACTATAAGGTATATGGAATTAAAAGCTAATAATTGCCAAGATATTTCTCAATTAATCTTTAATCATAAGTAGTTTTCAACATTCTCAAAATGTTGTCTATTGCATCGATACAAATGCGCAGGCGATCAATGAGTGAGAGTGACACACGTTCAAGTGTTTCGGGAGTTATACGATCGCATGTTCTAATGATACGATCCTTCATGTCTTCAGGTGTCGTAGGCAGTTCGCTATAAACCTCATTCCTTTATAACCCTCTTATTAGCTTTTAATCCCATATACTTTATAGTTTTTTATTCACAATTTAATACTCTTTCGAACCGCAAGATCACGGATTACACAACATGATACAAAAATTCAAGGTGACCTTCATATCTCGATAAAGTAGCGGACTATAAAAAAAACTAATTATTACATTGTATGCACCGCTTGATACCAAACAACTTTCGGTTGAACATTTTTTTGATACAACAAATAGTTTACGAGTAAATTTACGTGGTCAAGTTAAATGACTCACCCTGTAGAAATCAACGTTTTGAACAACTTTTTACCTACACATATAATCGTCGGGCGGCCTAAGCTTTCAAGATATTTGTAAAAAACTATCGTTATCACTATAACGAATTCTACCTACATACAATATAACTGTATAATAGTGCGTCTGCGGTAGCTCGTGCGCCTGTGTTGCTTGCTGTTAACCCAACGTATACGCTGCGAAGGAGCCCAAGGTCCTCCCAGAGAAGCCAATCGCAATGGACAATAAAAGTATTCTAGTTTCTGGTGTTTTTTTTTTAATGTGAAAGTACGGTTTTTTGGAACATGTGACGCAAGCCGCAAAGGAAGATACTACCAAACCTAACCTGTACCTTAAAATTAGTATTAGGTTTGGAAGTAGTTTTATAAATCCCTATAATTCCTTGATTTGACATTTTTAGAAAGCAATATAAAAAAGCAGAGTACTTTTATCGTATCCCCGGTCGATTTGTCGTTTTAGTGATAAAATTAAGCTGTTAAAAACAAAACTATACTGAAATAGTCAAAATAGAGGAAATCCGTTAAACTGCATAACTATCAACGGTTTTTTGCAAATATCTCAAAAACTAAAACCGAGCGACAGTAACATGTATAGGAGAAAGTTCTTCAAAATTATGTATTTGACAACATATTTCAAGGTAACAGTGTTGAAGCTGCGATCCCTTATTGTCAATATTTACCTTTGTGAGGGCTGAGGAGAATTTTGAAATTCTATATTAGCACAAGCTAACAATAATAATTACTCAAGATAATTCTCAGCTAATGACCCCACTTAATTAAATCAGTAATTTGGCATGGAAAACGCGTTGTTACCTATTTTATGCGTACAATACGTATTTCTTTACAACTCTGTAACTGCATTAATATGCTATAAGCTTTTATCGGCAAATTTTGTATAACATCTTTTTCTTCTTTTTGCCCGCAAATGAAATCTTCACAATTTGGTCGTTTAAGCTTGGGGCACCCCGCATATTGTATGTTTTAACATCGCTGCAATGTATAAATACTTCACAAATGTCACTAACCCAACAACTGTCATACGTACAAAGTAATTAAAAATATACATTCGTTGTTCATGATTTACCTATATTAATAGGAAGTGTAAAATACATATTTAAGGAGTAATGTGTAATTAATGAAATAATAGAGTGATAATGGAATATTTAGAGCGCAAAAATATGAAAACCTGGTTAAACCTAATACGGAGATCAGTTTTTTGAAGCGTATGCGCAAATATTCGTCTGCAGTGCAGACAGTCTGCGCTTTAAGTCTGCACTGATTGCCGCCATCGCCTGGAGATATCTGAATAGTAATCACGCGATTTTTGGCGATTGTACGCTTCAGAGGTAAGTATATACGGTATAATATGATTTTTTGACACATTGCATGCATTTTTTTGTTTTCCACCTATAATACCATTTCCGTAAGGGTATATCACGTGTTGAAGAAATACACATTTTCGACGTTGTACGATTATTTAGTATTAACTAACTAACTTGAAAAATCGTAGTACAATGAATTATTTAAAATTTATACATATAAACCCTTTTGTAATTTGGTTTTTATTCCGTTTATACACATACATTTGCAAAAAGATGTTGGTAACCTTTGAATTGAATATATATTTATACACAATATGTGTATATGTATATAACAATGAGAATATTGTCATTTATTTGCATTTGAAATCTTTCTTTTCAAAGGTTATCAACATGTTTTTGCAAATGTATGTGTATAAACGGTATGGAAACTGAATTATAAAAGGGGATTTTGAAATTAGAAGAAAAATAGACTTAAGAGACAAAATTTATATTGTATGGTGTGTTGCTGCAAGATTAATTAGTTGCAATAGATTGTGTTGCTCATAAGTAGGAATAAATCCGCCTTAAATAATGAGATGAGATGCTCCACATATCTGTATATGTATGTACATCCTTGTGTTAGCAAAAAGACTATCAGTATCACTTTAATAAAATATTCTCAGATCTACAACGTGTAGCAGTAAATACAGATACTTTTATCGCAATATTATTACCGTGTATTTTTAGAAAGTAATCGATATGCGATTAATATAAATAAGAGTATTCCTGAAATGTAAGTTTCATTATTTTATATCATTATTTTATTGTTTTATTATTTTACATTCGTTATTTTACTGTTTCATTATGTTGTATTCATTATTTTATCGTTTTATTATGTTGTATTCGTTATTTTATTGTTTTACTATTTTATATTTGATCTATAATCAGCCGATGAATTACTTTAACATTGGAGATAGTGAGATAGTGGCAAGTGTATTGCTGTGTCTTATTGTAATACAATACAATTTCCCCCCTCTATTTATGCACTTGAAAAATGCATTTTAAACAAATTTTTCTTTTAAGAAGCAAAAATCGTACAAATATTACACGATCCGTTGTTTTGTTAATTAATTGAAATGCAACGAAACATAGTACATCCTGAAATATCCTTGAATACATTATAATTGTTTTTAATATTCGAAATTGAATGCCTCTTAAACTGCTCTTATTTTTAACAGAATCTCGATAATAATTTCCGACTTGTACATTTCCAACATTAATAAATCTGAATTTGAAAGATCGAAGATAAAATTCCTGAATTAAATCAACCCCCCACGAATTGATCAGATATAAAGCTAAAAAATTGTACGAAACTTGCACTTACACGTTACTGACGCCTAAAAAACTAATTGACATAGATTCCCACTCCTATTAAGTTTTTAATGCTAAACAACATAACAAAGAAATATTACAATACACTACTTGTGTAGAAAATAAACAAAAAAATGGAGAAACCAGACAAAAATTTGTTGTATGATTAGACAGTTGTGAAAATATATTTTTTATTCTAGGTAACGCATGTATAAAATTTTGAATTCATTCTATAAATAAATTATTTCATTCTAGGGCTATATGAAAAAATCAAATAATAAAAATATGCATATATCACACTTTATACATACATCGTTTGTATATTTAAATGTGCATTATATAAAATATATAAATTATACCTAAATGTGAATTTCCTAAATGTTAAATATTTAAAAAAATTCTCGATTATTACTTAGATATACAAGTTATTTATTACATAAATATACACACATGTTACGTTAATAACTTGTTATTACTATTAAAAGAACTAAAAAGTTGCAGCAATAACAAATTATTATCGTTACAACATAGTGCATAATTCATTAATATTATCATGAACGGTTGTCTATTTATCACGATTATTAGCATCAACAATCTAAAGCACATTAAATTACTTTATCAGTTATTTTGTACCTATATATATAATTGTAAATAAAAGTAGGATTAACAATTATCAGAGTAAAGTCAATCCAAATGAATTAACATGATATACCTATTTAATTATCATATCACACCAGCGTGTTATAATCCGAATCATTCCGAATCATAGTGATGTAAGTCACTTTCGTGGTACCTCTCGTAAAATAATGCTTTTCGTTTACTGTTATAAAAAACTCCAAAATTATCAAAAAAAAATCTAAAGCCGTAAAGACCCTAAAGCTTTCTTACAACAGTAAACGCAAAACATTATTTGATGAAAGATGCCGCGGCACAGTGGCGGCAGAACCCACATTTTGTCGCCAAAAATCAATTTTTCAATCTTAATACATTGAACAACTTTTTCTTTTGCTATAAAGGGACAACCTTGCAAAGGTCCCATCAACCCAAAATATTATTAATTTTAGATAATTCTGTGTTGAGATGCAGAGTTCTAAACACAAATTCATAAAATTCAAAGTAAAATTAAACGCTTTAGACACCAATTATTGTATAGTATCATAAAACAAGCATTAATGATGATTTTATACATATTTGCAGGTGTATGGCTAGTGCTTAGTCCAGTTTTAAGCATTTTTTAATCCATATACAAATAGTGCAAACTCTATAACAATGTAAGCTTTGAGAAGGGTTCAAAGAAATGCTCAAAAGTGCTCGACTCCATATCTTTTTAGTACGAAAGTTTAGTACAATTTTATTGTTAAAACGAATATGAAAAATTTCAGCGCTACCTTTTGCTACTTTTAACTCTCCGTTGATTTTAACAAAGACGGTTCGGTAAATAAAATAATTACGCTTTTTCCGTATATGGAAGATACCAATATTAAACCTGCTGTTTTAAAATTGGAATTTCTAGTGTCAGATTCATTATTAGCGACCTAAAAAAAAACCCAATTATGAAATTTTGAATTTTGTTCTTGAAATGCGGACTTCCAGACCACTTGGCATTCTTAGCACGATTTCTCAGACTTTTCCGATGATCAGGTAAAAAAAATATTTTCATCAAAAGTTGATCAGTATTATCTTTCCTACAAATTTCAATATATAAACGTCAAAAAATGTCTTTCTTTTTATTAAAAAATGGCGGTCACCTCGCTTTTTTCAATGTTAATACATGTTTTTGACTTCATGATGTTGTAGCTGGTGTCGATACGAGTTCAACGGCCTATTATACTATAACCTTAAACCTTGAAATGACGCAAAAATAATTTTGACCACAAAGAAACGGTTGATTTAGATCACTATGATTCTCAGCCCTCCATATGTATCATGCATGATTAAACTTTGCAAAAATAATTGCGATAACATGCGCCGAACGACTTGTCTTTTATCAAACTCAAGTTCAACAAATGAAGCGAGAAGCGGCATAACCTATTATGCAATCTATCTCGTGTCAGAGTGACGTCAAGTTCCACCACACATATTTGTCGGGACACCGCGCGATTAGAAATTGCGAGCCGTGAACTCCAAGTTCCACTTTGATCTTATTTATTGATGTTTGACAAGTCGACTGGGGTCGAGGTTTACAAATCGGAAGCTAAAAATGCTGGAAGAAGCAACGGCGAAAGACACTGTGCACGAAAGCTGGAGGAGTTGGTCGAAAAAATTACTACTGGTCATTTCTTACAAACGGGAGAGTCGAGGAATTTCGATTGGTCATTGTGAGGGTAGTAGTGGTTTTGGGTTCTCATGATATGGAATTATCCAATATAGTTTACGAATCATATAAACAGTATTGTCGTTTTTAAGGAAAAGAAATTGTGAACACTATTATCTAACATAATTGTTATTAAAAATTTGCTGGCCGATTTATAACAAATACTATCGAAAAATTATGTACCCAGAACATAAAATTTGCCGTGCACCTTTTAGGTTCTGTACGAAATGTTTCCACGTGCTATTAAATGTGTAAATAATTTATACGTACACCGGTTAATCAGGATCTTAACAAAGTAATTCATTTTACGTATGTTATGTCTGATGGTTTGTTAATTATATAAATAATTATAGGAGCACGGAAATTATGTATTTTTTCCTTGTTTCGCCTTAGAATAAAACAGTTTCAGAAAACTTATTAAACGGTAGATAATTATAATAATTTATTATATAAATACAAAATCATAAATAGGAGTATTGTTAACTTATGCAACAAGATTAAAATGATCATTGTACATTGAATGAAAGATATACGTGTGTAATTAAAAAAAGGAACTTCATGGGACTTAAAATGTACAACTGGTAAATATGGAATTAAGTTTTTAGATTAAACTTGTAGATCATATAAAATTAATCCTAAAACGTTAATCGAACAATGATCGAATTGAATACTAAGTTAGGTTAAATTAACCTGTTCTACGCCTTATGATAACATAAAAATGACCGCGATATAATAACATTTATATGAAACATAATAAAAATGACGATACTAGATTACTGAAATCCCTTAGTATTTGAATTGTATAAAAAATGGATGTAAATAATAGTAAATAGATTAAGCACAAAAAATTGTGTTATCAAGAAATTAATGAAAAACGAACACAATAATTTTTAACAAATAATGAAATCAGTGTTAAAAATACCATTTTTTCTCGACCAATTGATAGCGGATATGTTAGTTCAAGGTCAAAACTATATTCATCGTGGCCAAAATCTGTTTGCATTATCAGAATTCACAACATTAACGACTATGTCTTATAACGAGTATAAGTAATAAAACTTATGTGGAATTGCTGGCAAGTGGAAAAAAAACAGATAAGAATTCAGAGATTCGGTTAACCACGCTATAATTGCGGTGCCAAAAAGATTCTTGAATCACCTCTCCGTAACATCGCAATTATTACAGCGGTGTACAAAACTGAGATACGTTTCCTACGAGATTAAAGCAACATAAATCACTTTAGCCATTACCTTTTTAGCAAGTTGATGTAAAGTTCGAATTTGACGAAGCCGAAGAACGTAAGATCAGCAGAAGCACGTTGAAATCATACACTTCTACTTGCAGCTTGTAAGAAACTAACGCTTTAAGGACACGAAAGGTCGCTATTTCCTAGTGAACTTATCAGTGGGCTGCTTCTCATGTCAGATGTATAACCTCTACGATGTAACTCATCATGAAACTGAAATAAGCAACTTAATTCTTATTATCCTCTTCGATTTGTTATTCCATACACCTATAATGTTATTAACAAAGATATATATATATAATGCTAATTCAATTATTAAAGGATATTCTATTACAGTTTCGTTATTAATTCAAATATCTAGTTTCTTTTGTTACGCCACGTTATTATGGGGTGATACGAACAGTGGTTTGAGATAGATGTCGCCACAAATGTTATTAGATGCGCCAAGTTTCAACTTTTCAACGAACACTAATTTAAACTGCTCGTTAATTGTTGACTTTCGGTTACTTTACGATCTGAATGGCGCTAACGTGTAGGCGCTCGTCCTTAATGAAATCAGAATCAATCAACATGAACCTTTAGATTTTGTATTATAAACCTGATGCATGATTGGATATATTACTAGCAAAAACATAATTATAAAATCTTGAATAGCGAATTATATTCGAAAAATCGTGGATATTGTTACTTTTGTGGAAGAAGTCATCCTCTAAACATTACACATCTAAACATTAATTAGAGCCCAGTTTAAATGTTATGTAATTGTTTTAATTTACAAAGAATTGAATACATATTAAATTTACTGAATTCCCTGAGATGACACGTAACACTTTGCTACAGTGTCGCCAATAAAATTAGTGCAAAATCACTCAGATATCGCCCCCTCCGCCTCTTATCAGTGTGCTGGGACACCGTATACATTTTTCGAAATTATAATATAATGTGTACAATATATTTTGCTATAATAATACTTATTCTCAAGTATTTTACGTGAAACTTAGGTTAGGTTATGTATAATTCCTTAGGTTTACAAACCTAACCTGACCTAGCTTATTGTTAAACTGTAAATATGCAACTTAGTTCTTATTACCTTCATGTTATTATTGTACACACCTCTGTAACTTTATGAACAAAAACCTATATAACGCTGGTTTAATTAGTAAAGCCGATATTCTATAAAAAGCTTCGTTTCTATACTACAGCGTCGCCAATAATATTAGTTTCTAGAATCACTAGGAAAATTGTTCAGTTATATATTTTTCGAAAATGGAATAAAATGCATACATGTGTTTTTAGAAAATATAATACAATGCATGCAATACAATTCAGAGGATGGGCGATTCCGCTCAAAAGTGTCGATACTTAAACATCAGTCAGATCAAAACCATCGATGCATAAAAAAAAATAGACTCTCTAAACAGAGTCACGACAGCCAGTCCCCGATTCTGATTGGTACCACCATTTTCCATCGTAGGTTTCATTAATGGTTGTATTCCAGCAGTACATACAACGTTGTATGGAACTCTGATAGCCAGATTGGACCTGTTGCGTATCAATCGTTAACCAACACTTGCAATATGACATTACCGCCAATTGGCTCGCAACTTATTTCAACAGACTCCGCTATACTTTGTTGTCAATTTATTAACATCATCGAATATACTAAATACTGTATCGAATATGTAGCAAGCTTTGGAAAAATCTTGTCTGAACAGCTTGGCTATCAGGGAAGTGATAGAATTCAAATTTTAGAAAAATGCCTAGGTGCTGTGCAAGAAATTGTACAACTCCTCAGAAAAGGGCTATGTCATGAAGGTGTTTCCCCGTGATGCTGAAAGAAGAGCAAAATGGGCTGCCAACGTAGCACGAAAGAATTGGAGTCCCTTTATTCCCTTTATTCTTTCAATAAAATAAGGTACAATTTTTCATATATTATTTTATTAAAAAATAATAAACAACATTGTATATACCGCCATTGACATTTTAACGCCTCAGACGAAACATGGCGTTTATCGACCTAACATAGACGTGATTTCGTTTCTTTATTTAGAGGGTCTCTATAGAAAAGAACGTCGATTCTTTTTTCGATTCTTCGCTAGAAAATAATCGAGCCGTTGAGAATCAAATCTCGAAATAATCTGTAAAATAATCGATTCTGCAAAAAAAAAAATCGGTCGATTCTAAATTAATCTAGTGATATCTTTCAACCCTGGTCGCTAATGCCCATCACTATACATACATATAGGTGCACATCCATAGTGATCCGTGCGAGTATTTTAAGCGAAACTGGGGTTAGGTTATGCATATTTACTTTGCCGCAAGTAAACACGGAAAAGTATACGTTGTAATCGCACTGTAAGTAGTTTGACATCTCATTTCCTAGCTGCGTGTGTATCAGATAATTGCACAAAAACGTGTTCACAAATACATACAGAGAAATCTGTTTAATTATAAAAAAGACACAGCTTGAGTACTTTTCTTTTATGCAACAGATGTCACTCTTAAATTTACCATGAAAGTATATATACACGTTAGTTACATCGTATCGGTCTCGCGATGCTGGTTGATATTTTCATAATATTTAGCGACACTTTTTTTAGTGTTCACCATGACAAATAAATACGAAAGACACAATGATGAGGTGGATTTGCTTTCATTATCCTATAACAAGGGTGTTAAAAGGTAAATGAAACATTAATGCAGGTTAATATCATCCGTTGTGTTGCAAGTTAACCTATAAACGTTATCGTGTTCATTGTTGTTTATTGTTAATCGATTATAGAACACTTATATCCATTTCAATGTAATTCTTGAATCTAGAATCGAAAAATACACAAAACTACAACATAAAAATATAATCTCTTTGTTTACCCATTTAACCTTTTATATGTTAGAATGCATTTCGTTATGCGTTGGTTTTTCATTGCTGGCAATCGTTTCGCGCAACACCGTTCAACCGACGTCAGTTTCGTCGATATTGTTTATACGCCGACAATGTTTCGCTCAACACTTGACTATAACCGAATTTTTTCTGTACCATAAACTGAATGGTTGGTTAAGACCGACTTTAAGCTGTAAGAAATAATTGGGGCACCTCCGTTGCATAAACGGAAGGTGAGGTCAGATCGGCTTCTCATCGAAAATAAGAAACCGCCTTAATACAATATATTTCCATTTCAGAGTTTGTGGAACGACAGATTATTCGACGTTTATAGTTCCACATGAGATTCAACACCGTAGAAGGAAATTTTGGAAAAATCTATTTGATATGTACACGGAGCAAGTATGATTAATTCCACCATTGCTGGTTTCACCGTGTTATACCAAAATGTAATGTTATCGAATACAATGTGTTTCAGGTATCGGATGAGATCGAGCTGGATATAAAGACATTAAGACCTTGTTCGAAGCAACCTGTATGTAAACCGGTGGATGTGATACAATATTGGGTAAATACTGGTTATTTGCCATATAACAAACGAAAGTCGAATGTGGACAAAGACATGGTGTCTGAAACCGTCGTATCTCTATCCGAGGAATGTCCAAGTTCGTCAAATGATAGGAATATAGAAGGAAAATCAAACCCGCGGGATGCGGAGCCCGGCGACAATGACGAATATTCTAGTAGCACCGTGGACACTGCAGCGTATATTTTGTCGAATACCAATACAACTAATAAAGTAGAAACTATGGCTATTGTGGAGGGTGCCAGGCGTAACACAGTAGCTGGTTCTCGGTGTGCGCAGGATGTGGAAATGATGCAACTGGTCATGGACAGTAGTGGCAGTGACTCTGCAAGTACCAGCATATCGAATTGTATCTTTGAACGAAAGAATCCTGACGTGGAAAGGAATACGAGTCCGAGGGAAGCTTCGGAAGCAGAGGGGAAGATGCTACTGAGAACAGTTAATACTGGTAGTACATCGATTAGTAATGGTAAAGCATATTGCCCGTCGCCCTCGAGCAAGATGTTAACAACTCCAATGAACGATAATAGAAGTTCGTACGTTAAACCGAGCTTGTGGAACATACGATTATTACAAAGCGAGGAAAACTACTTCTCAGGTGGAACCATGTCGCAGGATAGTAGTACAAAAAGCAGGCATCGTAAGTTATACAGCGGCAGAGATTCACCGGTTGATCTCTTTAACACGAAAAGCATTGGAAGACACACGATGTCCATGACGAAACAAAATTTACATCCAGCTTTAGATTTCGGGTATAAACTTCCGAAGAAATATAGAATGTTCAAGAAGAGGAGGACGTACCCGCACGGCTTTAATAGCAGTTTATTGAATAATAGCCAGTTCAGTATATTGAATCATACCAGGCGTAAACGGAGAAAAAAGAGGGGAAATCTCAATAACAGTTACCCGACGGTCAGTGAAGGCACGAAATCGGATGAAACGCCTCGTAAGAATAGCATTATAGACAAATCTGTAGTAGATAAAAGTTTAGTACACGATAAGAATCTTATATCGAGGGGTACGAATGTATCGTCCAAACGGTCTAGGAGTACAAAGAGAAAATTAAATACGATCGCAAGACACGTAGGACAGGATAAGAAGAAGAAACATAAAATCTCTAATATCGTAACGAAAAACCCGAAAAGTTTGGATCCTGTAGTATATTTAAAACGATTGTCAAGGGCTGATATTCAGAAGTATAAAAGAACAAACACTGTAGTTAAAAATCGTAGCAGTTCAAGCATGAAACAGTTATCGAAACATAGAGTGTCAAACGAAACGAAGAGTAGTTTAAGAAAATCGGATTCAGATATTCCGTTGGCAAGATCAGCAAAGCTTAATGCTTCAAGAAACAAGAAATCGAATAAAACGTTCCGGGGACACGAAAACTTAAATCCAGTAGATAATTTGAAGCGGTTACCGGAGTCTAAAATTCATAAACATACCAGTGTACTTAATGCAGCAAAGAATTATGGGAATTTAAACCCAGCTGTTCGATTGGAAAGATTATCAAAAGCTGACATCGAAAAATATAAAACAGTTAATTACGGAAACACGAAAAATATAAGACCTTTGTCATCCGGGTCTAGC
Source organism: Holcopasites calliopsidis (assembly GCA_023838395.1). Lineage (NCBI taxonomy): Eukaryota > Metazoa > Arthropoda > Insecta > Hymenoptera > Apidae > Holcopasites > Holcopasites calliopsidis. The sequence continues at coordinate 255,450 of JALHAQ010000052.1, forward strand.
CTTCTGCAAAAAAATGATGCAAAGAGCTACGAGTCTTCGCGGTTGAGTTTACAAGATGGCTCCCATTTCCACGTGAGTATTATTAATTTAATGTACGACGACACTGCCAGCGATGAAAGTACCGTATTAATCTGCGAATGTAATCATACTTCCATACCTGATAGCTGTTCCACAAATACGGTGTCTGTTTCCCCTGTGGACCGAAAAATGGCGAAACAGAAGCTTAATGAGAAAAAAGAAGAATTGAGAGTTACCAAGTCAGAAGTGAATAAGATGGAAAGTAAGGCTTTGAAGGATACTGCAAGAGATTCCCCACGAAATAGCAATCTAAACGGGAAGACAGTAAAAAAAATAAATAATAATCGTCGGAATATTGTAAAAAAGCGGATGCTCGAAAACGCGACTAATAAAAGGAAATCTCCTAAGATCGATTTAAGAAAATCAATCTTAAATAAAGAATTATTTACAAATTTGAGCGATAGTGATGTCTCATCATCCTCCGGTAAATCGGAAATAATTTCCAAACACAGATCCAGTAATGTGAATAGAAGTAACGATAAAACGAAAGCTCATGCCTTGCTTTTGTCCGACGAAGATGACGAGTTTGTAAAGCTTGTGTACCACCTTCGAGATGAACAGGAGTTGAGGCAACGATACAAGGGGCTGACTCAAAATTTTAACGAGACAGAAGCAAAAATGAAAAACGATAGGTCCGATACAACGAACAGAAGTATTAGACATCTAAGAAGAAGTGAAAGGTTTGCGAATAGTAAAATCTTTTCGGAATCTGCTTCGGAAGACTCTGAACCGCAAAAGCAGAAAGATTTTAGTCCAGTGAATAGTCCAACGTTTCCACAAACTCGTTTTTCATCAAGCAGGCGATATTCTAATGAAAAAATGAGCGATAAAACTTCGTCTGATGCGAGCAATACGAAAAGCAGAAGCAAATCTCATGTAAGTCGTTTGTGTTTCAAAACGAAAATCTTCGATTCAGATTCTGAGTCGATCATAGTTTGATACGGTTTTTTTTTGTTACCTGGAGATGTAGAATAATTTAGTAGAAAATGATCGATAATACTGTTACGATTTTGTATGAAGTAATTACCAAAACGTCATAAATATTATAAATTTATTTTTCGCCATATCGATCGTAAAAACTAAAATATCTATTTTTTTATATTTTTTTAAACATTACATATTTATGTTAAGGAATTAAATTCATACAAGTGATCGATTTTAGTGTTTTATAAATTTCGGAGATTAAAGACTTGAACCACGATTGAGTTTCATGGTAGTAAGAAAGTTGCGTGCTGTATAGAGCTTTCGTTAATTAATAATTACAAGTGATCAAATTTTCAGTTGAAACATCTAAACTAAAGCATCAGTGTAAAAAGTGTACAAAAGCTAATGGGGAGTTTGTTAACATTTTGTTATAAAAACTTTAATGAATCTGGTTGTTTACAATAGCGTGTTGAGTGTATTTGTATAAATATGTATATTGAAGTATTTTGTATATTAATGCAGTATGAGGTATACGAAAATCTCATCACAGAACATTATTGTTACGAACATATCGTCTTTGTAGAGGTAAAATTCATTAACTAACATTTTCTCTTGGAAGAGTCACACAGATTTTTGTATTTTAATTTTGTAATTAAGAATGTAATATTTACGGAGTACAGCCTTTGAATACATACTTGAATACGGAGTACAGCACGTCACTTATTTATCCTGTATGTACTGGTATTTGGTAATTTATTATGTTACAAATGGAGGAAACTGATGAAAATAAAGTTAATGAATTTTACCCCTGTAAATGTGGTATAAAAATAAGAAACTGTGTATAACTGAAACGAAGGCTTTCAATTAAATATATCTTCCTTATATTAATTATTAAGAGATATATGCATATAAAATAGAAGTACGTTGTAATCGAGATATGTAATGATATACAGGTATACCCCGCATAACGCGGCACTCTCGCTACAAATTTTTTATTTTTAAGTGCAAGCAAGCACCATCAATTGGTATCTTTTGTTCGCTTACTGACATTTAAAATATTAAAACCTAATTCTCTATAAATCAGCTATTAAAATCTTTAATTTTATTATTAGTTAGCGAATTACTGAACATATTCCAAAGTTTTGTTTCGTATAACACAGCATTCTATTTAAATACCATGTTATATGGGGGATGCCTATACATAATTTGCATGGATCTGTATTGCCTTTGTACACATGAACAACCTATCAATTGCACTGAAGGGTTATAATGCTTCCACTGTAAGTCATCGTCAACTACGACAATGAAAAACTTTGTACTGGAATAATAATTTTTCGTCACATTAATTGGCAAACGCATCCATTTACTTTCTTTTATTCGTATGATAAAATCATTTACAAAGAAGGAGGAATAAGCCCAAAAAGACTGAAAGAATGTTTTTTCATACCGAAATTCGCCTTGCCATGAAAATTCCAGTTTTTCCTATGACATCATGAAACTTCGAATGCATTTTTTCAACGATTATCCTTAAATTTAATATAAATATTTTCCATAACACTTTGCATGGTCTTGCAAATGGTTTTTCACTTTTTAATGTCATGCGTTTTTTATTAGTGTGCCCCATAAGTTTCTTTCGCACCACGCTAGGAATAACTGTAACAAGCTATGTTTATATGTATAAACATGCAGGCTTATCTATTAGTCGTCTATGGCATCGGTTTCAGTCGTATATGTCCCGGAGCTCTTTTAACGTACGTTTCGTTGGTGACACCGTCTCTTTAAAAACTTTTTTCTATACCTTTCAATATGGATAGCCAAAGGAAGCATTTGCGGCATGTTATGCTTCATTGCTTAAAAAAAAGTAATAGTACAAAGATACTACAGACAAGATTTGCACCGTTTATGGGAGTGGTGCTACGACTATTACGACCGTCCGCAATTGGTTTAAGAGATTTAGAGGTGGCAGTTTTGACTTGAAAGATGAAGGCCGCAGGGACCGCCCAGTAACGATGGATATGGACCTTATCATGGCCATGCTCGCTGAAAATCCGCAATGCAGTGTGCGCGAGATAGTGGATGCCACTACATTCTCAGGACAACAGTACATAATCACCTGATCAAGATGGGATATGTCAATCGATGTGAAGTTTGGGTTCCACACCTATTGACGGAGACCGGCCTTATGAACCGCGTCTCTACATGCGATTTGCTTCTCCTTTCATTTTGTATTAAAATGTGCATCAAAAACGCACTTGGTCTAAGGACAATAGACCTTCAACTGTCGCGAAGCCTGGACTTCACACAAAGAAAGTTCTCTTGTCCATTTGGTGGGACTGGAAAGGTGTAGTCGACTACGAGCTCCTTCCTTAAGGCGAAACCATCAATTCTGCGAAATACTGCAATCAACTTGATAAATTGAAAGCCTCTATAGCAGAAAAACGGCTAGAATTGGCGAATCGACGAGGCGCCGTTTTTCATCACGCAATGCAAAACCGCATGTTGCATTGGCTGTAAGAGAAAAGCTGTTACAGTTTGATTGGGACGTTCTACCGCTTTCTTCGTACTCCCCAGATCTTGCTCCATCCGACTATTTCTTGTTCCTGTCATTAAAAAATTCCGTGACAAACGGTTCCAATCCGTAAGCGAAATAAAAACGCACCTGAAGGTATATTTTGCAAGTAAGGCCGAACAATTTTGGAGAAAGGGAATAATGAGGCTTCCCAAGAGATGGAAGGTGATAGAGCAGAACGGTTCATATATAACGCAATAAATCAACCTTAAACAACAAATATCGTGTATTCATTTCGTATAAAAAAAAGGACTGAAACTTATGGGACACCCTAATATTTAAGAAAAGTTTTCGGTCAGTAATACGTGAAAAATGAGTTTTCAATTTATTTATCCGCAGTATTCAAGTAAAAGAATGAAAATAATAAATTATTCTCAAAAGCCTCGAATGTTCAGTTTGTGAAAAAGTGTAAAGCTAGTACATAAATTAAAAAACTTTTCTTTTCATATGTATACATATTATGTGCATACGACTGGTCACGAAAATATGGGGCCACGTTGAGCATTTATAAATACATCATTTATAAATACACAAAATCCATAGGACATTCAAAATGACCGTTTCTAAAACATGTAGAATTTAGGTCTTAAAAACATCTTATGGACGTCAAAATTGGACGTTTGGACATTTCTTGGACCTTTTTTTTTATATACGATGGACGTTCAGTGACAGTTAATTTTGATTTATCAAAATAACATATTAATAAAAAAGGAAATAAGTCGAAGCCTGCTTTTTTAACTTTGATGAGTGGAACATCTTAATATGATTACGAAACGTAATCTTAAGTATTCGTTATAAGTCATATTATAGATATACAATAGCTTGTAACATAATTGAACAATAAATTAAATGTTGAAGTCCCTCAATTTTTGTCAGGTGGTCAAATACTTTCGTGACGAATATTTATTATCTAACTGCTACACCAAATACGTGTCGTCTTGAAAGAACGAAATAGAAAAATGGAGATGCATAATCCTCGAGAGTAAACGTGTCCCATGTGACGTGATCAAAACCACTATTTTCAATATCCACGATAGGATTAACATTCAGGTGACAACCACCAACCAGTGACGGCCACATTTTTGTTTGAGACAGTATTTTTTGTAACAACCGTACGAAAATCCCTTCAGTCTCAGGTACGTGTTCCATGAACAGGTATTGGCCACCCTAAAACAAAGAGTAAACAATTTCTGATTATGTAATAATTATAATCAGTAAACGTATACAACGACCTGTAAAGTCCGTGCGAGGCAGCCTCGCGAGAGGTGCCTCGCCGTGAGCCAGGTAAATACAGTAATGTTCCGAAACAAACAACTTGCTCGGGTCCGGTAAGTTGCTTATTACGGATAAGGTATACTATTCGACTTGACTTTGTTTTCGAACGGGACGAGAGCGAACACGGTCAACGAGCGAGGGAATCGAGATAGTGGCAAACCGTAAAGGGTTCCGCCGAGACCGAATGTTATTCTTTAGAGAAGAATACAATGTAGCGCACCCTCTCATTCTATGAATAAAGCACGCTCCTATTCACTAATTCCACAATTTTTAATATTAAACGTAAAGAAACTGCATCTCGACCTGAAATAAGCAACTCGTTAGGACCAACCAGTTGCTTATTGCAAGGCAGGCATGCTATTCGATGAGCGGCCGAGGAGCAATGTTATTCTTCAGAGGATAGAATATGACATGCCTTCATTCCATGAATGAAGCACGCTCCCATTCGGCGACTTCGAACAAAGAAGCGGGGATAGCGAGTTGCTTATTTCGAGGTAGAAGCCAGTTACTTATTACGGGCCAGTACTGTATGTATCAGCGGTTGCGTAAAAAGAATAATTGAAATATCTATATTTTAATACTTTTGAAAATTCATGATATTAAAGGCATAAACAAACAATGAAAGTGTTATTGGTACTAGCATAATTTAGTACCATGTAATAATTAAATTATGTTACCGGTGCTAGAACTCTGTGAATTTCTTTAAGCGCCGATTGTCTGGATGTCACTGAACACAACGATCTTGTCGTTACAACAATATCGACACATCCCGTCGGTATCTCTCCCAACGAACTGCCATCGCCAACTATAAGGCGTTCAATAATAACATGCGAGAATTGCCAAGACCGATTCCCTTTTATTAGGTAATCGGCCAGTCTCACATTGCGATCAACGCCAATCAAGTGTGTATTGTCTGGATAGAACTGTATATTTTCACCTGTAATGTTTAAATTCATTTAATCTATACCTTTTTTGCCAATATTAACTTAATTGATTAGTTTTTTTAAGGAGTAGTAAAAGGAACAGAAATTCGGTTCCATTTTAGTATTTGAGACAACGGTGATCAGGGAGTGTAATATGCAATCATACTATATGTATACAAAGAGTTTGCATTAGCGCAACTAGGATTTTCGTTTTCTTTGGGGGGAGGGGGTTGCGCCAAAGGGAATGTGTATGTAAAGCTTAACGAAAAGCTTATCACTAAAGGGCTCCATTACATGTGGCCATTTTTGTGACGGGCCAAACTTACGAGGAGAAAACCATGTAAATAATTATGCAATTTATATATAATCCATAATTATATATATTTAGTATTTATGTATAAGTTGACTTGTTATACATGTGGTAATTTCTTTGATTCAATTTTTTCTGTTTAATATTTTTCCGCCAACGGAACTCGCGCATGTGCATGGCTGGATCGTCGCCCGTGTGACCTCGGCAACCGGGGTATCGCGTCTGCATCGTCGGCTGGGGACTTACCCAACCCGCACTAATATCGAAACACCATCGTGCATTATAAAGGTGCACCGAGCGAAGCCCTATCTCCTATGTTCCTTCATGCGCACACTCGAATTAATTCGAACATGCGATAATGGCAAAAGTATGCACATTTGAGTTAATTGGAGCAGCGTTGCAATTTGTGTTATCATTTTGATTAAATACAAAGGTTGTACTTCCGAAAACGTCCATGCTCCGGTGTGACTGAAATTTTGAGAATAGATTCCTGTTAGGCAAAAACAATGTTTGCTGGAAAGAATTTTAGCGACTCGAAAATTTGTTTCGGAAAATGTTTTACCATTCGTACTATCACTATCTGCCTTACTGACCACCTTAGGCATCGTCCCTCAGCCACGCATGCCAATATACAATAAAGACACTTATAAATTGGTTACTTTCTAAGAAAAATGGAAAAGTTAAGTTAGTTTAATGATACTTTTTTGTGAGTGGGGGCGGTCTGAATGGGCGAAGCGACTCAGCCGCGCATGCACATATGCAATAAAGCTGTTTAATGTTTACCTGAAAGGAACTGATTATCAAAATTTCAGCAAAGTTGAAGCATGGACGTCATGCCAAAATGTTCAAATGAAGATTTACGCGAATGAAAAACTGATATTGTCGACGATTTAAGGAGTTATACTGGGTGACGGGGGCGACACCCACGGATGGGTTTTTCTAGTGTTTTATTAATATAAGTACCATGCCCCCTAATCGATATTGTCCCAAATACTAAACTTCGCCCTAAATAATTGACCACTCCGAAAGCGTTTTTGTCGCTATGCTGTGAGTATAACATTACTTAACTAAAACGAGAAGTAACATCTCGAGTGATATCACGACGTTACAACTTCAAATATATACATATAATATACATTCAAAATTGCCACTCTTGATTTTCGCTTTATTTTGGCCTGTAGAATCACCCCTTAAAATATTTGCAGAGGATTGCGTTACACCCTGTATATTATACAGTATATTATACAGGGTATGTATATTATAGTATATTTACATACATGTGTATACATGCAATGCACACCCGTTTTAACGCCAATTTCAAGAAGCCGTATGCAACCGATGGACCGCAATACAGAATCTTTCGAAACGACTTGTTCCAGCGATTCGAACAATTGTTTCTTGTAGGGCGCAGCAAGTTCTGCGCACTCCGCTTCGAACCCAGTTAAATAAGCTTTGTAAATAACCTTCTGCAGCCTCGACCATTTTTGCGATATCAAAATTGATACCAAAATGCAAATAAACAATAAATATCCGTACGTTGTAATCACATCGCGCATCCACAAATCACTGTTACTCATTTTTCCTCCAGAGAAATCGAAATCACTTTCAAGATTCTTCTGAAAACCTTTCGTAGACTTCGCCCTCTAACAATTTCTACAGTTTTGAAAATAATGAGATTAAGTATTCGCACACTTGACAACTTTGGCACCGTAATCTTTATGCAGAAACTGCGCTTTTTATGCAAATCTTTTAGGCCAATTAATGCGTTGAAATTATTTGTGAGACATGTACACTGTACCCGTTTGGACACGACTGATTGTAAGTAGCATCCACTGAAACGAAATGAATATAACGTGCTTATCACATGTGATAAGATAAGCATTGCGACTCTAGTCTAGAGACATGTTGGGAATAAATAATGCGCGACGGAGGGAAACGAGCATAAACGGTAGCATACCGTTAGGTGCCAAGTTTAGCTTTGCTCAGTCGCTAACAAGAGCTCAACCTTACCATCTGAGTCTGTAACCCTTCCACACGGTGTATCTTTTGTCCAATGGACCAGGTTCATCGGCGATAGACCACGGTTACAAATACCCCGCTATAATAAGCGGTCGCTTCTGATAAATTCAATTATTAGGTTAATACACATTGCATTAATGATATTAAGATTGTTATTAATATTTATTTCCCAATTCTGGCGGAAATAAGCGTTATGTTACGTAACCTAGTAATCTAACCGTATCATTGAAGTATTACATGGAGGGCTCAGAAACCAATCGGCGAGAGTCCATTAGCATGAAAACCGAAATAGATAGGTTTTTTTACAAACTAATTGTACAAAAATGTCAATGCTACTAAAAGTACAAAAGAACTATTTTTAATATACGATAACATACAAATGAACGTAATAGCAAGAAAAGCTAAAGAAAATCGCCATGATTTTCTAAAAGTTTTCAGGGAAAGTTGGACTTCAATTGGCTTCTGAAACCTCTACATATTATACGATAAGTAGAGGGAGGGGTGTTCTTATGACCCCACCGCCCGGTTTTTATTTTTTTTTTCTAAAATCTGATCAGTCGCCTAAACTGCTTTAAATTACTAGCTAAAATGAGGTTAAAGTAATAAGGTTACATATAATAAAAAATGGGAGTAGAAGAAACATGATTGAATTCAATTTAACATGATTCATAAACATAAGTCATTTTAGGCACTATTACAAAAGTGGGGGTAATATGTCTTCCAACAGAAGTCATAAAAATTAACTTTCTGGTTGCATTATTCATCAAAAGTGAATGACGAAAGTGAATGCATTGCTCATAAAAAAAAGGCGCACGCATATTCGACATCTTCACACGATGTGCATTCGCTATCTGCCAATAAAGTGCGGAGGGGTACAATATTTTCAGACAGGACGAAACTGACCTAAGAGTTGTAGCGAGTGAGGTACATTTCGATACATGTCAAATAAATTTGTAAAAATCGTTAAAGAAGAAGATAAAGTTAATTTGCAGGGAATAGTATAGATGCTGAGGGGGCCATATTACCCTTTACTATGGGGTCAAATTTATCGACAGGTATGGGTTCGGAAACATTAACTCTATTTTTGAAAATGTCAAAGGTTAAGTGATCTACTTACGCATATTAATGGTTATAACCTAACCTAACACACAATACGTTGATTCCCTTAGTACTCAAGAAACACTACTTTTTCCGGAAGGCAAGAAGCTTTAGCTTCATAACTTATGTTATAAATGCTTATTATTGGCGACAGCAATACGACATTTATGGTAACCGTGTTTTTCTTTCTTTTTGGGCAGTAGATGTTACAGATGATACTAGTAGTAGCTGAGTACCTTGTTACAAGTATGAAAATCACAAGGGGCCCATAATAGTACCCCTTCCTGTACTTATTTGCGATAATTAGGTGGTCTGTTTTAGGTGGAGCACGCTGTAGAAAAGCAGGGGCAAATAAAGGGGGAGAATATTGAAAGTTTCACGGAAGTCAATACGATTTGACTGGTAGTGACAGGGGGCGGGAAACAATGGTTCCACGTTTTCGAAATGCGAGAAAGAACACGTAGGTTAAACAAAGGGGGGACGGTCAGCGGGCAAAAAGGAAAACGCTCGAAACGAACATGTCGGCGCGAGGGGTGCACGATTCTTTGTCACACGAGCTTTTAAGAATGACCACAAACAAAACGGGGTTCGATAAATTTGGTCTCTCGGGCGAGTGCGTGCATTCGTTCGCCTTTTGCTCGTGGCTCCCACGTGTACGTACACGCAACCACACATCGATCCCTGTGGTTCCGCATGCGACCAAACACGAAATTCGTTCGATTCAGGAGCATTTCGCCAGCCGCGGAGAGGCGTTTTGTTGTTAGCATCGGGGCGGAGAGGAGGCAGACCGTTTTCGTAATGGCTCGTTGATTCGAGTGAATCGCCGTGAAAAAAGAGTCATACGCGCGTCTTTCCTGCCTCGTTTTTCGTTGGCCTTTGTGCTCCTTCTTGTTACGCGCTTCTCAAACTTCTGCGCTATTTGTGAATATTTTACTTCTATAGCAGTTCCCGCATTACGGTTCAAGAAGCGCTCCCTTGAAACTGTTTTACGTTGCGTTGTTGTTGTCAATGCATAGTGTGACTCACTGATTCGTTTACATGATCTAAAATTTAAAAAATAATGGGGGCTGGGCTAAAATAAGGTGTTTGACATAACTCTGCAATTAACAATAATTACTCAAATACGATATCAATTCATAACACTAATTATCCTTCACGGATATTTAAAATATATATGCACCTCTTTCTTCTCTTTTTGGACTGAAAACAGGAGTTTAGCAAGTGAAGTTCAGAGGAGAAAGCATGAGAGGCTATAAGGGCGGCCCTGAAGGTTGGCAACCTAGTGTGCTCGTAAGAGGATGCTTGAAGTCTTATATTAGGGTGCTGTAGGTATATTAAATCGCTGATCATGAATGACATTACTGTTTTCTTTGTTCAGAATGAGTATAGAGCAGTGAAAGATTGTTCAGTTCTCCAAAATCCCTCTGAATAAATAAAAATTAAAAAATATATCAAAATGTAATCAATATGTGAACACGTAAAAAGATTTATAGAAATCCAAATCACTGACCGTGAATCCGTACTGCTTGACTTTCCTTGTTATATGTATAAATCCATCTTCTCTATAGACCTTTACTTCCATTTACACATAAGTTTAATAATTTTTGTTTTCCGACGAATAACGTTTAACAGATCCCTAAAATTTTCCTTGTTTCGCTACAATTAATCATTTTTACACATTGCAATAGTCACCATGTTTTGCGTTCGATTAGAAAACTCTCGTCCGCTCGTTCCTCCCATCCCGATCCCTGTCATTCGAGAATATGCCCGGAGGCATGTCAGCGAATTCAAGTTGGACACGTACAACCGCGTGAACAATACTTCGAGCACCCTGACGGCTTATTGGTGAGCACGAAGCGGGCCGCTCACCTATCTGTTTAATCTTTCGAGAGTGAAAAATATTTAAATGCTTTCGCTGCTGTTTTGTATGTGCCTATCTACTTCACTTTTTGCAACTACTCCTCAAATACTACGACAAGCGCTTTAATGGGTACGCTTTTAAAAAACTATTAGGAATATTATACAAAATATTTCGCTAATTCTACCAAAATTTATTAGACTTACCCAATTGTTTGTGGATCGAGTATTTAATAAAACGCGGGAAAAGCCTACGCACAACAAACTACCTACTTAACTATTATTTTACATCGCCCAACGAGCTACCTGTAATATGTACGGGGGGGGGGGGGTATCGAACCCTTGAGGTAAATTCAACTTCAGCGGAACACGACGCCCGTGAGACAGACAAGACGTACACTCGAGAAGAAGCTCTTTTTTTCAAGTGTCGCCACGGCAGCGAAGTCGAAGGCATTGTCTCCATTGTTGGCGAATCGTAATCAATATTTTCACAATATGCCGCCATTGTGTTTTAGCACGAGCGTGGTGCAAGGGTTTTTCGTATCTACCTTACGCGAAGCTTTTATCCCTCGCCTCTACCTCGGATCATTGTTTAACAAGCATGGCAAAGCAACATGGCCGTAAAGTACCGTAAAATGAGGCGTACATGCAATGTTTCCCTCGTTTTATTATTATTCGACAGGAAGGAACAATTTAAATATTTAGTTTACTTGATTTTTGTTGGTTATGTGCACCTACTCTACCGACTATAATAACTTCATAATAAAGCTTAAGTTAAATTTATTTTTTCGCTTTTCTAATGTGTCTACACAAATGATCATTGTTTAAATTACATTAAACAAATTGGATTCCGTAAGATAATTTATTAAACTTTTAGCATGATTCTTGATGTAACAGTTATGTAGGTTTATTCTTAGTAGTCTTTCTTCTTCGTGAATATTTCTGCATGCTTGTATCAATTTTATCCACATTTTTAAAGCGAGAGACCTCTTTTTTCTCATAATTATTTCGTAAGGGTGGAGCTCATAAATTTGGGATGCCTAAATACTTGTTACCTAACAATAAGTAACTAAACAAGCATCTTCAAACTCGCAAAACTGCAATCCCCAAAAAGGACACGCGCCCCTAATTTTACGACCAACGGCAATTCTCGCTTCAAGGTAGAGATAGCTAGGTATCCCTTTAGCATCTAAATATCGGAGCTATATTTCATGCGACGAGTGTCGCGTGGTACTTTGTTGCGTTAGCGCGCGCTGCAAAACAGGGCACCAGCGGTACCCTGCCATAAACTAATAAATGCATTAACTAGGGACAACAATGCGTCTATCATCAAACAAATCGTAAACGATCACAATGCGTGAAGGAAACTCCAGATCGTGTAAGAGAATGCCGTGAAAGTAACGGACCGTGCTCTTGATTTACGACAAGTGCTTATTTCCGAGGTTAAGGCGACACGCTGACACGAGGCCACGATTTTTACCTTCTAACGGGCTTTTGACACTTCCGGTGTCTCCTTCGTTTCGCAAGTTTCCTCTCAAAATATTACCCGTTATACAACATTCAGGGTGAAATCATTCCAATAGGCCTAGCCTTCCTATTTTGATAAATATAATAATTGTATATACATATATAAAATATGCAATATATTATTAAATTAACATGCCTATCAAAAAATATCTTTCAATACAAGCGCGTGGAGTGACTGCTCATTTCTTGTAACTATAAACATACTTGTAACATACAAAGAGATGTCAATACAAAACAAGAAAAATCCCTAGACCTACTGTTGTCATGTAATCGGTTACCATTTAATTTAATTAAAAATACCTGCACGTTTTACACCATCATCGTTACCATTCATTAGGCATATTTCCTCTTTGGGCTCGTTCTTGCCAGCAGGTACAAATTTCCTTCCAATTAAGGCTTAAATCTTAAGCTAATGCATAATAAAAAAGGCAAACTTGCGTTTAAGGAACATTTGTAGTTCAGTACTCTGTATTTTTGTTTTAGTTTTAACTTTTCTCTTGTAAATGAGGATTTAATTGTAACATTAAAATCTGTTCTTTATACAATTTTATAAAATTTATGTAGAAGCCGCGTTCATATCGCTAAACCTTAAACATTTAAGGAACGGGTTGTTTTTTCTCTGTGTTTCTCGGTTTCCGGGAATTTATGAAATCAACACTATTTTTGATAAAAGTTTATAAAGTAATAGAAATACTTTGCGTAAGTATTTTACGCACGGTAATAAAAATTTAAGCAAACAAGTAAATCTACGTGGCCCATCCTAGGGAGCCAAAATGAAAAAACGTAAATTAAGTGTTAAGAACAAGGGATTCACTCCTTGTACTCTGTCAATTTAAGATGCAAACACTTTTTCGCTAAATAAAGTACCCTACACATGAACGAATTCGTAAGTTACTGCGGATGTGAAACATCTTACAGCGGCACTTCAATTCCATTCCACTTAACAATGTTCTCCGACCACCGCCGTGGTGTCTGTTTTACATAATAGATGCTAACGAGGCTAGACGAGAACAGGGACGGACTGTTTTCCAACAGAGGAAAATTGGAAAAGGAAATATTTATCGGAATCGTCGGTGGAGAATGTATCTGGTGGCGTTCGTTGGCGGTAAGGGGCGAATACGGGTCGTTTTCCCCGAAAGCTCGGTGGCGGCAAAAAGGAGAGCGACAGAGGTTCCAGCATCGGACGAGGACTTGTGTGTCGGCTCCTCTCTGTAGTTCGATCGTGGGCGGAGCGTCGCAGTGCGCGGCATCGTGTGTGAAGCGGGAATTGTCAATGGACGGTATTGTTAGGACGCCGGTGCGTGGCGGCAAACAATAAATGGCCGATCCTGCTGCCATGCTTCGCCCTGTAAAAACGCTACGATATCGGGCAACACCCTCTTTTTCCTTCGCCACTGTTAATGCGCAAAATCTTTGCACCAACGTGAGCCACCCTTCTTTCATGTCGGCCAACCTACCGACACCTCAGCCCGATCAAAAAATGGAATCCATTCAGTGGTTTGCCCCCAACATCTTCTATAAGCTTCAACCTTTAATGCATCCGTAGCATGCTGTTTCCGGAATACACTGACGCGCGTCTGGAATAAGATGTTTTGAACTGTGCCGTGGAGGCTTGCCCGTCTTTTACACCTTTCGATCTGCTATTCCTGTCGGCACCCGTTTAAAACGATCGGTCCAATATTCGTTGGAAAATTGATTTAGGGTATCATATGATTTCTGTAGTGTTGGTCATTATTGGAATTGTTTAGAATAAATGTTTGGCTATTACGAATAATGAATGAATTCTTCTTAAGGGAATATTTTATATGAATAATAATTATTGTCTCCCACTTAAGTGGGTTATTGGGGTCGGTGCCCCCCCCCCAATCTAGTAACTTTAAATAAAGCTTTCTGCCGATGCAATTATTTGAAGATTTAGTTTAGTTTAACTTTTGGATAATAAATCCTTGTTTCCGAGAGATGGCGTTTGTAAAGGGCGAAAGCCTTCTCTGAAGATTTATTGTGGAATTGTTTTTAATTGCAATAGTAACCGATTAGATGGCAAAGCCACGTCTAGGGATATTTCTTGCCCTATGGGTATTACAATATCGATTGTGTATTGATTTTCCCCTATAGATTATAAGTTATTAATTTATGGTGTGGCACGATCGCTTCTCACAGCGCACGTATGATTGCAACAGTAATATCAACGGTCATGCAATTTGCCACAGTCCCTATTCGTAACAGTATAGAAGTGTGTCGACGGTCATCATTTCCGAGGACGAAAGATTCGTGAGCAGAAATTCACGTCATGATAGGACATTAGTGTTTTACAACACTGCATTATCCGTGCCGTCACGGGCGTCACTCAAAATCAGTTTCTTAGGTTAATCGTAACAATTATATGGAACGCGCGACGTTCCGCTCGCCGGAAAGCCAGGCATGCGACTTTTAGGGAAGAGAGGCAAGGAAAAAAAGATGCGACTTTGTAGAGTTTACGAAATGACTATTGATCCAGGCCCGGCATTGTTCCGGCGCATCGGAAAGGGATCGGCAGGAAACTGCATTGCTTCCACGAGGCAGTTTCCTTTTTCACCGTGCGCCTCCGTAGTGCCGGGGATGTTTAACCGTGACGCAATGAACATCAGTAATTTACAACCGTGCCGCTCGACCGCCTGCAGTTCCCTTCTAGGCTTTCCCGAGTAACACCTACTTTTGATGCCTCTATACATTGTTGCGTACTTTAGCCTTACCTCATCCTGGCTTCGGGGCAGGCAAGCTTTTTCAAGTTGAACGAGTAAAGGAAACATGTTCCTAAAGTTACTGAAGATGCAATTTTTTTGTATTGTTTTATTGCAATTTTACTCGAGTTTTTATAAATTGTTATTAATCACTGGGGATTTTTTGGAAAACTTATTAAGTCCATTCATATTCGATTATTTAAAGTTATAAGTAATCGAACATCGGACATTTCCCGGCTCATGAAAATATGCCTAACGATGCGTTAGCGTTTGATCTTCGCTAAATAATAAATTCGATACGGGTGAAGGTTATTTTTCACTCTGTCCCTACGCCACCTTTTCGTATGGTACCTGGAAAATACCGCGTGGCAGAACGAAACCACCATAGTCGCCGCGGATTCCGGCATCACCGCCGTCAGTATATCACATAGAGACCAGCACCATCCGTGTGGTGAGTTTCGCTGGAAGCATCTGGATCCAGCATAAAGGTCAGCCACCACAAACAATGGGACTCACAAATCGACAGCCCCGCCCCCAAGAAGAAAGAAGTCAGGGGCCGATGCCGACAATACTCTGGCATGTTTTTCAATATTTAGTCATCATGACTTTTCGTCGGGCCTTTCGCCCGAAATCTCCGCGTCGAATTGGAAACTAGATAATTCAATTAGAGTGCAGCTGCCGCCGCCAGAGCTATACGCGCAGGTAGGAGCCATTTCGGGATTATGGGGAGACCGTGGAGACACGGGAATCGAGAGAGGACCCATGTCGCCCTTCCTGTCTAGCAGATCCTTGATGTCTCTATTTGGAACCCAGCCGTATGCCTTATTTCCGAATTATCAAGACGTAAAGTTGGGTGCAGTAGTTGGGTCTTCCTTCGTATGGTTAATGGTTACCCGTGACTGTGCCGGTATCCCGGTTGGCTTACAAATACATGGCTAAAAAAGTAGTACTCAAGTCAAAATCATACAACTAAACTTAATAAAGCTTGATGTATGACGCCAAACAAATTTTGCCAAATGAGAATTAATTATTGTGTTATGACCTAACTTACATACAACGTACAACATCCAATTCTCGCGAAAGAACTCACAAGCATGATTTTGCATTCACCTCATAAATGTAGATACATAGGTACACAGACGTATGACGCCAAACAAATCTTGCCAAATGGGAACTAATTATTGTGTTATAACCTAACTTATATACAATGTATATCATCGAATTCTCGTGAATGATCTCACAAGCATGATTTTGCATTCACCCCATAAATGTAGGTACATACAGGGTGTTCTGCTACTGCATGTCAATATTTCAAGGGGTGATTGCTGAGGCAATTCTGAACAACCTTTTTCTTTGCCAAAACGGTAATTAAAGCCTCGTTTTTGAATGATTAACGAAAAACGCTGACCAATCAGAACGCGTGTAGAGTTTCTCTCGGTTGAGCGTGCACTCTACACGCTCTCTGATTCGTCAGTGTTTTTCATTAATCATTCAAAACCGAAGCTTTAACCACCGTTTTGGCAAAGGAAAAAGTTGCTCAAAATCGCCTTAGCAATCGTTCCTTAAAATATTGACATGCAGTAGCAGAACACCCTATAGATACATAGACATACAATTATGTATTTAACATAACGCATGTGTTTATATTGAAAAGGAATTTGTTAAAAAGCTCGGTTCGCCACATTGCAAAATTCAACGACAAAACCGTAATTCTTTGTGAGATCTTCATTGTTAGATGCACAAGGCGAGGCATGTCGTACTGTAAGAAAGGAGTGGACATTTTAAGAGAGTGATTATGCACGCAATAAATAGATTATTGGCAATGGTGACTCCCGCGGTGAGTGACGAATTCACATGAATACTCGTTGAAAATTCGTGTAAGACCTACAAGCCCGGGTCACGGGATCGGGCCGCGTATACACTGAAAGAACGCCGAACGAAATAATGTTAGAGGGAAAGTCCACAGACGGCTCTTTCCACGGCAGTCACGGTGAATTTTAGAAATTAGCTGCATCTGGTGCCTCTCTTCTCTTTTTTCTTCCTTTCCTTTTCAAGACATTATGTCACATAAGCAGATAATGAAGTGGCTTTAAATTTTTCGGACGTCTTGCTGGACCCTTGTCCGGAGATGTGTAGTTTGCAAAATCGCAATTTACATTTATTTATTTACTAGCAATTATCGTAGACAATTTTTTCACAAACATACAGTCGGTTACAAAAGGTAAGAGAAAAAGGGAAGAGGGTCGACGAGGATGATTCAATGCAGAGAAATTTGCTGAAGGAGAAATAATTTGGATTTATCGAACGATAGCGGACGCGTTTCGCAGCGCAGTAGGCCTGCCAGGTGTGAAACTGACGAGCCCTGACCTAATGGAGCCACAAATCAATGGCGCGATGGGCCATCATTACTTTTGCTAACACAACGTGTTTACCACACAGAAACCGAGCATCGGAGCTTTCCTGCCCTCACGGAGGGGCAGACACTGATCCACCTTTCATCCCTTACGCTCAATCGCTCGTATTGTATACAAGCACCGTGTACCGCGTGTGCGGAACAAAAATCATTTGGCGCTTTCTGTTTGCTCCTTCATGCTAATCGAACAAGACTAAAGCTGACCCCTGCTTCCCCAATACGTATCCACGTCTGTCTGCCCAGCCACTATTCAGTTTACCCACTGTACGATACATTCGACACGTTCAACGGCAAAAGGAAAATTTCACTTGCACACGTTTATATGCGAAGTTTTCGGAAAAATGGGTATACGTACTCACGAGCGCATGTAGAGTTTGGGGGAATAGATTGGTGCTAATTTGTAGCTTGGGAAGATCACAGTAAGTTAATTAGTTAGTTAATGTTAGTCAATTAGTTAGTTAATGTTTTACCCTAATTAACTTAACAATGCAGGTTAGATTAAGGCCCAACTTAATTAATTTACGACCTAACTTCACCTACACTGTTTTACTTTGATTAACTTACTAGGTCTTTGCGTTAGGTTTGATTAGAGTAAAATAATGTAGGTTAGGTTAAGCTCGTACCTAATTAACTTAAAAATTTTGGTCAGATTAGGGCCTAACTTAATTAACTCAGGACCTAATCTATCCTACATTGTTTTAGTCTAATACGGAAGCGAAATGTTCCTAGTAGCTCAACTGTTTAAGGTTATACTCCTATAGCACATCACACGGCAACGATAGCCCTGATTCCCTTCTATGTACAATAAATATATGGTGCAAGGGAATGAGAGTGAAATAAAAAACAATTTAGGAAAGCCTAGGGACGATTGGTTTGAAATTTGAGTTTGCAGAAACTATTACAAGTACAAAAAAGGAACAGTTTATAGCGTAATTGTATCCATCTGACATTATTGAAATTATCACTGGTTAGCCTTGCGATACTTCATTGATTACTACAAGGTATAACTTATTATTAATTAAGAGTGGAAACGATAGAACTTTTACTAGTTCTGCAAGTTCAAGTCCCAGTTCATTGAGCACAAACAATTTATTCGACAGTTAAAAGTGTCTCTTGTTGAAGTAAGTTCTCCGTTCTTGATTTTCATGTAACATTAAACTTTTATTTATCAAACTGCGCGTTACAATAAAAATGCTTGGACAAAGATTTTGTATTCCATTTGGGCGACTCTGCGAGGGACTCAGTTTGTTCCGTTACGGTCCGGAGCAATCCGTCCGATGATAAATCAGAACGACGAATCGATCCGTGGTGTGTGCGGGCCTTTGGACCAAGCCGGAGGATCACTGTATTTCTGTCTGTTGATAGATGTATACACAAGATCCTTTTTCTGCCATAGCCGCAACGTGTCGCACGGCTTACAACACGGCTTCTAACATTATTACTATTAGTAGGGCCCGCTCACGGTTACGGCTCTATTATTGTCCGTCACCGGGACAACTCGTCTTTTACTTTGCCGCAGACGTGCCTACGATCCGCTTCCATCTTTTATTTCTCTCCTCTTTCATCTTTGACGCGACCGAGAACCCGGTATACCCGACGTGTGATTAATGAGGCATTCACGGATCGTTAGAACGCCCAGCGGCGACTCCTATTCGGGATCGAGGGTGATTTTTATTGCTCCTATGCCTGCTGGTGGTAGCGGTATCGATGCCAAAGTGAATGACTTTATCGCATCAATTAATTTATTGCTGCTTTGTTGCTTGACTGAATTGAGGATTTACTTTGGACAGACATTCTTTTTAATACTTATGCAATTGTTGGCATAAATTAGTAATTTAGCAACCACAATCAGGGTCAGCGCTATATTAAAAATTTATATTAGCAATTTTACTGTTTCTGTTATGGAAGTTATTTTGCATTTACATTTTGACTGTAATTATGTATTTTTAATTATTATTTGGGAATTTAGTTTACGTTACGTTACATGTTCTAATTTTTGTTTTATCCAAAAATCCACTTTCTATCTAGTACTAACAAATTTTACATGTCTGGAACTCAGGCGTTCAGTAAAAATCAATATTATCTCGACAACTTATGCATACTTTCTACTTCGATTATACAAGAGAACTGTAACAAAGAAATCACGTCCGCTCGTATTTTCGAAGATTCCATAAATGGAGGTTCACACGGAAGCCAGCGGAGTTAAAAAGAATACAATTCGATACATTTTCGTGGACACGTTATTCACAGGTTGGCAGAGGATGTATCTTTAAACAAGCTACAAACAAGCAAACAAAGGAGCTCGGCTCGATTGACACGTCGGAGTAGCGGTAGAGTGCGGATAACAATTGTACGCAACAATAAGGCTATCCTACACTACAGATTGTAAATTAGTCGCTCAGGATCCTATGACGAGTCCTGGGGGACGCGTTCGCACGTCATTCCTAGTTACCAGGACAATAGCATCAAAATGCTGTCATACGAGACCCCGCTGATCTTCTATCGCCTGTACGAACAGTCTCATCACCGCCATTTGTTGATGCAACCGCTTTTTACGCAAACTTACCACAACGCGCCCCCCCCCCCCCGCCTTATACTATCCTTTTGTTACTAGTACCTTTTTTTGTTGTCGGTTACTAAGAACTTCATCGAAATTGGCAATTTCTACAAGATACTATTTTTAATTAATACAGGAGGGAGTGCTATGGTGCCCCGCTCCTGCTGGAAAAGTGATAACCTCGCGGTTTTCGTATTTATAACAAAGATATGCAGCAACCACTGGCATCTGTAGCACCTACTATCCAAAAATAAAGAAAAAGATGGTTATTCTAAGTATCGCATAGCTGTCGCCAATAATAAGTATTTATAACATAAGTTTCGTAGCTAAAGTTTTTTGTCTTCCGAAGAAAGCAGTGTTTCTTGAAGGCTAAGGGAATCGAAATATTGTGTGTTAGGTTAGGTTATAACCATTAATATGCGTAAGTAGATCACTTAACCTTTGACATTTTCAAAAATAGAGTTAATGTTTCCGAACCCATACCTGTCGATAAATTTGCCCACATAGTAAAGGGTAATATGCCCCCCCCCAGCATCTGTAATATTACCTGTAAATTAACTTTATCTTGTCCTTTAACAATGTTTACAAATTTGCATGGCATGTATCGAAGTGTACCTCACTTGCTACAGCTCTTACGTTAGTTTCGTCCTGTCTGAGAATATTGTAGCTGTCCGCACCGTATCGGTAGATAGCGAATGCACATCGTGCGAAGATGTAGAATATGCTTGCAACTTTTGTTTATGATCAATACATTTACTTTATTCATTCACGTTTGATCATTAATGCAACCAGAAAGTTTATTTTTATGTTCATATTCATTTTATGACACTTCCAAAAAACAGTTAATGTTTCCGAACCTTGTTGGTAAATTGGTCCACCATAATGGAAGGAAACATGACCCCTTTAGTAACTGTAGTATTACCTGCAAATTAACTTCATCTTCGTCTTTAACGACTTGTACAAATCACTTTAGGCAACAGACCAGATTTTACAATGAAATATAAAACAGGAGGCCACAACAGCATCCCTAAATCTAGCATCTGATTTCCCAGTGTGTGGTTATCGCTAGTAACCATATGGCCTAGGATCTAGGATGCGAATGTAGGAAATGTATTTCGCTGTACTAGTTAAAACAAATTTTTTTATAATCTCATTTTTATTTGGATCTACTATATACACATAATATTAACAAATAGTTGTATAATAGGTAGATAACAGTTTGGCTTCCGCTACGTTAAACTACAAGTATTATTAGTGGTAGGACTGTAAGATGACCTAAGCGGGACAAGGAGAGGTATCAAAGATTATCTATATTGAACGCATTATTACCTGTAAATGTGGCATTATACGGGTATTTGCGAGTGCCCGCGATATGTAGGATTTCTGGAATTAGCCGGCACTCCAACAATGTCCTTCAATTTAGAGAGCAGGACCTACGTAATCCTGGCTCAGGATAATCTGACGTCAATGGCGTGGCGTGATACAAATTCAAGTGTGAATGCGACACTTAGGGCTTTTCTTCGTTACAAAAGCACTTTCCTGTGCGGCCATTTCGACACATATCCGCGCTTGCATTTATATAATAATGTACAAGATGTTGCACTTGTAGCTAACGTAATTTAGAAAAATAGTAACATAACCTATTGCACACAGTTTCCAAGTAAAGCAATTGTTAGAAACATCAACAGTCTAAATACGGGGTGAATTTTAATGATTTGTCGGTCGTGGAACAAATGGCCAGCTTTCCCTGTTACGTAACCTGCATTACAGGTAACGTAAGTTATCTCGAAGTGAATCTTTCGTTCATACTGACCGGTTTTGCGTCACGAAAGCGCAGTTCCTTGTCCAAAGATTCGGCGCAATTTGAATCTTTCCCTTCTCTGATAGATGTCTCGTCAGATAAGAATTACTTTGCTTGCGCGTAACACGATACCTAGATTATCCGAGGGTAGCAAAAGGAAGAACAGAGAAAAAAAAATGCAGGTCTGAACTAAAAGAGGGGGACACGCAACCGTTGTATTTGCTCAATTTACAGTTGCGTAATTTTATAATGAAGACCCAACGTTCCTTCCTTTTTCCCCCCTCCCGCCGATCGATTTTTCCATGCTCGAAAATGTTACAATAGCCGACTTGCCCTTTTGGGAATCTGCCAGTGAACAAGCCGTCACAAAGCGCGAGTCTCGTGGGGTGTCCTATTACTTCGTTGCTTTTTATGAACAAGGAGCACAAAACGAATCAACGTGGCCGGCTTTTTCTGAAACAACCAGTTTTGACAGTAACTCATGGGATGAGGATCGCAAAACTATTACAAACATTAAGTTCGGTAACTTGCTGGATGTATAAAATTGAATTACACCTTTGAAAGTAAAAGGAAGACTGTACATTTTGATTTTTATCGACGTACAGTATTTTTTATTATCCCTGTTTTATAGTTCGGGCCAAGTTTAATTAATTATCCATAATGCTGGACTGTGGTAATGAAATTTAAGAATATTTTTTCTATGAAATGAGAGTTTTCTGAATGTGCCACTTTTACGCCCAACTTAATTGCTAATAATTATTTTGTATTTTTATTATTCATGTGTATCAAGGGCTGAGGGGTTAAAATATTTTTACATTATCTATGCACGTTCATAGGCACACAGAGGGTCATCGTTACAGAAGGCATACACGTCTTTTTTCCTCCAGGAAAAGTTTAAGTTGCACACGGATTAGCCAGGAGTTTTACTTTCACGGATAGACAAGGGTTTGTTTTGAATCCATAACGAAACCTTGTGTCTGAATTAGTTTTAAGCCACCTAATACAATGGCTTTTGTAGTCGAGCCTAAAATAACATTTGCAGCTTGTCAAACCTTATTCAGAAGCTTCTGCTGAATTTTTCGAACGATTGCATCTTGCATGCTTTGGTTCCTTGGGGGGGGGGGGGGGCGCTGAACAAATTTTGGAACAGGCTATTTACGTGCTCTGCGCATTACAAAACACTCTATTCTTTCTACCTTATTACTGTTATACGTTATAGGTTATCAACCAAATTAACCTACACTCCGGCATCATAAATATCCCAAACGAGAAACTTTACGACGACAAATGTAATAACGTCAAACATTTTGGTAGTACGAAGAAAATTACGCGTGTAATAAACATTATCCGAGCGCATAAAGCTGGGCCAACTTCTAAAAATACACTGATCCACGAGGCACGACGGAATACGATAGAGACGCGTTCGTTCGATAGCGCGTAAAATCTACGGCACTCGCGTTAATTCGCTCGTAAGCACCGGCGATGGAACCTCGTCCCATGCAGATATTTCTGCTCGTTGAAATATTATAGCGTGAACGGGGAATCGGGTAATGCGAAGAGAACGTTTGCCGGGCCGTGTTAATAACGGCGATCAACGTGCTGGCTGCGGAGCATAGGAAATTACAAGGAGCGTCTTAGGACATGCATAATGTAGGGTCACCGTGACTAAAAGGGCTAATCATGACAAATGCAGCCGTTACTGCCTCTTCAGCGGTTCTGGACTGACTTCAAAAGCGTCTTGCAGCCCGCTGCTGTACGAAGTGTCTTCGTTCCCAGGTTAGGTCAGCTTCGGACACTTTTCTTTAAAGCGTTCCCGTCGTTTTTATCCTCGTCTCTCCATTTGACCAGCTAACTCGAATGTTGAACCGTGAACAAGCCAAGGCTTTCCCAGTCGTTCCACTGTTTCTGGAAAATCTGTCGATTGTGCCCGCTTCCTGGTAGGTATCTCGTGACCAGAGTGCTGCTAATGACGATGACGGACGTATCACGAGCTTATTTGTTCGTGCGTATATGGCTGATAATGTAGCCCTCAGTGTTACCGACTGCGTCCTTGCAATTTAGACCCAAAATTAATTTGCTCTTAGAAAGCTAACCATGCAACGCCAGGTGCTTTAGGCTATAAACTACAGATTCTAATATTAACGCGCGTACAAGGTAATGCCAAATAAGAAGAAATATAACGCGCGGTGGTTCTATGCGAACAATAAACCCACAATGTCACGACCGACAATTAAATACGAAACGGTGTGGTTCAATTAGTACAACGAAACGGGGAGAATTGAACAGAACGACGTTAAAGGCGAGTAAAAAGCGTGTCAGAGGAGGAGATAAATTGACCGAGGCGAGAAAGTATTTTTTATTGATCACGTTTTGACAGACGTGGCGGGCATGCTCAAGCAAAAAAAAAAAGGGAAAGCAATTTATTAATTAGCGAGCCTGCCTGTCCGCTGTCAGAATATACTTCTTAACGACTCGATAATTATACATTTAATACGGATCCGGCCGCCGCAGCTGCCCTCCAACGTAGCTGACAAGTTCGTTTGAAAAAGCCTTTCGTCAGACATCCTCCTCTTCCTTCGGCTTTACCACTACCATCCGCCGCGGGCTTCGGCGGTTATTTGGACATAATTATTAGTCGAAATTCAGCTGTATTCTATACTCCTTTCAAAAGTGTCGAAAGCGAAATCTCAGGTGCTGGAATATTTGATCAACCGGTTTCAGTACGAGATTTAGCGTCTTCATTAGTAACCCTTTTATTTAATGTAATTTAATCTAACCTAATCTACCCGAATCGACCCGAAAATTAAATACAAATTTCAAGGAGTTCAATTCCAAACGTTCTTCTTTAGATGTTCGCACTATTGTAACATATTCCGAGATTTTTGTATCTACAGTGTG
Source organism: Holcopasites calliopsidis (assembly GCA_023838395.1). Classification (NCBI taxonomy): domain Eukaryota; kingdom Metazoa; phylum Arthropoda; class Insecta; order Hymenoptera; family Apidae; genus Holcopasites; species Holcopasites calliopsidis. The sequence continues at coordinate 280,419 of JALHAQ010000052.1, forward strand.
CCCATTTTAATTGTACTTCCTGGAATGTCTCGGAAGGAAATGAAGATATAAATAAAAACAATGTTCTGACACAAGTTGTTTGGTATCGCGGGGGACATTACGTGACATAAATAATTTCGGTGTAGTTGTAGTGGTGGGAGAGATACGAAAAACAAATCAATTTTTTTAAATGGCATCCTGTATTCGTTATGACAATTTATGACAATTCTACTGTATGGAACGATATCATGTTGCATATCATTGTATTTGTCTCAACAAACTCTATCATATTATAAATAAAAAGATACAGGGTTCCATTAGAAAAAAATGAACTTGGTTTTTATATCGCGCCCACCACTACAACTACAGTAAAACTATTAATGTCACGTAATGCCACTTAAAACAAGAAAACAATGGGCGATAACATGAAAATGCTAGCGTAAACTTAATAACACTCTTATTAATAACACGTGCATCCAAACTTACAAGCGATCGTGTACGCCAGAGGATGAATAATGGCATTTACAGAATGTTATTGCCGTCATCATTTCCTCCGCATAAATAGTCAATCTTTGCAAAATTGGCATCATTTTCACGAGCATCGGTGAATATCAAATAATCATCGGACAAAGCCGTGCATCGGGATTAGAAAAATTCGATTGGCTCATATAAGGAGCCCGTGCCCTTCTCAACCCCCGGAGAGCTTCGGTCCCGTTGTGTAACTCTATAACCCTGCATATCTGCACATTTCTACCGAGCCGTAAGGTTTCAGGTCACGGCCCCTTTTGTTGCTGGATAATGTTGTTTCGTTTCGTTATTGGCCGCAAGGTTGTATACAGTCGCTTCGCCGTATCGCGATTAATGCCGGGAGGGTAGTCTTTGACAGCATATGGTCCTGTATCGTGTTACAAGACGTTTGTCATCATCAGGGTAGCCATTGTTCTTCAAAGTCTCAGGGCGCTACCGGGTAACTATGGATTCTTGAAAAATGTCAGTTTCCTTTCGTTTGACCGCTGCGCTTTCCTTTCTTCGAACGACTTCTCAAATCACTTCGCCGGTATTCGCCTTGTAGTGTTACACTCGCCTCGCACTTTGCGAAGACGGTCTCTTTTCTTTTCGTTTCAACAAGTTTTTTAAACATCTGAACCAGTTTTTCAGATATATATAATAAAATTAATTAAGATACGTAAGAAATTAATTTAATTTAATAAGATTAATTGCAAAATAAAATTGTATTTCAAAACAGAATTTCCCGACGGCCGTAATTAAGAAAATATTAATTCCCTTCGCATCGCCGTCGAATTATTATACTGTGAACGCGTTCGTTGCCGCAACTTTTCCAATTTCAGTCGGAAAAAAATTTCCCACAAATGATTTCGGTTGGAAACTTTCATATAAATCACTAACTTATAAAAGCTGGAGGGTTCTTCGATCATCCGACGCATGTAACGCTATCCGCGGTTATTCCGGAATCAAATGTCGATCATTACGTGTAATCAAACGGTCGACTGGTCTCGCAATTGAACTTTTTTTTCTCCTATTTATTTCCTACTCTATGGAACGTTACTCAGATGTACCTATGGGTTACCCGATACCGCTGCTCCACCGATTTTTTTTTCGAGAAAATTACGTGCTTTTCCCCCGTAGGTAAACCCGAACTACATTTAAGATCAATTTTGTAACCCATTGATGTCGAAGGTCGAACCGTTTTTCGGTAGCAAATTACGGAAGGGTTTCTTTCAGCTATCAGCTACCTGATTTCACCTTTCCCTGAATATACCTTTTATTGTAATATTAGGGGCTGTAATATTAAAGGTTGATTTTTTTCGCTGCTATGTACGATTTGTAAAATTTATTTCAGATGCACTTTTTAAACTGATTTATTATTATCGATAGCTGAATAATTGGAAAGCTGTTGATCCATTTTTATTACTCTTCTTTTCTGCATTTATTTCTTGCAGTTTCGTTTCTTCGTTTCTTCATTACCTGATTCCATCATTTGTTAATTCCTCTATTGCTCCCTTCTTCTATTCCTCCAGTTCGCCATTTCTTTTCTAAATGTGCCAAAAACAGCTGTAAGCTAAGCGAAACATTATTCCCCGCATAATTTATACATAAATTTACCAAGCTTTCCTTATCTCTAGTCCTATGTCCAAATACACAATTCTATATTACTTAAATCAAATTGTATAAATATTCTTAATACTTTAACCACAGCATTGTAAAAATCACAGATCCCGTGTAGAAACGAAGTTATATTTCAACTTGACACGTCCACGGCCGCGGTTAACGCCGTCGATCGATGCACCCCTTGGGATTCTCTGTCAGACTCAGATTATGGATTTCGAATATCGGCAAAGCGAAGGAGGAGGAGGAGAACGTGGCGCGTACGAATAAGTTTCGAACGGCCTGGCCCCTGAAACTTTTTGAGAATGTTTAGAATCGGTGCTTTAATCTCGCTGGAGGCCAGCGCGCGTGGCACAAACGAAAATCAATACATCATCCTCGATCATTGCTAGGGCTCCTCTACCTTTTGAACTGTTCGCGCCGTTTTCGCGGTTGAATTCGCTATAAGGACGAACTGAGGAGTGTACGGCCCAGGAGGTTGGACTATTCTCTTCCGTATCTTCCAATGCTCATCCTTTAAGAAAACCGCACTCCGTATCCCGGGGGAAGTTTCGCTATGAATCCGATACTGTGGAAGTCTCTCGAGGGCCGGTTGTCTGAACTTACTCGGATCTTTTCTGTTCTCGTGACACAATTTATTCACGAGCAACTGCTCGCCCGTTCCTGACAAATATTGTACATAGGTATATGTTTAAATAAATGAAGTAACTTGGGTATTTTCTCAATGCAGCAGAAAAGGAGTACAAGAATGAACTTTGCGATGCAGCCTGATATAAATTAGGAGGATTATAGGCTTTTAAATGGACTTATTAACTTAACATTTGAAGGAACTTAAACTGTTTTTCGTCTAATGGAACTTAATGTCGACTTTGATCACTTATAATTTCGTCAATTGTTTTAGATTGGAGATAATCAAAGACGAAAGTTATAATAACAGTATGAGAAAGTTATATTATAAGTAAAGTTGCAAGTTAAATTACAAGGGAAGTTACAAGGTAAGTTACAAGCTCAGTTACAAGTTAAGTTACAAGTTAAGTTACAAGTTAAGTTACAAGTTAAGTTGCAAGTTAAATTATAAGTTAAGTAATAATAACTTACTATCCTTTCGTCCATAAATGCATAGCAACTTATTAGACCATCTCTTAAAAATTATTTTCCGGAACATGTTCAATAAACTGTACAAGACAAAAATTTGTCCTTTCGTTCTAACATGATTGACTGCCAGCTGCGTCTATGTTTCACGAAGAAGGATAAAATTTGTTGCCGCGAGTAGTTTAAAGAATTACAACCGGCTATACAGCAAAGATAATTTGTGCCGAATCCTGTACTATCTTAGTATTTCTTGTCCTTCTTCGGGGGGGGGGGGGGATCTGTAATTCATCCGACAACGTTGGAGACGCACAGCAGACTCATCAATCAATGTGACGTTACGTCGATGAACAATAGTGTCAAGGTTGTTTTGGCATCGGCACCCTAGGCGGGTTTTCGGAAGTGAATGGACACCCGCGAATCGGAGGTGGAACCAATCTTGTCCGCGTACGGTGTCTCGTGGGATAACCCATTATGTTTTCTAAGTATCCGGACGCCCATCGTACGCCCCCGCGTCCACTTGCTTAAAGGATCCAGAACACTTGGTGATGGATCGCCGCTGGGAATCTCTTGTATCTATGCGATACAGAGCGAGGACTTTGGACGAGTATTCAAAAGATTCCGTCGCCGGAAATTTTAGAAAAGACGCCATTTCTTTAACACTTTAGCGGTCGCCATACTATTTTTTCTAGAATTTTATGACTATTTCCATTTTTTTTTGTTTATTTCGGTTTCTTTCGATTAAAAAAAGGAGCATTTCACAAGTAAGTGAATCTACATATATCTGTATATCTTTCTGGAGAAGCGGGCCTGATCGTGGGACGTCGCGACTACCGTTACAAGTGTCCAGCTGCGGCTGAAGATTTGACGAAACTTTCATTTATGTTTGACAAGGCTCGAGATATTATCCGTAGGTATAATCCCGCAGGATGACAATATTTTTAATTCCGGGCGGGATGTAACAGGATCAGCAAGAGCCAGGGTAATGTTATACCGAACTTACCGCTAATCTACTTTGAGTCTCTCTCGCACGGCGATGGAGAACGGGACAGGGTTAACTTTTAATCTCCTTAAGTTTTAGGCTTGAGGAGACGAACCATTTAGTCTTCTCCTCGAATTCGCGAATAATACGTAATCCTCTTAGACACATCAGGTATCAAAGAAGCACCTTACCAGCGCATCGGATTGTTTCCCGAATTCTTCACACCGCGCCACGGCCGGAAATAAATATTTTATTCCGTACAATCCTTTCCAATCCGTTTCATTGATTCGCCATACGGTCGCTTTAAGGGGCAAAGCTTAGGATAGGTTTGATTTCGGATGAACACTAACCGCAATCTCTTCATTGTTACTTGATACAAATGCTAAAAGTGTTGTTTCGCAACTCCACATCGTAAATTGCTCTATTTAGTGTTTGTTATTTCAAGTACAATTGTTATAAAACAATCCCTGCACATACCTGCTGTAAACCGTTTCTTGTTGGAAACTTGTTTAACCCCAAAAATTAAGAAAAAAATGCAAAGAGAATGATGTTCAAGAAAATGCGAGAACCGTCTCGAGCCCTTAACCTTAATTCGTTTCAAAGTTTCGACATTTATGGGCTGAGATAGGTAGAAAAGTTGAAGGTTTGCTTCACAACAATTACATGTACGAAGCATGGACTGTAATACCTGGAAAAAACTGTAAAAGAAAATCTATGCAAAATTGACGTAAGCCTTGAAAACTAAGGTCAGCATTTTCCAAGAGAACGATTAAGTTGCCATCATAACTTTTATAATTAAGGTCAATTTTGCTGGGACTTTATTTTACAGATTTCCGACAATCCAAAGGTATAGAATACGCCTGTAATGACCGGCACAAAACATCTTTTTACACACTGTACAACCAGCTACATGACGCTCTGACGTTCTGCATATCAACAATCCCGCGTCTACGTAAATTATTCCGCAAGTGCGTAAGTTATTCCCCGATTCCTTGTCTTCTCTTTGCGGTGGAGTCGACTCTGGCCGGAGAACTCGTCGTACCGGTCGTGTCATACCAAATCGGTTGAAATATGAGAACCTTTAGTCGGAGGCCTAATAGGTGTCCACAACAAATAGGTCCGAGAGATCGCGCGGTATATACAAACAAAAAGCGACGTTTGAAAAACGGTGAAGGCGGAAAAGAAGAGGTGTGAGTATAAAGAAGGAAGACGATGCCGACGCGTCAGTATACAGGATAATCGATCGCCATTAGCACTCTACAGACATGCCCACAACATATAAAGACGCGGTCGTGCCCTTTTGCCGACTTAAAAAAAAAATTGAACTCGCCTGAAAGAATTTCGGTCGCAGCATTTCCGTGTCAAGGATACATTAATATGGGACACACCGCTGACCAAAAGCTCGACATCCCTTCGACCACCCGCTTGCGTAACAAACGTTCAAATTAATGACGGTCACTCGTCAAATCTGACAAGTTACTAGAAAATAGTTCTACGTTGGAATCATCCCTTTTGCTACTTTTCCAGTTGCCATGTCGTCTAGGGTGGTCGGTTAATATTCCGAGATATACAATACAAATTTTCCTTTACTGGCTATTTCATAATGAGAATGGATCCGAAGCTAAATATTTTTTATGTTAGTGGACGCATGACAAATGTAGGGTTATCTACGACTAAAAGGACTGGTGTAGGTACACTTATCTATTAGACACCCCCATGCGTGTAGTTAAGGATTATAGTAGGTACAACTCTAACTTGCTTGTGAAAACTCTAATAAACCGTTTATAGCGAAAAACCATTTGGGAGACAAAAAACAGTTTGGAAGAGATTTTCATTCAGATATTGCAGATACTTCTAATACAGGGTCCTTACATATTTTTTATTGTGCTAAAAGGGACAAAACAAGGTCAGTCTTAATTTGTTTAGAACAAATAGCCTAACCTACACCTTTATACTTTCCCAATCTTCAAGAAACGGCATTATTCATTACCCAACCTAACAGTAACGTCTTTTCGCGCTACTCTTTGCGAAACACATGTTCTCCGCAGAAGGTACCAGGCATTAGCAACGGGACTGCTCGTCGAAGGGTTTACTTTGCTTGGCCGAACGTGCATCGAATCTTGGGGTATGGATTTATCGAAAGCTGTTTATATTTATACTTACACGTACTTTATTTTCCTTCCCAAGTCTATTATATCCAGCCGAGTTAAAGCACAATCTGTACTAAGCTTTACCATTTGTGCCGCAGTTGAGAATTATTGTAGAATACCAAGCGAACGAAAATTATCAGGAAAGTCGTGCAGGAAGCCGAGTAGCGAAACGGATATGCGTGTCAGGATAATGAGACCAGACTCTCTTCAAAGTAGTTTACTTGTTAAAATACGTATGTACGTGTCAGCAAAGGAACATGCCCTCATTTCCTGGACATTCTTTATTCAATTTCTAAGCGTAAAATGACACCGCGGCCGTGCTGAATCGAAGTGCAATCATAATGGGGAACCTGGACGTGCTAATTCTAGGTTGTCTTCCTGCCCGTTTCGTGTCGAGCGAAGAAATGGTAACACCCTGGCCGCCCTATGTTCTTCATGCATCACGCTTTCGTTTGCTAAAACAAATAGAGAAAGCTCTTTCTTTGTGTCTTGTTCGTTTGAATACTCACGAGAATGCTTAATCAACAAATGTGGTAGAAATGACGCTGCTTTAACACTAATACAGTTGCTCCATAGTGTTGCAAGATGATTGATGAAATGTTCTGCAATACTTTTTCTGCATTACTTTTTCACTATATGAAAGTGCTATTTCTAATTGTATTGTAATATCAAATGTGTACGATTGCTTTATAATTCTTTTATAATTCTAGATTACTAGATAAATAATAACTAATAATAAGCTTCGTAACTAATTAATAATAATTAGTTACGAAGCTATACATACATCTTTATTTGCTATTAGCTGGATGGAGTTACGGCAAGCTGCGGCATGTTGGGTTAGCTTATGTCAGACGATGTTGTTTATGGATTAGGCTACTGTTTTTAATTCTACACTATACATTTGTATTTCTAATTGTATTATAATTTCAGCGGTGTAGTATTACTTTAAGATTACTTTAGCTGAAAAATTTGATACAACAAGACGAACATGTTGTTCGATTTGGATTTAAAACTGTTTTAGTCCCAACCACAATATTTAAGTAATCTAGAAGTTCTAACATAAAACTGCCAAAAAATGAAAGCTTGTACAAACAAATTTTTATAAATTTTCAAGTTGCTTTTAAGAGTAGAATTTACTTTCGTGTATGTAAATTCGTAATGCTATTCATTTTGAGCAATCTCAGCAGAAAGGGGTTGAATAAAATCCCTGACTGTAAGTCATATTCATCCCCATACATCTATATCACCAAATCATACATCAAAGAAACAATGACGTTTGAACAGAGAAATCGAAGGCGAAAGGTTAAAAAAGGCAGGCAAAGGGTTTCTTCAGTTATCTCGTAAACTATCCTGTTTTTAACAGTTTGCTTATGTTCAATGATAAAATACAAAACACTCTCGCGTCTGTTGAACTGAGGATGCACTTTATGATCACGAGAGGCAGAGACGATGTCGTATTGACCCCGGCACGTTGCTTGCATTGTTGCTCCGTGTTTTACGAGACAATTCGGAGCGTACGAGACTGCCTCGATTATTTCCAGCTCCTTGACTATATCTAACGTTTGTTTCTTGCCGCGACCTCACGTTGCCTGCCTTTTGTGCTACCGGCATTTTGAAAAATAGAATCGAAAGGGTGACGATCTATGGGATAATGCTGGAGAAAGATATAAATAGGTAGCTTGACGATATAAGTTTTATCCAATGATATCGATGGAAGGTGTTAAATTACTTATAATACTATTTAATGTGATAAGCTACTTAACATCTCTCTGTTAATTTTTCACCTTTTGGATTCTATCACTTCTCTTTTCTGTATTTGTCTCTTCACTTCTTCGCCCATTCATGCTTTCATTTCTTCGCTTCTTCGCCCATTCATTCCTTCATTTCTTACCTTCTTTGCCCTTTCGCCTCTTCGGTTCTTCGCTTCTTCGCCCCTTCGCCTCTTCGCTTCTTCGTTTCTTCGCCCCTTCGCCCCTTCGCCTCTTCGCCTCTTCGCCTCTCCGCCTCTTCGCCCTTTCGCATCCTCACCTCACCCTATCTTCATCTCTTCATCTCTCTTTCGCTATTAACTTTTGAATTCCCTATCTACCACTTTTTTCCAAGCATTCTAGTCTTCACTTAGATGGAATAGTAGAAACCAAAAATCAATACCAAACATCTATTTACTTCCCTCCACTTCGACACAAAATCTGAAAGGAAATTTTCGCATATTACATAGGGGGTTACAGAAACGCGTGTACTTATTGTCAAATATACACAGGTGGGCAAAAATAATCGTGATCCTCCATTCCTCGTACAAGGAGATAAAGCACAAAATTCTAGATAGAAGGACGCATAGATATATGAATAGGGGGAAAGGGCATGTGTTGCTCGTTCAAGCACTCCATGACGGGATGCGTTTTGCATGCAGAGTGAATGTAATCGAAAACGATGTGTGTGCTTTATCGTTGTCTTATCTTTTCGCTCTGAAAGGACAGGCAAGGAAGATTCCGCAACGCTTATATCATCCTAGGAGGATTATATTGAATCACATGGCGGAGATTGGCTAACAAATGCCTCTCATTAATTAATTTCTTCAGTGCAGTCGTGTATCCAGCGAAGAGATACAGAATCGTCTACCATCAAGTTTATAGGAATCACTGGAGCATAAAACGTATTTATTAAACTTTAGCAGACATAAATCCTTTTAGGTTAGGTTAATAAGATACTTTAAAGTCGCAATGCAAATGTTTCCCGTGGAAATACAGGGTGTTTCGTAATTGGTGGCACAACCGAATAGGGCACGATTTTACATAAAAAATATGTATAAATACAATTAAATAACAAATAAATAAGTATAAATACAATTCAAGCAGAAAATTATTCTATCCTTTGATGAAGTAAAGCACCAGCTACAGCACAATGTTGTATCCAACACGATGATAAACATTTTGAACAATTTCTGATGTACTGCAGTTTATCATGCACGAAGTTTCCTCCTCAAATAAAAAATATCCAAAATTATTACAGGTTTGGTGACGTTATCGTGGTTATCATGTATAATAATATGTTTCTTGTGAATTGGGAATAATTTAATGCAAGTGAATGCATCAATAAAAGTATTAGTTGAACAGCACGCGGACGAAGGAATTTTTTAAGGTCGATTCTGTTGAAAATGAGATGACAAATGAAAGAATGTTACTGCATATTCTTCATTTATTTTTTCATGTACAATCAAATCAAACCTGTTCAGTTGTACTACCAATTATGGAACACGCTGTACGTGGTCTGTGGTCTATATTGTTAAGATCATCCCATAAATACGAGTTATTTAAGTATAAAAACTGTACTCCGAAGCGAGTGAGTATCGCACTCTACTTACCTATTTGCCTACTAGCGCGCCAGACAGTGACAATGAATAATCATTATTCGATAGCCAAACAAGTTTGCGTCTCTCACAGGACTCGAGTTCCAACCTGAGGCGATCGGATCCTCCGATAAGAGTTGGAAATTGCAGGTATAATGCGAAGCATAACATAATGGCGACATAATAGTAACGTTAACCGACAAGAGCATCGGGCCCTGGTTTCCTATGATTCACTGCTGCTCTTTTTATGTTGCACTTTTATTCTTTGCCCCTCCTTGTTCCTTTTCCTTTTCTCTCTCCTTCATCCAGATTGCTATCTGTTCTATTATTACATAAGTTTGCGCTGGGCTAATTCAGTTCCTACAATCCTTCATCACGTGCTTTCATTCACCATCACTGTACAAACTGTATTGTCCTTTGTTTTCCATATATGAATTTAAGGTGATGCTTAGACGAGTGACAATTGAGAAAATTCTTTACGCAATAAATAATTTGTCTCTTTTAGAGCGAATAAGAATATGTTATGTAACTTATACTAATTCGAATCACCGTAGAAAAATCAAAGAAAAGGAAGGAGTTAGGTTAGATTACACAATAGGAAAATCAAATAAAAGAAAAAGGGAGTTAGGCACAAGGGGAGGAAGAGGAAAGAATCGAAGCGTTCCTGTGTGTGACAATAAAAAGAGGGGCGGTGGGTAATGTTAATACATCGTCATCGGGCAACATCTTGATGCCGCGAGGCGGACGTTATATGTATAATATATTACTATGGCACCCATAGATGCGCTCGATCCCATGTACTTGCGACTCGTGTGTGATTCTACGCTGCTCATCGCACCCCTTTCCCTACCGATTCGGGCCTCGCAAGACTCTCCTGTGGGGCGATAATACCTCTCATAAGTCATAATGATGTATTTTTCTTCACGGGTCTACATATATAAGAACCTTTCGCGGGTCAGAAGAGCGAGTTTGTATCGTACCCGCATTAGCCGCCGCTGTGCATCACCCTTTATCCAACAGACACAATAGTTCGTGGAACTCTTTTCGATATTTTTGTTAAACGAGTAGATACCGATTGAGGTGTGGATAGTCGATGTTTGGCTCGCGAGTTAATTGTGGTTGGATCGCGTTAAATATTAAAATTTGAGGGTAGTTTACTTGTTCATCGTGTTGTTTATGCTTCGTGTATTTTGTGCTTTTGCGTGCCTATGTCAGTATTCGAATTCGTCTTCCACACAAATAGCGCAGCTTCAATCGTTTACATGTATTTAATTAAATAGACAGTAATTTCTAATTACTTGTTCTCCGTCCCAAATAAGAGTAAGCCCGCGTGGCGATGAGTTTTCGACCGATCGACACATCTCCCACTACAACGGGCAAAATAGGTAGGAAGTGTAAACAGGCAGTAAGACAGAGAAAAAGGACGGTCTCATACGCGAAAAATGTTTACTCTTAGCTGAAACAACGACTGGGTTAGGTTACTAGTTACTAACTAGGCAAATTGTTCACAAGTTTTAATAGTGAACATTTATCGTCGACCATAAAACAAGAGTAGCGTAAAAATTGTGGTCGGGTCAAAAAAAAGAGTGTTGAAAGAGGCGAGATAAATTTCGTAGGGAATCCTTAAACGGCGGAGAAGGTTATGCGTGGAGTGACACAAGGGATTCGTGACAATAGACACATAACTAGATCTGGAGCAGGGCAGAGGAGGGTTGTCGCCGGGTTATTTGGCAAGGGTTGCCCGAACGGGGGTCGGCGAATCTAGCGCCTCGTAAATCATCGGTTAACGCACTGTTTAGGCGGGGCGGTTTCACGGTGGGTACAGTCCATGCACGATTTTCCAACACTAAATAATTCCACCATTTGCAACGGGGTATGTGGAACGGGCCCCTAATTCTTCAACCCCCCGTTTACGATGGAAAACAACAAATTAATGTCTTCATTTGCCGTTCGGTAGTATAATACAACGGTGTACTAACGGTGGGATTTAGGAAATAGACTTTACGCCCCTGTAGCGCAGAAATTCTCTCTATTATATGTATTTAATACAAATGAAACGTTTAGCTAAGTGTTTCCGATAAAATTGCAAAGTAAATAGAAAAAGTAACATACTAATCCCAATACAGCGGAATCCGCTTATTATGATCACATTGAGACTTGCAATTTTTTATAAGAATAACAAGCTGATAACATTAAACAGAGAATGAAAAACGTTCATTATTTGACTCAAATTATTACGAACAATTACGACATTTTTACAGTTTATATGCATCAGAAACTGCACACTAATACAACATTACATGTTTATGCTGCTTTTCTTATAAACAACTGTTTTTGAAAACAATATTAGGGGTAGGCTCCTGTAAGAGGTCTATATGTATAGTTATGTATTTACTACAATTCTTGCTGCGCATTCACGTAAAAGATAAAAGGTATGCTTCGGTTAAGAAACTTTTGAGAAAAAGGCCTGTTTAGTAGAGGCAGGGGTGCTATTATGGCTCCCCTGTTTTATATTTTTTTTTTATTTAAAATCTGATCCAACGCCTGAACTGCTTAAAATTTTTAGCTAAAATGTAGTTAAACTAATAAGGCTACGTGCAATACGAGGTGGGAGTAAAAGAAACATAATTTTATTCAATTGTATATGTTTTATGAACATAAGTTATTTTAGACATTCTTACAAAAGGGAGGGTAATATGGCCCCCAACAAGAATCATGAAAACTAACTTTTTAGTTGCATTAGTGATCAAACGTGAATACCTAATGTAACTTGTATTATTCATAAACAAAAGTCTCGGACATGTTCCACTTTTCGTACTATATGCATTCACTATTTGCCAATAAGGTGTGGATGGGCACAATATTCTCAAAGAGGACAAAATTAACCTAAGATCTGTGGCGAGTGAAGTACATTTCGAGAGCTGTCAAACAAACTTGTAACAGTCGTTAAAGAAGAAGATAAAGTTAATTTGCAAGTAATATTACACATGCTGAGGGGGCTATATTATCCTTCGTTATGGGGGACAATTTATCAACAGGTATAGGTTCGGAAACATTAATTCTATTTTTGAAAATGTCAAGGGTTGAGTGATCTACTTAAGCATATTAATGGTTATAACCTAACCTAACACACAATACTTCGACTCCCCTAGTCTTCAAGAAACACTACTTTTTCCGGAAGACAAAAAAAATTAGCTTCGTAACTTATGCTATAAATGCTTATTATTGGCGACAGCTATGCGACATTTAGGGTAACCATCTTTTCCTTTGTTTTTGGGTAGTAGGTGTTACAGATGTTACTAGTGGTAGCTGGGTATCTTTATTATAAATAAGAAAATGTGAGGGTATCACATTACTAGAAGGGGGGGGGCATAGTAGCACCCTTTCCTCTATTAATTAAAAATAGTATCTTGTAAAAGTTGCCAATTTCAATGAATTTCTTAATAATCGACGACAAAAAAAGGTACAAGTAACAAAAGGATAGTATAATGAGGGGGGGGGGGGGGCGTTTTGGCAAGGTTGCATCAACAAATGGCGATTATGAGACCGTTGATAGATGCTGTCACAGATGAGACTAGTGGTAGCTAGATATCTTTGGTGTAAATATGAAAATCACGAGGGGGTCACATTACCAGCAGGGGGCCATAATAGCACCTCTTGCCCTATGCTTCGATTAAAAGAAGCTTTCGAGGAAATGACCCATTTAGTACGAATTGCCTAAACATTCTTCTCGATTGTTCCCAGCTGTAATTATCATAATTAATACCAACAACCATTTATTTTTTAATATAATAAATAGATTCTTTTTATCTAATTTTATTACAGTGTTTCAGATGCAAGATTATGACATTAGCCGAATGATAACATTATCCGTGACTACAGGGTGTTTCGCTGCCTCATATAAATGTTTTATGGAGCGATTGCTGAGGCGATTTTTAACAATCTTTCCCTTTGTCAAAATATTGGTTAAGGCATCGTTTTTGAAGTAATAACGAATAAGACTGACCACTGGGGGCACACGTCAAGCGCGCGCTCAGCCGAGAGCAGATTGTGAAGCACTCAACTGCGGCCTTCAATACTCTCGCGACTGAGCGCGCCACCTACGCGCGCCCTGATTGGTCAGGGCTTTTCGTTAATAATTCAAAAACGAAGCTTTAACCACCATTTTGGCAAAGGAAAAAATTGTTCAGAATTGCCTCAACAATCATCCCGTAAAATATTTGCATGAGGTAACGAAACACTGTATAATAACCGGACCCCGCTGTATTTCGCAAAAGCTTGGCAAAGTCTCGCATCCGCCTCCTCCAATTTAAGGCAATGGCAAACCAATGTCATTAACACCTCGCCCGTTTCAACATAGCATTCGTCTTGCTTTTGGAGCGGTGCCGAGGATGCGTTCTCACCCATAATCCGGCGGCCGCGTTTTAAACGCCCAGCACGCGGAGGCGACATATTTATAGCTTGTTTTTAAATATTAAATGATGCAAAGGTACCGCTCGAGTGGATTCACGCGCGGACGGTTCCATTGGTTCTCGTTGATAGAGATGTTATTAACTCCGAGAAGCCAACCGCTGGTCGTGAACCGTGCCGAATCCTGAACTTGGATTTATGAAGCGACCGAAAAGAATGCGCGCCATCCACTCCTTTGCCGCCGTTAATTCGTAATTGATGTCTTGATTCAGGGACCCTGTAGATCAAGGAGTATTCCCCCCTCCCTAATATAGGGTGCTTTATAAAGTACGTGACCATTTTTAATGCAATATTTTTTTTATCTTGTGTACCTACTTTTGTGTATTTTTTGTCTTGTTTATATTTTGTAGTTTGTATGCCTTCTCTTGTATGTATTGTCTTGTATCACTAATGCGTTTTCCTGTCAATAAATAAATGACTAAATACATATTTGCTAGATTTGAAATAGGGTTTAGTCGACTTCATATGAAACTATTTTAATAAGATTTTTCGTAGTGAAGTAAATGAATGAAGAAGTTCAGATAGATTGAGACAATTATAAATTCAGACAAGTTATTGGAGATAATTTCTATGAAATAGTGACTTTGATCGCTAACTTCAGCGATTACCGTAGGCGCATACATATGTATAAGTACAGCGCAACGACTAAAGTGCTTTGAAGACGTTAGACGTGACAGGGGTTGCTTGACCTCTTGCATCAGATATTAACCCGGCGCCGTGCACGCTCTTTAATGACGCGGTAACCGTGCACCTAAAGATGAGTCGTCATTACCTGGGCGATTCTGTGGTAAAGCAGGTGGTGGTGCTCCCACAGCCAGAGCAACAGCAATCACCGCCCTTACGTTGCACGAAACTGTTTATAGTAGATGCGTTCTTACCGATCGCGACCTAATGACAGACCGGAAACGGAATCGTTGATGCATACGGACTTCGTAGTTTCCCTCTTCTTAAAGAAGAAGCTTTCATACAGCTCTTTGAGCATATACGATTCTGTTGCGATAATCAATACAATATTTGTGGCGTGTTTGCTGTATAACATGACATAAGATAAATTATTGTATTAATCATAGTATAAAGTATTCCTAATTATTATTGTAAGTACTAAAGGAAGTTAAAACAAATACTAAAGGAAATTACAGCAAATACTAAAGGAAATTGCAACAAATACTAACGAAATCTACAGCTAATACTAAAGGAAATTAAAAGAAAAACCTGAAGCTTCATTGTATCATCCTGGTATATAGTAAAAACTACAGCATAAGTCGTTTCGTTTACATATAACAATTTAAAAACGACAAATTTGCAATTGTGTAATTGTTGTAGCAAATAACCGATGTGTACGATATTAAACTTTTGATTACTTCGATTGTATGTGATGCACATTCGTCTATTATAATTAACTGTGAACTTTTATAATTTAATGTATAGCCATGTTATAGAACCCTGGTTGATCGATCCAATACGAATAAAAAGTTCACGGGCATTTGTAGCTATGCAAAGAAACCGTTTCACGCTACAGAGTCAAAACAGATTTATTATTCGAAGAGTTATTATAAGTTAGAATTCCATAATCCGAGCTCCATGTTTTCTTTGGAAATGAATTTGCTTACAATATTATTCAATATGTATTTAGTTTCACAGATAGAATCCGAAGAATCTGTACTTTGGTTGCATAGACAGAAGCCATATTTAATAAAGAAAAGAGACAATAAATTAATTGTCGGGTATATCCACAAAAATTTCGTCTGCTGAATTTATAAAGGTGACAACACTATTTATTTTGCAAATTAACCTTTTAATTATGTAATAAAAATATTAAATCCAAGCCACTATGGTGATATTGCAGGTCTCAGGTATAATTAATTATTACTAATACGATGTAATTTACCTGCACACTGTAGTACTTTACTTAACTTTCATTTCACCAGTTGGTTAATCAAGTGTTATAAAATCACCCACATACGAAATTACGAGTGTTAAAATATAGTTCCTGCCGAAGCAAAATTCACTAAAATGTAATATCTTAAGTCTAATAGGTCAGGTGAAAATGTCAGGTCGTATTGAATATAACATGACTGAGTAGGTATCAAAGGGAAGATAAAAATTTCAGGTGGACATTTTTCCAACGGGTGTTCAAACTTAATCTATACTGTATATGCAATAGTATAGCTGCCGCATAATGATACGGTACGAATTTCAATACAATAAAAGCGTATAGATGTACTTATTTTTCGTTACACCCTCTCCTCTAATGGGCATTGTCATTGATAACTGTACCTGCTCTTAATAATATTTCTATAAATGAATCTGAAAGAACAAGCAATGCAACTGTAGGCCTAGTTTTCTTTAAACATACTAAACTTTTGACATATTTTATATTTTCACTAGGCGGGTCTGCGTTCGAGCAACAACCCCCGAGCCTCCGAAGTTTGTTCCATATCGGAAAGCAATATTAGGTTCATACATATAAATAAACGTGAATATAACAACAGATAAATGTGACATAAAAACGTTACAAAAATCGTGAAATAAAATGTTACACAAAACGTGACTGACTTTATTTAATCTGTTCCATATACAAGATGTTTCGCTACCTCATGCAAATATTTTGAGGGACGATTGCTGAGGCGACGCTGAACAACTTTTTCCTTTGCCAAAATGATGGTTAAAGCTTTGTTTTTGAGTTATTAAGAAAAAACACAGCCAATCAGGCCGCGCATAGCCGTGAGGGCGTCCAAGGCCGCAGTTGGTCAGTGTATTTCGTTAATAATTCAAAAACGAAGCCTTAACATTTCGGCAAATCAAAAAGTTGTTCAAACTTGCCTCAGCAATCGCTTCTTAAAACATTTTCATGAAATAGCGAAACACCCTGTATATAGGGTAGATACTCGTAGCTTTTAAGCTGAATGTTCAAATCCACTTTAACTATTTATTGATTTTTTGGCCAAACGCTATGTAATTTATTTAAATGTACCATCAACTCAACATCCCTACTTATAAAACCTTGTAGTATTCAAGATAATATCATGTTCCAACAGTAATAACATATTAAAGCAATATACCAAATATGGCAACGCCTTTTTACACATCGGATATTTATATATATTTATTACACATATATTTATTATATATTATAAGACATTTATTACACAACCTTCAGCTTTCCTTCCACGCTGAAGTTGACGTTGGTCCTCTTATTATTGAAATGAAGTTAGATAACTTCTTGTTCGAGCAATTCAGCGAATTTCACGAGCAATAATAGTTCTTTCTGCAAGCCTTCCGCTGCTAATAAAATTGTAAAGGCGAAATGGCATGATATCGACCACCTACTTATGCACTTATAGTGCTACCGTATATCCACTCCTATCAGACGTTAAAGATGACGACAATCGGTGGTTCTAACTAGAGCTTTCCATGCAAATGTGTCAGTGAGGCAAGTGTATCTTCAATTCACTATTTCGCATTTATGTTTCTTCGTGTTTACCGACTATTACTGTTTTGCACATACGTTAGTATATTTATGTAGGATAGCTGCACCTAATATGGAACATATCATTTAAAAGGACTGGCACACTATGCCAATTAAAATGGATTATAACCTAAAATGAGTTATAGGGGGATCCTGTTTTTTCAATGAAACCAACATTAAAACACAGGGTGTTTCGCTTAAAACACCTTATAAAAAAAGATGTTCTTACAAAAGTTATTTTGCATTGGGGAATACATTATGCGATATAAATAATTTTGCTGTAGGCGTAATGGCGAGGAGAGTATAAAGAGCAAGGTAATTTTTTTTTAATGGAACCCTGTATTTTTTTATTCATAGTATGATGGCGTTTGTTGAGACAAATGCAATGATATGTAACATGATAGATATAGTTATAATAAATAAATAAATGTAGACATGCTGTACATGTCCAACGAAGCAAACTTATGAACTTAACAATCTTATACTGTTCTTTTTACAATAGACCATAAACATTTGCAGACAGTACTTTATGCATAAATTTATCACAGCATGTCCATTTAAATGTCACTACATTATGTTAAACTACTATTAGCAATAGTAAATGGTTCACAGTATCGTGTATTAAATCGATTACGCTTTTTAAAATTTACACTATCAATATTTCCAGCCGGTGTACGCGTATGGGGTTGAGAATTAAGCTCGCAGTATAATCAAAATTCGATCGTCCTGCAGTTTTTAGAAACACAGGTTGCCATCGGACGTCATGCTTGTGTTATCCATCTGTCGCGAAACTTGGCTGAAATATTCATTTTTTTTATTAAATCGTTTTTTATTTGGAAGGTTCAAAATGCAAATAAATGAATCTTATACCCCCTTCCATAAACATTAGATTTACCAAACCCGTCAAATTTACGGGTTTCAGATTTTATACTTAAAGTTGCAAAACATTTAAATATTATTTTTATGTAACTTATACTAACTTTGATTGAATGTAATAATACCTGCACACATCCTAGCCCCTCCCCCCCCAAATGCTCAATAATTTCGAACACCTGTATATGGTGTACCTGTTTCCCTAAAAAACTCATAAACATATATACAATTAAGGTCCGCAAATCTAATGATAAAATCATTAATTAAATCCCTTCTATTAACATTATTACTTATGCAGTAATCGAAGTGGTTCCAGTTGCATGATCCACCCTGTACTTGATAATGAATATCAAGAGAAGTGTACTATCCGAAAATTCCCTTAAATCTGTCACCCGTACCTCCCGTCACCCGATTACAATTCGGAAAACCGAGTTTCTAACTGTATTTGGGGAACGTCTTTACAATATCGATGATTCCAAACAATCGCGAAGCAATTTCCCGCATGTATCCGATGTTGTCACAGGCCGCGCCCCTATTTGGGATCTTTTGACTTCGCGGACACCATCTGTTTCCACTTACCTAACCCAGTGGGTCACGCGTAGCGTGACCTTCTGGGAACCACCCATTGCACGTATGTGCATATACACGCGTACGTAAAGTGTGCACAATGCAGCTATCGAAAGTGCGGCTGCGAGAGTGTGGATAATTTAATATTGCGTATCCCCCTTCGCTCCTGGGTTATTGGTACGGTGGTGGTTAACACTTCGTGTACTACATGGGACCCCTTCGAAAATCGCTAGGACAGGATAGACAGGCCGCGCTTCAACAGGGGGCCAGGGGCATTGTGTTACAGTTACATATTTATCGTGTAACAAATAGGCGTTTGGTGTTTATGATACCACGCAGCTACACCAGTGGCGGATCCTGAGCGGGTCAAGAGGCCCTGGAACTCCTACAGAAAAAGGAGAAATAGTAATAAAAATTGTCCAGTAACCTTTTCTTGATAAAAATTCATTTTTGTATACACTTTGTGTTGTGTCTTCTATTTCTAAATTTATAATACCACATAGCTACACTACTAGCGCACGCAGAGGGGCTCAGGGGCCCTGCAACCTGCAAAGAAGAAGAAGAAACATTAAAAAAAAATTGTCCAGTAACCATTTCCTAAAGAAAGTTCATTTTTGTATTCACGTTATGACGCGCCTTCTATTTTTAAACTTATGATGCCACACAAATACACCAGTGGTGCATCCAGAGGGGACAAAGAGGCCTTGGCACCTCCAAAGAAAAAAAGAAACACTACAAAAATTATCAAATAATCATTTCTTAATTAAAGTTCATTTTGGGGTTCACGTTGGCATCGTGTTTCCATATCTAAACGTCCGATACCACGCAGCTACACCAGTGGTGGACACTAAGGGAACCAAGGGGGCCTGACATCCCCAAAAAAGAAGAAGGAACGCTCAAACAATTGTCCAATAACCATTTCCTAATTCAATTCCATATTTGTATTCGTGTTGTATCGTATCTTCTATTTCTAAATTTACGATACCAAGCAGCTACACCAGTAGCGGACACTGAGAGGACTAAGGGGTCCTGGCACTCCAAAAGAAAAGAGGCAACACTAAAGAAAATTGTTCAGTAACCATTTTCTAATTAAAGTTCATTTTTGTGTTCATATAGTATCGTATTTTCTACTTCTAAATTTATAAACAGGCGATCACATAAGTTGGGAATACCCTATAACTATAATATCTGTACCCTATATCCGTTCGACTCGGTACCCCCTAGATTTAATCCTGAGTGCGTCACCGAGCTACACCACCGACTGATTCACACTATTCGCAACTCGATAGATCACAGGAGGGACAGCTGTCGTAGTTTTATAAAATACTCTTCTTCCTCTTCATTTAGTCGTCCTTGTACGGTAATTTCACGTCTGTGCGAATTGTAATTTCTATATCGATTTTGTTCCTTGAACTATCATTTATCTTTTTTAATACAGTGTAATAAAAGGTATTCAAAATGTAAACCGGGTAAGGGGATAACGATAGTCTAATATATAAACAAGCTGCAAAATAACAGGGTGCATTTTGGTAGGTATATCACACATGCGTGTACTCTTCGTTATAAATTTATCCATTCGTATTACAATTGATGACTCATCTTCCGCTGTCGGGCACAGATGTAGGTGTATTTAAAGAAAAACCCGTGGTCGGGTAATATTTTATTCATTTTAAAAGGAACCCTCCTGTTACACGATGTATCGCATGATTCGTTAAAACATTGCGGGTAGCATCGGCAGTGGTGAGCATACGCGATACCTATCATTACGGTGACGTCGAATTGCACGGTCGTAAGGATTCAAACAAAAAAGTGCACAATGTTAAACGGTTATAATTTTCATCCTTCCGCCTGCTATTGCTGAACTTTGTTTTAAGGGGATGCAATGTTTCGTATGAATATTTTAGTCGTACCGATTTCGTAGAGCGTATGTCGGCTTGGGACACACAAGTTAGTTAACCAGTTTTGATAAACAGTTGTCGTCCTGATATGAATGCATATAGTATTGTTAGTATTAGGTAAATTAGATATGAGTGAAGTTGATTGTAGCTTGAACCCTTTTAACCCTTGCACGAAATTTGTAAATGTCCCACGACTTCGTAAATAATGTTTGGCCAATGCCAAATTCAAAGTCATTTGTGCCATTAAGGCGAGAGAAAAAGTAACGTGAAAAGTAATAAAGAAAACTAAAAAAGCTAAAAAAAAGTAATGTAATCACAAGAATTATAATATAATTTTCAATTTACTCTTGGTACCTGCTGTCCATTTTGCATTACATAATAGTTACATCGATTCTATAGCTCTGTGTAGGTAGGCACATACTTTTTCAAACGAAATTTCTCACAATGTTGCAACTGCAGAAGGGTAGAATTTGATGAGTCCCATAAAAATCACCAATAACAACTGAGGAGTTAGATGCAAGAACCAGGAAGCCCCAATTTTTACCGGAATTGAGATTGAAATATTGTACATTTGATTTTTCTAACATTTTAAACAGTATTTGTGTTATCATTTCTGTAAAATGAGTAAAAAATGGAACCACGCTGTTCTTGCATCCGATACCAGACTTCATAGACATCAGACTTCGTCGACACCAGAATTCACCGACACAATTTTCACCGACAACTACAATGATCAGTGCAAAGTTAAACCAACCATTTACAACAAGTTCAGCTAAAGTAGATATGTGCTTGATTATCAGTATGCCATGTATTTTACCCGAACGTGTTGCCAACAGTTGGTTGAACTCTCTTTCGATCATTGCAGTTGTCAAAGTTATTGTCGATGAAGTCTAGTGTCGGTCGAGTCTGCTGTGGGTGAATTCTGGTGTCGGCGAAGTCTAGTGTCGATGAATTCTAGTGTTGGTGAAGTCTTCTATTGATTAAATCCAGTGTCGATGAAGTCTAGTGTTGATTAAATTTAGTGTCGATGAAGTCTAATGTCTATAAAGTATAATGTCGATGAAATCTAGTATCGATAAAGTCGGGTGTCGGTGAAGACTAGCGTCGGCGAGACTCAGGACCAGTGAAGTCTAGTTTTGACGAATTCTAGTATCGACAAAGTCGCGTGTTGGTGAAGTTTGGGGTCAGTGAAGTCTAGTCTTGGTGAAGTCTAATCTCGATAAAGTCTACGGTCGATGAAGTTTGGTGTCGGTGAAGTCTAGTGTTGATGAAGTCTAGTCTTGGTAGAGTCTGGTGTCAGCGAAGTCTTGTGTCTATGAAGTCTGACGTCGGTGAAGTTTAGTGTTGATGACGTCTGGTATTGATTAAATCTAATGTCGATGAAATCTAATATCTATAAAGTGTAACGTCGATGAAATGTGGTACCGATAAAGTCTGGTGTCGGTGAAGTCAAGTATCGGCGATGTTTGGTGCCAGTGGAGTTTAGTATCGGTGAAATCTGCGTCGATGATCTCCATGGAACCCGAATTTGATATGTTAAACCGAAATATGAAACGTACATATACCCGACTCATTGAACATGTCGGATTTTCTAAAGTACAGACATATGCGCCATTTCGCTCATCCTTTCTGATGCTACTTGGACGCAGAGAAATGCTCCTACTCTTTTCTGTCTCGAACTATTCTTCTTTCTATAATAGATTATTTTTTTACCAGTTTCGTCCACATAAACCACATGAAAGGATCACGCAGGGCGATTAGAAAAGCTTTAACCAATGTAATCTCATTGAATCGATTCGACCTTTGGAAGAAACGCAGTTTTTTCGAAGTATTGAATGAAATTCTAGACTTTTTAACACTTTGAGATTTTCTACAAAAATTTTTGGTCGACTTGTATGAGGAGCGCATTATTAACAAAGAAATCCATTTATATTTCCTGTTTCTTGCCTACTTCTTTCAAACAAGCATACCTACAATTTTCGCCCTATAAAAGGAACTGAAAGTTTACTATCCTCCGTTGGGGACTACTTATTTACTATACTGGGTGTTTCCGAAGTCATGGTGGGTTCAAGGAGGAAGTGATTCTACTTATATGTACAATTAAGTCGAAAATGCGGACTAAAAAGTTTTTCCCTAAAGCTTCATTTAAAAAAAATCATATTAATTGATATTAATAACAGTAATAATTATAACTAGAAATCATAATTCTAATTCAGTACTTGTTTATTCACTCCGAGATTGTAGAAAACACTTTTACCTGCCAAACGCAATTTGTTGCCTGCCGAATAACAAACTGCTTTTAAATCGATCAAAGATAATGTGACCAAATTTTCAAATGCAATAATTGTCAAGGCAAGTGAAAAATTTTTCATTTCGAGCTTTCGAATTATTCGTACCTTGGCAATTAGTCCATTTTCATTTTAACCACGATTTTCAAAATGAATCGTATGTTAATTGTATGCATGAACCCGAATGCGTGTCTGCTATTTAAGTTTACCAAGAAAAAATGGTACGTGTTAAATTGAATCGATATACCCTGCAGGTGTTGAGTGGTTCACGTTCAATCGCGCGTGACTCTTCCTTCCGACAGCGAATTCAAATTAATCAATTATCCATGTATTAACACCTTTGTAGTTTGGTTGCGTTTTCAAGTTTCTTGATGGTGGTTACCTGAGCGATTCATCACGGGTCCTAGCTTTTAAAGTGCATACGGAGATCGTGGGACTTTACGGGTTCGCAGGTAGGCGCAGATCACGGCCGCTTCCCTTTTCAATTCCGGGACGTACTCCTTGGGGACGCACGCTCTCTTGACTGCTCAAGATTACCTTAATGGAATTACGCGCGGCGAATGGAATTATTCACCAGCACTAATTATCCTGTTAGCCCCGGAACTTCTGTATTCACGCCATTTGTTTATCTAAGGAAAATACAATTTACTATAAATAATTTAAGCATATTTAATTTAAGTATATTTTATGTATATTCGTTTTTGTATTATGTGAGTATCTCTAATGCCTGGAAAGATATTTATTTTTCATTATTATGTTGTTTTAAATGAAACGTGTAATTCATTTAACATAACTTATTCATGTTAAACAGTGTCCATTTGTCTAAATTTTAAGTTTGTACCATTAAACAACGTCAACCGTCAAGATTAAACTGACAACGCAGATTAATAATGCAGATGATAATTAGTAATAAACAGATATTATTAATAAAAGATGAAAGGCGAATATAACGACTTAATCGAAGTGCAATTATATTCTTATAAATAAGACGTGTGGGCAATGTATTTATATAGTTAACAGTACTAATATGTTTAAATTTCAAATATGCAATTATAAGTACTGTCAGCTGCTAAAATTATAACGAGCCAAGATTAATAAAAAGCAGAGGCGGAAAGATGCGTGTTGTGCAAAGAAAACAAAGATTAAAAGCGTGACAAAGGTGTCAGTTTGATATCCAGTTCTAAGAACTCACCCCTTGGATTGCATCCTTCGTCATTTACGTGTACGTATAAGTACTTACATAGCTCGAGGATGACAACTCGAGGTTCATGAATATGATGCCTTTC
Organism: Holcopasites calliopsidis; assembly: GCA_023838395.1. Classification (NCBI taxonomy): domain Eukaryota; kingdom Metazoa; phylum Arthropoda; class Insecta; order Hymenoptera; family Apidae; genus Holcopasites; species Holcopasites calliopsidis. The sequence goes on from JALHAQ010000052.1 coordinate 304,943, forward strand.
GAGGGAGTCACGAGGGTAGAAGGGACCGGTGATTTCGAGGCGGAGCTAAATTTTTACGGTGCTAGAATTTTTTATGCGTTTACTCACGCGTGCATACGCGCGCATTAGATATTATTTCCACGCTCTTTCCACTCAACAACGAATATGTCCCTATTATTACAGTGCCAGGCACATCTTGGAAGAGGGTCACGTCCACGAATTCTCTGGCTACAAGATGCTCCGATTTTGAGTACAATGCAGTGCGATGGCAAATGGAGGTTCTTAGGAAAAGTATGTTAACCAATAAAATGAAGGATTTATTGTTTGTAATATTTATTGCACTTGGCAGAGATTCGATTCGATATTCATCACAAAGGGGTGCCATTATGCCCCCCCCCCTCCTGCCGCGTCGTTTTATATTTTACTCCGAAATCTGGTCCATTGTGTAAATTGATTTTTAGCTACAATGTAGTTAAACTAATAATTTTACGTGTAATAAAGGGTGGGAGTAAATGAAACACAATTTAATTCGTTTTGAAATGTATTATAAACATAAGCCATTTTAGGCAACTTCTACAAACAGAGGGGGGGGGTAATATGGCCTCCCAACGAAAATCATAAAAACTAACTTCTTGGTTACATTAGTGACCAATAGTGAATATATAAAGTAACTTGTATTGTTCATAAATAAAAGTCGCACGCGTATTTTTCTTCGAACCATGTGCATTTGCCATTTGTCAATAAGGTGTGGACCGGCACAATATTCTAGCCTCAGAGCTGTAGCGAGTGAGGTGCATTCAGAGAGCTGTCAAGCAAATTTGTACAAGTCGCTAATGAAGAAGATGTAGTTAATTTGTTGGTAACGTTACAGTTATTGAAGGTACATATTACCCTCCATTATGGGGGACCAATTCATCAACAGTTATAGGTTAGGAAACATTAACTGTATTTTGGAAAGTGTCAAAGATTAAGTGATACGCTTAAACTAATCGATTCTACGTACCATTTATCACATATGCTAACACACAATACTTCGACTCCCTTAGTTATCAAGAAATACTGCTTTTTGAATGACAAAAAACTTTTGTTTCGTAACTTATGTTATGAATGCTTACGATTAGCAATAGCTATTTGACATTTAGGGTAGACTTGTTTTTCTTTGTTTTTGGGTAGTAGGTGCTACAGATGATGTTAGTGGTAGTTGGATATCTTTGTTATATTCTTACGACGAAAGCAAAACGTGGTCATAATGCGCAATAGTCGTCATAATGTGCAACACTTACGTCTAGAAACGTCTAACCCCACCATACAATACAGATAAGGAACCATACAGGGAACGGAGCTCCTCCTACGAGAGACAGAGACTGAAAAACTCAAGACTCAGAATACTAAACATTCATTCGAACATACATATTGTAACCATCCGCTATCCTTCGCGTGTTGAGAAAGTTGGTGTTTTTTTAAAAACAAGTTTAATCTCCCTTTGACCGTAACATGATAAATATGAAAATTGCGAGGAGGCCGTATTACCAGCAGGTAGGGCATTATTTCACCCCTTTCTCTGCCTATTACACTTTACACGGATTCGATACTCATAATTGAAAGCAGCACAGTAGCTGCTCATGTGTTTAGATTTTAGATGGTCTGCGTTGTATTATGTCACCTTAAATCATTTTTGGTTATGTTAGCATCTATTTTTATTGCCATACTTATTGCACTTTGCACAGATTGTCCATTACTAAAGACAACGCAGTAGGTATGAATTTAGATGGCCTTGATAAGGTTAGGTTAGGTTTGTGCAAAAAGTAACCTTATCGATTTCTAACTAACCTGAAATCACGTTCATGATAAACGATTACGATTATTATATTAAGCAATCCAGTAATCCCGATTATTGAATATCTGAAGTAAATAAAGCAAGTGTAATTAGTGCACATGTTTAACTTAATAATCATTGATCGCGGAATGCCTAGATAGCTAGGTCGAACCAGTTGCGTGCCAATCGACAGCCATTTGACAGCAACAGTTGTAATATAACCTAACCTCCAATTTGCTCGCAACTTGTTTCAGCAGACTCTACTGTATTTTAATTGTCAATTTATTAACATCATCGAGTATATCAAACATTGTCTCGAATTTGTAGCCACTTTGTCCGCAAAACACTGTAGCAAGCTTTGGCAAGCGTGTCTGAACAGCTTGGCTACCAGGGTGAGTACGTTTTTGGTTATCCTTAACGCAGAACCGTCAACCAACCAACTAACTAACTAACTCATAAGCTACGTAGTAACTATCTACATCTAGGTTTGATGTAACGTTTTAGTGAAAGGTGAATTAATCATTCAGCCGGCGATCGCAAATGAATTGCGAAACGAATCACAGAATACCAAATGTAATCATGATTACCGATTTATCCCACGAACTATTATTTAACAAATGATCATGATTAATACTCTGGACACTATTACTCAAGGACAAATCTGGTTCCAATGCACGCTACCGCCTATCCCCAGTTTACGGTACCTATACAATTAATATTATCGTAGGCTGAATGTAAAGAAGACGAGGATGAATATAACTAACCCGCTCAAACGGAATAATATACCAAAGTCTTATTTTTAATACCAAGTAAATCTACTTCGGTCTAGTTTAAAGTGGATCAAAATTTTCGCCTAACTGTAACTCGCACTTGCTTCAAGGATAGAACAAAACGGATGACCTGAACCCGGGTCTCCGAGCGGTGAGGATTAGCCGAGTTGATCGCGACGCATGTCCCATTGATATTTAGAACAAGGGGAACGGGGATTATATCGGTGGGCTTCGTCCGGGTACGGTTAACTTAGCGCGGCAACTTTAACGGAAGTTCCTCTGCGCGGCCTCGACGTCTGGATACCCTTTCGGGAGCTCGTAATTTACAACTATACGATTATACACGGTTTCGTGAACAACTGACGGCTAAGGTGCAGACGCGAAGGGGGCAGGGGAGCATTCGAAGCGAACGCGTACACCAGCGAGACCGGGTCAAGATACGGCGGCTCGTCAATTAGACGGATTATGAGAAATTTCTGCTTCCCACTGCGCCACTGATACAAACTTTTCATCGTTCCCGCAAACAAGTGTGACGTTCCAAACCGCAACAAGATTTATTGCTCCTGTCGGTGTTGGCTGTTTCGATAACGGTTCCTTGTTAGCTGCGGTTTAGCCCGAATGCATCGATCGATGCTAATACCCGGCCGTGTATCGAATTCTCAGTGATTCCGTGAATGAACAGCTATGGCTGCGCAAGGATTGGCTGTGTAGTCTGTCCAACGAGAGGATGCAGACGACGTAAACAAAAAGCGACTGAACCATCAGGTGCAAAGATGGTGTGTCACTTGTTTGTCCTCAAAGCCGAGTCCTGTCTCGCATCCTTGCACAGTCTTCCGGAAACGCGCTTTTTGTGGCCAAAATTATTTTAGCGTTATCTCAAGGTTTAAGGTTATAGTATAGTAGGTCGTTGAAATCGTCTCGACACCAGCTAGAATATTGTAAAGTCAAGAATATATATTAACATTTAAAAAATCAAGGTGATCTCAATATCTTAACAGAAAAATATTTTGAAAATTTTTTATATTGAAATTTTTAGAAAAGATAATACTGATCAACTTTTGATGGAAACATATTTTTACCAAATAATCAGAAATGTCTGAAAAATCATGCTAACTGTGCTAAGTGGTCTGGAAACCCACATTTTGTGGCTAAAATTCACAATTTCATAATGGGGTTTTTTAGGTGGCTGATAACGAGTCTGCCATCAGAAATTCAAAGAAAAGAAATTCAGTTAAAAGAAGATAGGTTTAATATTGGTATCTTCCACGTACGGAAAGAACGTAATTATTTTGTACGAGGAAAGAGAAAGCAAAGCACCATGTTTAACTTTCGCTTTAACTTTAGCTTTAACTTTGATATAGAAAAATAATTGATACAGTTCATTTGTATCTAACTCTAAGTCATCTAAGTACCTAAATATAGGTAACAATTCTTCATTACTTTCAATAACTTAATAAAAATTTTCCTCATTATCAGTCGTTTCTTCCATAGATGTGGATGGCATTGGTTCAACAAACGGCAAACATAGCAATGCTAAAACCTCCAAAGGCAATTTCAGTTTTTTATATGTCCGTTTATGCAGCCTGTTTCTTAAATTTATACTCGATATCAAGGGGTCTGTAGTTTCGATTGCTCTGTTAAATATGTCCTCCAGATTTTTAATTCGGCTATTTCTTCTAGCATGGAATTGTCTGTCATGCTTGTAAACTTTGCTTCTCGCTTCCGGTACTTCTTCTCCTAAACATCCTGTTGGCAAAACGCATTTTTCTAGAATTTGTTTGCCATGTATTAATACTTTATGTAGAGTTGGTGGCATCGGGTACCATGGATAGTTATCCTTAAATATTCGGGCAGTTTGAAAACAAAAGAGTTTAAATTTGTCCAAATTTATGGGAAATTGACATCAAATAGTAATCAAAATTACTTTTAGGTTTTGAATTAGATTAATGTTTACGTCTGTCATTTGTGATAATGTTTCTGTGTGCTGAAACGCTCAACGAGCGGTATTACCGTCATTGGTATTACCACTGCCTCCTTGTTCAGGCTTATCTATATTCAAGGCCAATCGTTCCCAAAATAATTTTCGTACTTCTCTTTTTCGACGAAGAAAGTTTTCTTTATCTTGCCGTCTCATTTGCCATTTCTTTATTCCTATTCTGTAAGGTACATGAATTACGCATTCGAAGAAACGGATCCATGCATGGAGAGGACTAATTCCATAGCACAGATTTTTCTTTTCCTGTGAGGCGAACGCTTCAGCTTGAAAATCCTTATCTCCAAAATCTGTTTAGGAGTTGCCCCACAAATTGGACAACGCGACGACGTTTTCGTTGGAACATTTAAAACTTGACCATCTATTAGTGTCAAAACTAACTTAAATTTAATTTTTAAGATTTTTTGTCTTTGTATTTTTAAAGGTCTGCAAAACCTGACAGAGTTCGGCGTGTCATTGTTCCATAGAATAATTTTGTTATTTGTCACAAATAGTATTGGAATTAACAAGGTGACAAAAACAGAGTAATACAGTTTCTCAGATACAGTTGTGTCTCCTTCAAATCTTTGTTTATATATAGATTGACCGCTACTACCGTAAAATCCATAACTAAAAATTATTTCAGTATCAATAACATCATAGTTACTTTTTGCAATTATACTATCTATTACTTCTCTTTGCAGAAATATAATTCTGTTTGTTGTATGTTCCAACAGATTCTGCAAAGGAACTCGAGTAATAGTTTCCGACACTGTTATCCTTGGCGGTTTGCAATCTTTTTTGCTTCGAGAATAGCATTATACTTTGGATAAATGTCACAATTCCGTATTTTACTCTCTTATCAAACATTCGTGTACTGTCTTTTGCTAAAGTTGTTATTATACAGAAATGCTAAGGCATCATCAACAGCAATGGAATAGGATCTTTTTTGGCAGATGACAAGAGTGCCTGTGTTCGTATATTTGTAGCTCGTGTTGGACTTTTTCTGGTTTCATTTAGAACAACAGCCAAATCTGTCTTACTTTGTTTGCGTGTATTGGATTTAGGAGCTTTGAAGGGTTGTAACTTTATAGCAAAAAAAATTTCATGTACCAAACTTGAAAAATTGACTTTTGGCCATAAAAAGCGGGTTTCCGGACCACTGTGCCTTGGCTAGAATATAGACAGAAACGACAGTAGAGAACGGTGCTGTTGTTAAAAACGAATTAATTATAATAATATAACATTTAATTGTTGAAGATTAGTTAATATTATAATTTTTCTGGTGTTACAAGTAAATCTCTATAGCCTCGAAACGCAAGAAACTAGCAAAGTAGGTAGACGCACAATCCCAAACCGCAAAGCCGGGTAAATACAATAAAAAAAAGGAAAACATTGGAATCACAGAAAGAACGTAGGAGTACATGTAAAACGGAGAGGCGATTGTGGTTGCTTCGGTTCGGCCCGCCATATTCCAAGTAATGGCCCACCACTGATTTACGGTGTTTACATCCGTAATCCTTTTAATGAGAACTCCTAGCCGAACCGCCTGTACGTTTCCTCGGAAGGGTGAAAGGATTGCGATTGCCTTCGCCACCGCTGAATGACAAGCAGGGCGGAGCAGCGTTGTGGTTGCACAGATTAGCGCCTGCGCGTACAACACTCATTAGCGGATTTATTGCCCGTTTTCTCGTTAAAACCCCTTTGAACTAGCAGCACCCACCACGCCCACCGCCGTCACCCAGGAAAATCTCTTTCGTCCGCGATGACCAACAGTTTTGTCCGTGCCACAGTCCTGCAAATGTTAGATCAACCAAATCTTCCATAATTCGTTCCGTCACTGGCGTTCAATTTCCGCTTCCCTTTTTCATCGAATTCTTCGAGAAAAATCTTTACTGGTCAATTTTGTCGATGCATGGTTAAATGTTGATTCATAAATTGAAAAATATATGTGATCCATATTTGTTGTCACATTAATTGAAATACATATGTTATTAGAGCCTTATTATGCTGAAGTCATACCCTATAGCTTTGCATGACACGCCACACCATCCGAAACGTCGACTAATTGTAAATCAATCATTAGGAAGTTAAGTTAGGTTAAGTTGCATGTATCATTCTGTTCAGTAGAAGAAAGTCGCTCTAACGGACGATCTGAAAATACAGTAAGTTCGATAAGTGAGCTGATTTCCATTTTTAAGGTGATCTGTGGACGATCTGCACGTTAAGCGAGCGGAAGCCCTACTACTGCCATTCCTACTACTGCTTCTCCTTTACTCCTCAATAACGCGCCCCGTAACACGTGCGTATCCAATCAAAAATCGCTTCCACTGCACGATTGGCGACGTACGAACTTGGGTCCTAATTTTCATATCTGTATTCATATTACATTCATATATTGAGAGTTTGGGAGTACAGGTCTTTGTTTAGAAAGAAGCGCGATTGCAGTTCCACACATAAGAATACAATTCCCAAATAACGAGCCAATTTTGAATTTATGATCCTGACTGTATGTAGGAATTATTCTTTATTATGGATACTATACTTTTTCTGTATATCACAATGAATTGTTTTGATCAGTGATAGTAGAATTATTATTAAAAGAATCGATTCCATTGGAAGGAACAAAGAATTGCGGTGTTCTAGGTCGTCAAAAATATTTATGGCCGGGACTGTGTATCAGCTTAGACCTGTCAAGCGTGATACGCTTCCCTATCAGGGCAGCGATGAAGAAGGTTGAGGGTGAACAGGAGAGCAACCGTAACCCAACCCATACCGGATATGGATACCTGTCTGTACCGCCTCCGCCAATTGTGCCCGACGAATCAGACGCGTATCTCCCTGTTGAGGTGTACGGATCGGGCGGGACCGCTTCTAACCCTTCTCTTTTTGTCCTACTCGATCCCACTCGTCGCTCTCTTCTTCCTCTTACTCTGTGTCCCTCTCCGTCGATCCATAGTCATCTCTTCCGGGTGTATGCCGGCGCACGTCGCGTCGGGTTCCTTTCAAACCATCCCCCCTTCGATCTTTGGATGCATAGTCTACGGCTGTCGAGGTTTCTGCCTCCCTTGCATTTCACTCCGCCGCCCTTTATCGAATCACGAACTTCGCGCCGTGAAAAGCACTGATACCAGCGGACGTTGACCTCGGGTGACCGCTGTGCGTTCCTTCCTTTGTACCTTGGGAACAAAGTTAGATCGTCTACCTGTAATTTATTGCCCCCACCTGTATTTTACTTTTATTACAATGTAACAAACATCGTCCAACTATTCTGTACTGCAGCGATTAGTTTGGTATTGAATATCGTTTTTATGGTGAATTTTATTTGATCTGATAATACTAATAATTGAAATATCGAAAATGAATGCAGATTTTATTATAATAGCCTTCTACACACCGAATTAGCCCAGGAGATATCGCGCAGATCGAGAGGAATACCTCTTTTACTACCATAAACGATGATTAACTTTCCAGTTCTGCACAGTAGATAGGTCAGAAGTAGCGTGGGGTGGGCGATAAGAAGTAGAGTCTTCTGCACGATTCATGACTAAAAATGCAATACGTATTATGTATAATTACAGTTCGATCCAGAACGTAAGCGCGCAGTGGAGAAACGAGATGAACCTCCCACCTCTGTTGTCTTTCATACACTTGGGCCTATTTGGTTGCCGCATTTAAAGGTGCGGGAGGCTTAAACGAAGAAAGTATCATTTCTAATTATTCGCCTTATTCAAAGAGAATAATTATCGTAGTATAAATACCAAATTATGAAATTCCTTGGTCCCGAAAATAATTAACTGTTATTCACAAATTAGATGGGAAGAATTATACATATATAGTGTGAGCTGTAGAACCAGAGTGGATTAAGCCACGGTATTCAAACTTGAAAGATTTTTAAAAGAAATCGTCTTAATACATTCTCGATTTGGTATTCAGATATTTTTACATGTATAATCCGCGTATATATCTATAAGGTTTAGAAAATAAATCCAACAAGTGACCCATCCGAATATGTCAAATCACACGTGACACGGCATTGTATCTCACGTTTCGAAGGTTAGAAACTCCGACTCGACCCGATTTCATAAGTATCGTCTCGCTGTGCTAACCTTCTTCAATATGTATGGTTGATTTGATTAGATCTTTTGAATTGGAAAGGAGTATAGGATAATAAAATCGTCACAAAAGTACTTAACTGCATGAATGTTTGGAAACTATACGTTTGATGGAGATCAGCGCGCTTAAAGGTTGTTGTTGATGCGAACGACGAGAGTAGAATAATGCGTGTGGGCGTAATAATCCGAATATGGAGATGACAAATGCTGGTATTAATACGTGCGCTCGACTCAACTAGGACATGTAAACAATTTGCACTTCCGTATTAAAGACGTCGAGATCGGGTGGTATAGTATTTGCACCAAATTAGTGGATACTTAATCAGTAAATACATGCATAATAGATAGAAGCATGATTCATCGTGAGTTGTAACGCGAAATTTGTTCTTCATTATATCACTCCTACACTTCTTGTGATAAAAATAACGAGATTTAATTAAATGCGATTGGATCAAATCAGGACTGCGTCTAGAACTTTTTGGGCCCTAGGCATTCAAATGAAAATCGGGGCCCTTCTTACATAAACAAGAATGAGCCTCAGCCATAGATACCTCCAAATGTGACAATGGCGTTCCAATAAAAGTATTATTATTCTCCTTATATATTTTTTAATTAAATTTAGAAATCAAAGCCAGCGGATTTACTTATTTCATGCAACAATAACAAATTCCTCTACGCGGACCCCTCCTTTTATGGGGCCCTAGGAATGTGCCTGTCTTGCCTAGTGGCAAACGGCGCCTGGATCAAATGGAAAGTTGTGGAAAAATGAAACCATTGCACTTGAAACCATTTCTCCTTTTCCAAAGCCACAAACAAAAAATACGCAAAGATTTTCTTGAACGACGTATTAATTACCTAATCTTGAACCTTGTAAGATGCTCCGACCTTTCAGATCTATTACGAAAAAATAAAAAAATGACAATCGTAAAGGTGCTATCGTTAAACGATGTACCATGGGTATTTTGAAAATTATCTCACTGGTTGATCGTTTTCGTCACGGTTAACCAACTTGCTGATTCGTTTAACCCAATTCGTCGAGACATGCGCTGGGCTAAACTCGATAAGAATTCGACACGCTCCGCGTCGCTCGAACCCGGCCGCATTCGACGAAACACGAAGATTTCTAATCGTAAAGATCGTGCAGGGCGGCGAAGAGAATAGCGGCGGGGATATAGACAAAGAGGGGGGATGAAGTGAACGAGCAGAGAAGCGCTCTTATTTGACCCCGGGCCCATTGCGCGAGTTAGCGGACCGCCGCGATCAGTTGGGGTCACGCAAGTCGCCACCCCAATTCACCTAATGGGGACAAATATCATAATTGCTGCCTTTTCTTTGCTAAGCATCCAAATAAATTGATGCTTTCTTCCTCGCACGCACCCACGCGACGCTCTCGCGTGCACCGTGATATCAATTTTGCTTCGTACACCTGCTATACCTATGTACAAAGAGTGCAAATGTCATCCAAAGACAATGACTTTTAACGATGAATTGGCGATTGAAGCAGATCCATTCGTGCGGGCCCTTTTGCTGGAAGACTATTGTCTTTAATAGTGTACATATATAATTGGTGTTCTTTATACATAGTCACAGTTTACACTTACTATATGTTAGAAATTGTAATAAAAAGCAGATATAGCAATTGTAAGCATAACCCTTCTTTAAATGTAATGTAAAAAGCTTGTCTATTTGTGGTGTCATAACTTTCCCCATCTCGCTCCTAGAATTCTATTATTGAATATTTATAGAATTATAAAACATTTCTTCTTTTTTAATGGTTTCTCTGGGATGTTATCTGCTCGTAATTATTCTCTAGTTTCTAAATGGAGTACGGAATTACTTATAGGCTGTACTTCTGCATGGTACCTGTTTTCACTACAGTGAAAACGGTTGTGTTAGTTGTGTCTGCATATGAAGAATTCAATGTATTGTATGAAAGTTTTTAATTAATATCTCGGGAACTATTAAATACCCACTTCTAAAATTTTAGATTTGGGTGTCTCCTCCTGCCTCCCATCTCCTCTCCAAATTTCATGTCGATCGGCAACAGGTCCCATTCGGACGAATGTCCCGGAATTATACTTTAGTCAGCGAAAGGAAATAAATACCTTTTTATTTCATTTTTATTATATTTCGAAACTTTTTAAGAAATATATGCAAAAAGTTTATTCTATATAGTACAACCATAACAAGTACAAAAAAATTGGTGTGTCATTCTAGAGACCAATAGGCTATGCTCTCTACAGGAATTTTTAGAAAAGAGTGGTGAGGTGCAACACAACGTAACGTAGTCAAATCTAACTAAAGATAATGAAACAACCTAACCTAAACAGCACGCCATGATCTCCACAAGAGTTTTTGGAAATGAATGACGAGGCGATAATAACCTAACTTAATCCAATATAACTTAACCGAATCTAACATAACCAATCCAAGAATTGCTCATTCTTTTATTTTTATTACCTCTAAAGGTGTCAGGAACCAATTTTTTGGTCCCACCATGAGCCAATCGTTAACGTGAAAATAAATTTCTGCGGCTGTAGGGCTGCACACTTAACCGCGCTTGGGTGTTCAAAATATACTGCAAGGAAAGGTTTCGAGGGCAAAGAGTTCCGCGGCAGTTTCAACCTGATGTGGGCGAACACCGTGCAGATATCCACTTGACCCGGGCCCCGACGGTATATTTATCCATCTAAGGTCTGCGGTGTCAACACGAGTCAACAATGGTCAATAAGCGATCAAGTGACCCCGCAGCCTACGCCAATCTTCACGAGTTTACAACATTTCTCGCATAGTGGAAAATCGTGATCGAATTTGGGTGCCTTACATCTTTGGTCCCCATGCGTGCGCGATGAAATCGAATCACAATTTCTCAAAGACCATGGCGAAAATACGAGGCAGTCGAATGACAGTGGCAAACCCGTTTGCTTCAAGCGTAGGGTTTTAACCGAATGACTTAACCTTACGGCATGGTGTCAGCGGTTCACATTAATTCTGTCGAATTAATCGTAAGCGTCGTCACAGCACGGATTTATTGAATCAACCGGTCGAATGGTTCATTGGTTATGTCACCGACCAATTTCGTGTCTACGTTCCTTGCTGGAGACTTTCTTGTACTTGTATTCCTATCTCTATTTACATACGTATACATTGCACGCCCGTTTATAAGAGATAGTACACAGAAAAATTAGGGTTTCTCTCGCTCGTTTTTAGTCCCACGATTTTGGTACCTAACTTGTGCGCCAAATGATACCTTATGATAAAACATTATTCACAACGAATTTTCAAGTTGAGCCGACAATTAGCTTCAGAGATATGAAATGTCAAAGGAGCCAAAATTTATGCACACAATTCACAAGGTATTATTCGGCAAGAATATTTATTTCTAAAATCGTGGGGCCAAAAAAACGCGCAATTTTTTCGGTCGCTCTTTGTATCAGGTAAATTAGCCATCTAAATGATATGTATGTAAAGAAGAAAAGTAATTTGTTACCTTCAAACGTAAAAAAAAATTGTTCAAAGAGATCAATTCAGGATCGATATATGTCTATTAAATAATGTGTCTTGAAAACCAGCCGCAGTACTGCTATAAGATAATTCGTTCGCAACGAACTTTTGTTGTAGTGTAGTATGTTGGATGACAACAATTTGCTTCAATGGCACCAAATAATACGATGTTCGAACGCGGACACTTTTGTCATGAAATGAGCATACTTGTTAGTCATTTGACAGTGTATGTGCCTGCACTGAACTCGATTCAACTGCTTGATTATCTGCGCTTCGCATACCCACCATAGCTTGTAATGTACTGTACAAAAGAAAATAGGTTTCTTCTTAACGCGGCTTAATTATATGTATAGTCATGTCTTTATGTTAGGTTGGGCATTTCAGTAGCCTGCGTTATTGTTTGGTTATTAGTAAGAACGTTTTGCACATACAAATTGTAATCCATTTGAAATGTTCTTTTGCAGTTTTATGTCGATCTATCCACATATGTCCTCAGTGAATCGAGGTTAAACCGAATGATGTTGGTGTTTTTAGTTCTAGTAGTGGCCGTTAGTAAAACACTCGTAATAGTGCATTTTTTTGATCAGCTACAAGATGCAATGAAAAAATATATGCTTTTGTGAATACAGGAGACCCTGAAAAACGGAACAATTGATTAAAAAGAAATTCATTCTCTACCACGTCTTTTTCTATTCTATATTCACAGAAAAATAAACAGAACTTTTTAAACTAAAGTACAATAAATATGACTTGAAGCATTATAATTCTCCTTCGATCGCAGAAAACAAGCTAGTATGCATCTCGACGTCTGCTAGACGTCCATACAGCATTAAATAATGTTCCACGTTTCCGCATCGATTAATTGAATCGATTGTGGTAAGACGTGTACACTGGCAGTGGCATTTAAACGATAGCTCGTGTATTCATTAGTTGAGCACGATATATTCGGTATCGGTACACGATGCCGTAATGGGGCTGCAATTTCTCCCGTGTTTTGCATAACCGATCAAAGGCACATGCGAAGTTTCGCGGAAGGGGGCACTGCGAGCACCTTGCGATGGAAGAGTCGCCGATCACAGCTGGCAGGCTCCCACGACCCCATCGCCAATTCATCAATGATTCAGCCCTAGGTAGAACGACCGGCCGTTTGCGATTGTCACGAAACCCGTAACCCACCCGCCAGACCACGGCTCTGACAGTTTTTCTCAGAGAGCAGAGTCGTCGAAGGTAAAGGAACCTGTCGCACAAGAACTTCGATCATCGAACTACCACCGTTGTCGGGCACGCTTTCCCTAACAAGAGGAGGCAAACTGCCTTTTACGCGCGTGCACCGTTACCATTGCTGCGCCGATATATTTTATTCAATGCCTTATGAGAAGGTATTTCCGTGTACCGCCGTGACGCAGGCGCACAAACTTACGATATCGTCGCTATGCGAACGATATAAAATAAAATAACTCAGCTGGATGCTACTTTGGTGAAATAATTGGGTTAGTTAGGTTTGGTCGGAATGTTACAAAAATTGGAGTCCCTAACTTAAGAAGCTTACAGACACGGGGGGGGGGGGGGGGTTAAGACGGAGTCACCGCGTATTTTTTATAATAATAATGTTAGCTTCTTCCCAATTGTGAAATCGATTTTTTTGTTTGCGAATCTGATATAATTTTTCTTCATATTTTACACTTCAGCAGATTAACTATACCTTCCAATATACTAAGTTCTTCAATTCCATTAGTTGGCCAGGTTCTTACAGTTCTTAGACAAATAATGGTATTATTATCCATTTGGTGTTGCCATTACATTTAGGACAAGACAAGGACATTCCACTGATTGCCAAGCTGTTCAGACAAGATTTTACCAAAGCTTACAAAGTTTCGTTGACAAAGTGGCTACAAATTCGATGCAGTATTTGATATATCCGATGATGTTAATAAACTGCCAACAAAAATATAGCGGGGTCTGTTGAAATAAGTTGCGAGCCAATTGACGGTCGGGTTATATAACAAATTTCTAAGTACTGTAAATAATTGTGTATGAAATATGTCTAAACAGTGTAAATAGTTATATATGAAATATGTTTAAATAGCATAAATAATTGTAAATGACGAATATGTGAATAGTGTAAATAGTTGTATGTAAGAAATATGTAAATAATGTAAATAAAAACAAATAATTTGTAACACAGTGACGGTACCCCATTTTGCCCAGCGTATGTGGCAAGACATCGGCACCATTCTAAAAATTGCTTTTTGCATTTTTTAAAGTTATAGTTAAGTTATGCCATTTGTTTCACTGCAGTTTAATAGCTAAACAGTGACTCTATATTCCAGTATTTTTCAAAAGTAGATTATCAACAAACTTAATGTTTCTGCTTGGCGTTTCCGTCTTACTCCCTCCCCCTCCTCTTTCCTCTAGTATTCACCAAGGGGAGTAAAAAATGTCTAATCGATATAAGTACTAAAAATCAACACTTTTATAGTAAAATCAATTTTTCTATCTTCTGCCAGTTTTGCACTGAAGCGGAAGCAAAAGGTGAATATTTGTACTACGACTGCGTCTATAAAATGATTTTCGATATTGGTAATAGTCTTCTGTTAACAAACTTCAACTAACGCAGTTTCAAACAAATTCTTTTGTATACAATCAATGTGTTGCGAAGGGACTCGTTTACGATATCGAACTCTGATAAGATATAAATATTGATTTTACAACGGAAGGGTTGTTTTTAGGATCTACATTCATTAGACATTTTCTACTTCTCTTAGTGAGTACTATTGGCTCTTTAGGTTACGGACCTATATTTTGACACCCTGCATAAAAACATAGTAATACGGTAAAAGGTCCGTTGGCGAACGAAACGATCTGCACGTTAAGCGAGCGAAAGTCAATCCCACTACTGCTTATTCTTCGCATGCTGTCCTATTGTTACATGCGTATCCAGTCAAAAATCGCTTTCACTGCACGATTAATGACGGACTTTGATCCCGATTTTCGCTCGCTTATCGAATATTTACTGCATCTAGTAATGTCGTGCTCCCTAACCTATCCATGTAGCTTGGCCCGAACTAACTTTTCCGCTCTGGTTATTTATTTCTCACTCTCGCCACTGTATTTTCTTTTTTTTATAACGCCTAATTGAGTTTGCGAAATATTGCTTCCTGTAGCCAAAACAGAATTCGACAAGCGCTTCAAGATACCAGCGCGCAGCCGTATCCACAGAGCGACGTAAAACGGTGCCTTGTGATCATCCAGCCCTAAACTGAATAGATTAATACGGCTAATATCGTGGCGTCGGGTAATCTTACTGGACAGTGAGAAGCGCGGCTATTAAACGGGATTGGTGTCGCACTCAAAGAAGGAAGATCAAGAGAGTTCACGGAGGACTTTTGAAGATCGGTTATTCGACGAAAGAGTTAATCTCGGCGCTCGGCTTAATCCTAAAATTGACCCTTCTGTCCACGCGTGTGGAATGCGTGCATACACGGATCGTTTTGCAGGACTTGGACGAGATTCCCATGTGATGGACTGGCTCGACCTGGACCAGCCCGATCCGGACCGGATTTCTTCTCCCTTGCTGCGTAGGAGAATCTCGACGACTGCGCACAACCGCGATTCAACAGCCTAGAACGACTACTCCGTTAATGGAAACTGCTGCTCTCCTTATCACGCGGATCCTCTTGTGGATTTCATCTCGGGAACAAGTACTCTTAACGCGTGCCTATGAAACTGTATCAACGCAGATCGAGCTGCGCTGCTGCACACTTCCGGCTGATTGTCTCCGCGTTCCCCGTTGCTAACCTCAATTGTAAACCTTCAATGTTTGCTTTTCTTCTACATGATTCGGTAACAATCTTACTGTGCCTTGTCATGTATGCAGGGCTAACCCCTTCATTCCCGACGTACTTTTTTTCCTAGAATCTTTTTTATCGCATTTGTCATTGGTGCTTTGATCTACTTACAATGGCGCTCCCACACGAAAAACTTCACCAAAAATGGTCTCACATAGGCGAGGGCTAGATATATATGTTCGGATTCGCTTTTGCAGTTTGGAATAACCTCGCATGCTTTGAGATTGAGGACTGCATTCAATGCTCAGCCCGAGAATGCAGCTTTATTATCTTCGTTTAAGCAGTCAAGCGATTCGATGATTGCATATTACTTGAGGCTGACTTGTATTTCCGGCCGGTCGTTATGATAGATTGAGTGACCTTAACTTGCAATAAGGGATACGAATCAACCTGCGGTTTTGATGAAGATGCGCGTCAAGAAGCCCCACGATTTCACAAATTAAAAAAAAAAAAGAGAATGTACAAGCCATCATCCAGTTCGGCTCGTTCAAATATACGCAACGGGTTAAACTCGACATAAGACTGGGAAGCAGAAATTCAGTCCTCGGTTTTATTCTCAATTACATCTGCCGCAGCGCAGTGACAACGGGTCGACATTCCCATATTAGCCGATCATCGATATTTCGAAGGGGAGGTTAGGTTAGGTTGGTCGTCAGGATTGGCACAACTATCTGAACATCTTAATACTGGAATTCTTGGACACTGGTTGCAGCGGGCAAAGCGGCATGTAAACACGCGCAGTGGTTGCTTCCCCATTTCACTACCCTCGGTCCTTTCAGGTTTCCCTTGGCTTTGCCTGCGCTGCGCGTCGTACGTGACGGTAGGCTACCTACACACGCCACTCGATGTATCAATGCCATCGATGCGACAATCCAAATATTTGCTAGTAAGATTAGCCACTCTCCACAGGCCACGCCGCTTCCTGTTACTATTTTTTCCCGTTCTCAAAGTCCGTATGTATGTACGTACGGATGTGTTCCTCAGCATCTGCCCGGACGCACGTTCTCTCACGCGCTACATACTGCAGAGCTATGCTTGTTATTTTTCTAGCAACCGTCCTGTGGTTAATTTTGTTATAGATATTTTCAGTACTTTGGTTCGAATGTTAGTCAACTTCTCCTTTCGACAATCGTGGGACAGAATTATTCGTTTTTCTTACAAGGAATAACTATTTGGTGAACCGATGTGTTGTCAAATAAATTACCGTTTACGAGAAGAGTGTTTTGCGTTTATTATAAGTTTTATGTGAAAAGTATAAAAAAAAGAGAAAGCTGATCTTTTTTAAAATGAAGAAATCGTTGCTTAATTTGATTGAAGGTACTAATAATTTATTTGTATTACATCCTAACGATCAAAAAGCATTTTATCATATTTTACTATTAGGTTAAGTTAGGTCAGGTAAGGTTAAGTTGTTTGTTTAAAAGTTGATCTTTTTCAAAACGAAGATATTGTTGCTTAATTTGATTGAAAGTACTAATCATTTATTTGTATTACATCCTAACGATCAGAAAGCATTTTATTATATTTTACTGTTTGGTTAGGTTATTTGTTTAAAAATAGCAATAATTTATCTCGGTTACACCGTAAAAATAAAAAAACATTTTACTATATTTTACCATTGGTTCTTCAGCTATTTATTGCATAACAGGGCTGCATGCATGTAATCGTGCAACATCCTCGACCAAGTTCCGGTGTACAACTCCCTAGTAGGTAGATACCTACATATATGGAGCAGAGCCTGTTTCCCTGTCGAACTCTTTCCCGATTAACGAGATAATGGCCACGGTAATCTCAAGGGGCGATCTTATTGCGCGTTAAAGCCGAACAAGGACCAGGTGGTTTCTCTGGTGTACGTACTTTCAAAAGATCCTTCTTCCGTCTCGACAGCGAGAGAGCCTTAGCTGATCCTCGACGTTCAGCGGCTAAAACGATTTAACGATCATGAAAAAAAAGCGAACGAGTCAAAAGCCCGTGAAACCCACGTTTCACCCTCATTTCTGGACGCAACGGGTTCAAAAGGATTGATCTGCGCAACCGCGAGAATCCCCGTGAAACTTTTATTCGCCGTAGAAAGCTTTTCTCGAGCCACCGCAAACACTTTTTCAACCGTTTAGCGGCCGCCTTGCGAGAGTTTTCGCATGGAGGAACGATCAGTGAATTGTCGAACGTTCGAACTGGAAACGCTTCTTTTCACAGTTACAACGCTACCTCGTTGAGCGTTTTATAGGGTTATATGTTTCCTGTACTAAACAGTGCATCATGTAAAATTAGATGCAATTTTTGGGTCCTATGGAAATACGTATACTTCACCGATATACGAAACCGAACATCACCGACGATAGACTTCACCGACACTAAAGTTCGCCGACACTAAAGTTCACCGACACCAAAATTCACAGACATCCGACTTTATCGATACTAGATTTCATCGACGTTAGACTTTATAGACATTAGACTTCATCGATACTAGACTTCAACAATACTAAACTTCATAGACATCAGACTTCGCCGACACCAGACCCGATCGACACTAGACTTCATCGACAACAACTTTAGTTGACAACTGGGACGATCGAAACAGAGTTAAGCCAACTGTTTACAATTAGAGTTCACCGACGTTAGACTTTATTGACAATAACTTTGTTTGGTAACTGCAATGAACGACACAGAGTTAAACCAACTATTTATGGTACGTTTGGGTAAAATACATGGAATACTAATAACCAAGCATGTATTTACTTTATACGAACTTACCGTAAAGAGTTGGGTTAACTCTGTGTCGGTCATTGCAGTTGCTGATTAATTAAAAAAAGTTACTGTCGGTGAAATCTGGTGTTGGTGATTTTCATGGGACCCTAATTTGTACTGAGTTAATACTATTGGCATTTTATACTTTTGTAAGTTAAGCGTTAAAGTTGAGCATTGAGGTTAAGCGCAACGGATAAACGTAAATAGAACTCCTAGAATAGACTGTCGATCAAGCTCTGACTCTTAATACCTTAAATATAAAATTACATATCTGTTTAAACCTCGTTTCCCCGGGATAATACAAAACGAATATACAATTTATTTATTTTAATCCACGACTTAAGCGCATAAACTTATTTAACAGTCGGAACACGAATATTCGCGCATTGAATTCTTTTCGCAAGGTGCTAGATCAACGGTAGCAAATACGAAGCTGTTATTCATCTCGAGGGCTAAGCTAAACGAATGGCAGGCGAGCGCATAAGTACTTGTTATGCCATTTTAAACTTTAATCCTATTACAGTGGACGAGACATTGAAAAATGACGAATTTCTTCCGCTTTCGAGGCCGTTGGAGCAGCAGGCAAAGAGTCGATGGACGATGCATTCGTTCGATTCTCCTCGCGATCGAAAGAGCGATTCCATAGCTGGAACGCGTGTTGGCCACAGAAGAGGACGTTGGCCACCGAAGCGAAGGGTCGAAACGAAAGCGGATACACGTAATCGTTTCTTAGTCGACGTCAGCAGCTGTTACTGTTTGTTGGTTTGCGCTAGGGATTACTTGAAAATAGATCGTGGGGAGAGGAGACCACGGTAGAAACCCAAAACCAAACGTAATCCGTATTAATGATTACGGTTAGATACGTCCTAGGTATGCACGCTAACGTGGATTAAAAATGTTTACTGGATTCGCCCAGTATTCAAAACATATTGGGAATATTCGACCGGTCCGTCAACCTGTCACACCTTTACGTGAAATGCTTTCATCTCGATGTGTCAGGAATATCTGTGACGTATTTCTTAACTCTTTGAATCCGGGGAAAATGTACAGAACGTACATATACGTTGTCCGAAATTACTCAAAATGTGCAGAATGAACACATACGACGTCGCAATTCAATTAAAACGTGCAAGACGTGTATGTACGTCGCCGAGATTAAATCAAAATATGTGTGACGTATATGTACGTGGCCCTGCTTCAGTTAAAATATGCATGACATATATGTATACATGTCGGCCGGATTCAATTAAAGTATGCATGACGTATGTATACGTCGCCCGGATTCAATTAATATACGCATTACATATGTGTACGTCGACCGGATTAAATTAAAATATGCATGACGTATATATACGTCGGCTAGATTCAATTAAAATATCCGTGCCGTATATATACGTCACCCATATTCCAAGGGTTAAGTTTAACCACCTCCCTATTGTTACAAATATTATTAAAAATATGCTCACAATTGAATAAATTATTTCGCTACATTGACTATAATACGCCATGTTGACAAACAATATTCTACAGTCGGGGCTAAAAATGACACGATGCGATCGAGTTGCAATGCAACTGGCCTTATCTTTGTTTCATAGACTTCTACACTGTCAGTCCCGAAGGGTTAAGTATACATCTCGGACATCCCTCTTGTCCTTCCATACTTATCCCACCTTGGGAGAGGGTTGGCTTCCGTTTCCGGATTGGCACGTGAATCAGGAGGACCTTGAAGAGGGTATAGGTTGTCGTGGTACCACTTAGGCACGTGGTCTTTTGCATGAAAGGGCACGCCGGGCATTCGATGTGGCTCCATCATGCTATAAAAGATTCACTTTTTCGATTCTCCTCTTCCAGGAACACCGGGGGAGACCTCTTATCCTTCAAATTGTTTCAAAGTGTACTGGTGGCATCGCTGCATTGTTTCCTTCACTGCGATCAATATTCATTCATTGGCGAGTATGTACGTACATGATATACAGTTGGGGACAAAAATTGTGCAGCATGCACTGAAGCTAAATTCATTACACGAATTTCATCCAGTCACTTTTACCGATGTGAATACAAATTTTAATTTTTAAACGTTATATAAATAATCCGTGTGTCGTCAACGCGTACTATAAATGAAATTAAAATTGACACCAATAAATCTGATTAGTTAAACTTGGTTCACGGCCATTTTTCGTACTACTTTTAGCACACTCAATTAATCCTTGGCTTTACTCTGAACACGGGTCAGGTTAGGTTATTATTTAATTATTACTTAAAATTATTATTTGGAAAAATATTTATAAAATACAGTTTGACTGTTCCACGATTTATTTTGCATTCGCCAGATACGTAGGGCTCGTTCCCGTTAATTTCTGTTCAAAGTACCGATTCTCCTCTGCCACGTGTTCGCCACGACGAAAGGTGTTTTCATTGCACACGTGTCACAGAATCTGGTATTTTGGACAGTATCTGAAAAAATAATAGAACTAATTATGTAAATCCCGTCGTTGCGCCGTGTAGCGGGCGCGCGACAATACGGTTAACCGAAGAGTCCATCTGCCTTATCAAAATACTTGAATGGAAAAACGTACGGAAGGCACGTACCAGTAACATATACCACGTGTTGGCCCACTGTGAATCTTATCCTAGCTAAGCTTTCGGAGTGGTTTAAGAAATTACACGGTGCTGAAATGTGTATACCCTGAAATAAATAGAAAAAAATATTGTTTAATAATTTATTGTCATATAGTTCTATTTCTTACGTTAATGGCTTGCTACTCTCATAGCATATTTACACTTTCATCGCATAATGTTGCCACTAACAACCGCATTTGTAGTTCATGTGGTGTTTTAAATATTTTAAAAGAAAAATAAGAAATTCGATATGATCTTCATTCTTTCCGTATTGGAATAATTGAGACATTATTAATTGATAATGAGATCTGCAAAAGTTTCATGAGTGATACTATACAGAGTGCGGTCGGACGGGTAGTCCAACCAATCGGGGGCAATTTTACGTAGAAAAACCAGTAGAAAAAAAGAATTAACATTTTTTCGTTTGAGGCTTTGTTTCGAGAAAATCGAATTAGAAAATTTTGTCGAGTACGCATTTGATTACCTGTAGTCTTAGTTGCGTATTGATAAACTGAAGATATCAATGTATGGATGGTACACTTATTAACTTTACTTACTTTGATTATCCAAAAAGATAGTCGAGTGCACGCGTACTCGAAACAAATTTTGAACTCGATTTTCTCCAAAACGGAGCCTCAAACAAGAAAATGTTATTCCTTTCTATATACTTCTTTTTACTGCGCAAAAAGTTTAAGACCGTCACACTAAAGTGTTATAAAACATAATCAAAGTTAATACAGAATTATTATCGCCTATAATACGTGGGGTATATCTGGGGAGCAATTCACCTGAACATATTACACACCAAAGTAAAATAGACATCGACAGAGTGAAAAAAGTAGCAGTTACAGGCACACCTTAATGATTTCTCGTTTGTGTCGCGAAGAATGGAGAAACAAAAGAAAAGGTGTGGAATTTACAGACGATGGTTAACCTGGAACCCCTGGTGGACAAGAACTGACACCTGGCCAAATGGTGAACGCATACGAGACGCTGCGGGGCGCGAACAGGAGGCTGGTCAGGTAATGAGCACCCCAGGCCTCATAAAACTTTTTATTTCAACCCTGTGGAATTAGACTATCGATTAAAAGTCTCGAAAAGTCTCGCCAAGCAATTAAGGTCCACCGCTTAGATGCAAAGATATCTCGACAGGTCTTCGCACCATATCTCTTTCCTGGACGCATTAAACTCAAACCATTTTCTCTGCTTCATCGCGCTGCATTATGGGAGTAAAACGTAGCTGCATATAGCGAATGTGTAATATGGCAGAATTCTACCAGGTAGATCGTTATCTTGCAATTAATGGTACTCTCGCTACTTATCTATTAAAGAATATTTAGTCGTCGGCTCAAAACGCAGATTATTATTATTGTTTACAATTTCTCGGCCTTATTTCGAGAGGTGTTCCGGTACACATGACTCAGTTTCGGGTTGGGTGTCAGTGTTACTGAAAATAACCAAGTATTGTAGAATAATGTTATTATGAAATTATAATAGTTGCAATATCCTCTGGTACTATAACTTATACGTAATTATATAAATCTTTTTTTTTACATTACATTACATTATCTTATGTATCGATTGTACATTCTATACCAATAAATTATTTGCAATTGTACAAGAAAAAGTGCCGAGAGGTTTAGCAGTACGTAGCACATATAATATTTACATTGTACATAGTAAACATATATGTGCTTACATTGTGATTCGCTCAGTCATTAATCGCTTGTTCAGGACCCGGCATAATTGCTTTTCTGATGAAAATGCGCTAGTGCAACTTAATTGCGTTTTGCGCAGGAACTGTAGACACGGGAATTCACCGGATGCTGTTCCGTCTCCGAAAAAAATGTGTCGACCGCGGGAGCCACGCGGAGGAGCGAGATCCGCTAGTCATGCGCTCTAATTAAGATCTCACGGATCAGGCACACGCGATCGCGATCCAGCTTCGCATGCTCGGTACAATTCATCTCTGTTAATAATTTCTCGGTAGAAGCGTCGCCATCGAGACACGGGATCAAATTTACGGACTGCTGTTTGCATCTTTTGCTTAATCGCGTGTTCACTGCATCGACGGACTCTGGTCGATAACGGAAGCTCTATGTCATCATTGTCCGTAGCACGAAATATTGAGAAGCCCGAGTCTTTAGTAGATTTAGGTTATAAATCGTTTGGTTAGTTTATAAACCTACTATCACACACGTTCCAACGCGTGTCTTAGCAGAACGCAATTTTTAATTGGATTATACCGAAGCGTATCGTCAAAGTGTACAAAGAGATAGGAACGTAATAGTTAACAGTAACTAAAAGGGTTGACCCGTTCGAGTTCGCTGACTGGCGACGAGTGGGTGCGAGGAAAACGGCGGAGAGGAAATGTTGACAGAAAGAGAAACTGCCGGATAAAGGAAGAATAAAAAATGACCAGGGGGAGTGGAGAAGAGTAACAGGACGAAAAGGCCATTTCTGTGAGAGCCAATTACGATCCAACTTGGCGTGTAAAGGGCAATCCTATTTGCATAACGCGTCGCGCAAGTTACCGCCACGAGTGCACGATATCTCCATTACACGCGCGTCCTCGGCTTCGTCCTTTTTTCCACGCTCTTCTTCTTTCGCCTTCTTCCCCGGCTGCAGTAGATCAAGTCCCGCTGAGCTTTTCGACTCACCGATTATTTATTAACACCGGTGCGTCCGGACCGTTCTATATAGCAACGTTGAATTGAACGAGAACTTTCGTCGGGGACATTTTGCATTGCCTTAGCCGCTTCTCTGTTTGAACAGTTCTATCGATTACGCAATTTTGCGGCATCGTGTAGAATGGTTTTAATCTGTCCACTTTAGGGGGAAACTCATTTGTAGGTTATTATTTGTTATTGTAGGTTATAGTCCATACGTTTTTCTCCGTCGATTAATAGGGATAATGATACGGTGGTATCAGCAGCGTCAAGTTGGTGGGCAGTAGTGGGAGCTGCGCAGGTCGGCCGAAAATTGGTCCATACGTGAGGTTGAATCTTCAATATTTCAAGAACCAATTGTTGTTGCAATAAGAACAAGTTACGTATATCTGATTATGTGCCTAACTTATCATTTCTGCTAAGATGTGAAAACGATATTCTACAATTTCTACATTTCTCTTATTGTTTTCACGCAACAAATGTCTTTGCAATTTTCTCTCCGTTTCGTGACTTATGTTTTATTTAACAGAGTTCTGTTTACAGACAACGGCATAGGAAACATGCTGGACTCCCGTTGTCTTCTTTTTTCCAATTCTGAGGCGCGTTCTTCGCGACGGGAGGTCATCAAGGAGCCCATTTCTTATGACGTCATTTATTCTCGATCCTCGATCCTCATACGAGTCCGTATGAACGAGCGACGCTCGCGTGTAGATCTCTGCTAATTGCAAACAGATTTATTGGCCTCGGGTTTCTCTTGGAATTTAATACGATTCGCCATGCACGACAACGGACGTTCTGCAATCTTTTCAACGAACCGCTTTTTTCCTGTTGGATTCCCCGTACAGGCGCCATTTCCCTTTATTCTACTTGCAAGAATTTACCTTAGATGTGAAGAATATGCTGGAAATATTGTACAGGCCTGCATTTCTTTGGTTGCATAAAGGTATTTGTGGTCAGATTAGGTGAGCTGAAGTTACGTTGGGTTCGGTTAAGTTAGTTTGGTTTTCTTAGTATCGTGTCCGGCTTTTAATGAATTATCGCTAGCTGTCATGGCTGACGCTGATACCAATGTAAGTCGCAATTACATGTAGAGCAACTTGTAATTGCAAACGAAAATAAATTGAAGATTGAAAGATAAGAAATGGTACAACAGGATATGTTGTCAATGATAATTAATTATGTAGGTTTTTTACTTAACATAGACGTGGCATAAATTTAAGCACCACAGAACATCCGAGTTACAAAAATTACATCAAATATTACAATACTTAGATACAAGGCATTCCGTTGAATTATCGTAGCATAAGCATTATAACCTAAAAGAATGTCAAAGAATAAACGAGAAGGTTTGCAAAGTGGGATATCGCTTAGTCGTGTAGTAAAAGATTGAGAGAACAAGATCTTCGAAGGCGCTTACAGCACAGTTCGATGGTTCGTCCGTGCGGAGCTTGAGTGACAAGCCATGAGCCTTCGGGGCATGAGAAGACCCATCTTCGACTCCGCGGCACATCAAAGACATTAATGCTCGCCTTTTTTTCTCGTCCCCTACTTTTGTCTCTTTTCATTTCGCGACCTGTCCTTCTCTCGCGCTTAACTGCGGCCCCCCAGCTCCGTTTAATGCCCCCCTCTAACATTCCTCGCCTCGCGTGTTCTCCACCACTCCTGTTGTTGATAAGGTTTAAATGTATCCCGATAGATACTCCGACGCCGTATTCGTGCATACTTAATTATGATAAAAATGTGTCTATTGTATTAGGTATCTATTATCAGGTAGTGAAACGTTGTTATAAATAAGTTGGCGTACCATCGTGATAATCCAAAACGTCATTGCACAACGTTTGTATTTTCTATGTGCCTATACAATATTATTTCACAATCGTGTCTACTAATTAATTTCACACTTAAACACGCTTTAGCCATTATAAGGCTATGGCGCCCTTCAGATTGAAAACACCCTCGGCGCACGAAATAGTACGATTTTTATATTAATATCGAAGCGTCGTTAAGCATAGCTAATTCATTTTATATGCATTTACTTAGGATTGCGATGCTAAAAGGGTACGGTATGGTTAAATTAGTCAGGTTAATTAGGTGCCGCATTAGGTGTTAGGTTAGATCAAGGTAGGTTGGATAAGTTACATATATTCATTGGGAGAAATGTACTGATTTGATGAACTATCCAAAATCGACTCTCTGAAAGATCACACGAACCTAACCTAACCTCCTCCTCTTCTAAATACATATTATATCGCACACTTTGTTCAACAACGTTCCTAAAAGCAAGATTCCAAATATCAGACAAGGGCTTTAATAAAAAACCTGAGCTCACATTCGTACGTAAGTAACAGCAATTCTAAATATGTATTCAGTCACAAAACTCCAACCAACTCTCACTCCGATTCTAAGTATCCAAACAAAATGCAACGAACAGCCCAACCGATTCAAACGCTGGCATAAGCAGGAAGCAGGGTTACGTACTTACGGGGCGAGGAGGTAAAGCGTTGATAATTGGGTCGTAATAAATTAATTCGCCAACAAAGCCTGCGGGACCAAAACAAGGGCCGGTGACAGTAATGGGGACACAAAGCTTGAATAGAGTCTGCTAGCATAGAACTGGTTCGTTCGCGTTCGTTCTGCGAAGGAACTGTGGCCAAATGAGTAAGCTCGCGGGCGTGCACACGCGTGGAGGGGGAAGGGGGGTTGCGACGAGAAAGAGACGGATTCGCAGTTGCGCCCGAGAAGGTAAGCAAAGAATCCGCAGCGTCCATGTTCTTCTCGAGGAGGCTCGCTTGGTTCAGGCGAAGGCTGAAAAGACGTCGGGCGCGGCACGGGTCTCCTTCGTCAGAGATATAAGGTTACTTGTGGGAAAGATGCCTGCGTCTTATTATGGCTTGTTTTGAGCTCTACCAACTCTTTGGTATTATAATTACGCGGTTATTGATAAGTCGATCAGGTTACCGCCGTGCGAACCACTCTTCTGACGCGCACAATGTTCCCCGTGTAAGCGTTCCTTGATTCATCCTTGAAACAATGAGAGGCAGGATGACGTACTCCGGCAGGATGATCGTCGCTGGATGCCTCTTTACTTCTTTCTTTTTTTTGTTTCTTTCCAGCCGCCCTTTGGAGGAATTCCAGTCTCCGCAACTTCCTCTGCGAGGACCTACCAGACATGCTGCGTTACGTCTTCGTTTGCATTGATGTGGGATTTATTGGACAATGAATGAAATGAAACGATGCATCATATTTAAAGATCCAACAATGAAATTTCCAAGGATTGGTATATGTATCCAGTAAATATATAAGAAAATGTATAATAGTCCTTAGAGAGTAAATATCATATTATACCTTCAGCGCGAATGTCATCATCGAGATATCGTGCTCGCTCATCCACTCGGGCTACCCAAAATTGGCTACTCATCTTGCTGTTGCAAGATTCCACGGTGAACGCTTAACCATAACATGGCTGATACAAATGATATTGTATTAGGATGAGTAATTGAAACAAAGTACAAGGGCAATACACAGAGAAGCCATAAACAATTTGACAACCAAAAACTTCTGATATTTTGTTATACGCTTTGATTTTTAGGTTAGGTTAGCTTTTCACATACAAATAGTTCAATGGCTGATACAAATGATACTGTATTGGGATGAGTAATTGAAACAAAGTACAAGATTAATACACGTAGAGAACATAAACAATTTGACAATCACAGACTCTTGATATTTTGTTATACGCTTTTATTTTTTACGCTCCCCTCACATAGGAAAACGCTTTTGTACTAAAAAAAGTGCAGGCATAGATATACCTACATGCCTAATCTATCAAAAAATTTCCATGCTCGAAAGATGTAGTTCAAGAGTGATGGATGTTCGTGCCCGGAAGGCAGTAGAGAGAAAGACATAGATAGGTATTTCAGCTGCTACTTTAATCTGATCGAAAAGTATGCAATAACTATGAAGAGCGACATAGCTCTGCAGACAAATATTTCGATATTCCAAACGATACATCTAGCCAATACAATACTTTACATCACTTTTTAATCAAACTAATCAATAAATTTCGTCTCCCTGTAAAGTGAAAAATTGTTTTTCTACAAATGCAAAACGATTAGCTATAATGATTCACTTGCCTTGGCATTTAACCGTCACAAAAAAAGTTAAGCAAAGAATACGCTAGCTATTCACTGCTAAAAGAATGATGGATAGTAATAAAGAAAAGCTGAAACACATCTATTGGTGCGAAGGGATCATTGTTTTCCGGGAGCAGGTAGCGAACCCTTGGCTAGGTCGCCGGGTGTACCCCCCTCCCCTTCTCATTAATCAGCGTCCGTTCGGTAAATTAATTGACCAGGATCAATGTTTTGGCAGTCGCCTTCGCTTACGGATTGTGCACATGACGTAACAAGCCCAGAACTTACCGTTCAGTGAAAACAAGAAATCATCGAAACATTTTCTTAAAAAATCTCAGTAGAATCTCTATAGTATATTTATTAATTCAGGTATTAATTCGCAGTCAGATGACAATCTATTCAATGTTGATGGACTTTCGCGAGTGTCGCTGCCAACTGGAGCTGTCGATTGGCACTCAACTGGCTATTAGGGCTATTCAGGTTTTCGGATACTGGAGATCCCACCTTGGACACATTAAACTAATTTAGCAGTACAGTAAAAATTAGCCTTAGGTTAGGTGAGGTTATATTTTTTAGGTTATTAGGATAGGGTAAAAAACCGCGTTAGTGAACGCTAATCATTCCCACCGCTGTTTCTGTTTTCCCTCTTGGACCTCATGACGTGTCACGCGACACATGCATGTTCCATCAAAACTCACTTCCACTGCACGATTCGCGACGCCTGACATCCCGATGCTCGTTCGCTTATCGAACGTTCACTTTATTACGCATCTCTTTATGATCCTCCTAACTTTCTACCCTACATCATATACTATGTGCAACGTTGGACTTGTTAAAAATACAGCATTGTCAGAAGTATCCTTTGTTGGGTTAGAATTAACCTTGCCTACGCCTCGAGGTCCAACGACACAGGATAACGATTATGTAAAATATAGCGATAACAAACGAAAGTCCACGGTGATTAAGTGAAAGCTACGGCCCGGAAAGACGTGGGAAAGGATAGAGAAATGTCCAGATGAAAATGTAAAGGTGAATTGTCAAGATGAAGAAACAGGGTTCCGTCCCCTGCCAAGTTTCCGGCAGCAGGCCCGAGACAAAACGGTTTCTCCACGAGAGGATCATCAGTCATTCCGCGAGCGATTTTGCCCCCGATAAGTTCATAAATTCATGCCCTGTACATATCGACAAGAGGACTGAAACTCTGAGGCACCACCCGCTGACTGCCATCTATGAACACGATCTATGTATGTATGGATACATAGATAAATGGCGTGATCTGGAGAAGGATATACATGTATATTCTGGCACTTGTTGCTTGGTCAAACCTGTTCAACTATAAGGTTTCAGCGAAACGTGTAAAATGCATTAATATTAACAGTAGCAGGAATGAGGTTATTCGTGTCAGTGAATACAATTACCCTAGTGATAGCCAAGCTGTTCAGACAAGATTTTACCAAAGCTTGCTTCAATGTTTTGTTGACAAAGTGGCTACAAATTGGGTAAAGCATTTGATATATTCGATGGTGTTAATAAATTGACAACAAAAATATAGCGGAGTCTGTTGAAATAAGTTTATATTAGGTTAGTCAGTTGTTATGTATTACAACTGTTGGCTGTCGATTGGCACGCAACAGGTTAAGTTTGACTATCAGGGTAACTAGGTTACTTACATACATTAACATGGTACCATTGTATAGCGCACATCCACATTTCTGTAATGTCAATGTAAAAGCACCTACCAAGCATAAAAAAACTAACTAAATAGCGAAGAACTGTTTACTTGCATATACAAAGGACGTGTTGCACATTTATTTACTTGTTCTTAGAACATTTATTGGCGCACCGCGAAAGTAATATTGTGCAATTGCTATTGCAAAAAGTTTCCACGATGAGGTAAAGAATTTTCATTATAAAGAAATGTTTACTCGTCCCAAGTGTCGGTGCATGTGTGCGCATCGACTGTCGAGTCGCTTTCATAATACCGAGTGAACATATTTCTTAAGATGCATGGTACCATGGCTGTTCAAAGCGTCATAGCACGTGAATCCCGTGTAAAAAAAGTGAGTAGCGAACGATCGGCGCCTTTGACACCTAGCCTCATAGAAGTTCGTTCAAGCAAAAACTAATTTCAGGTTACGGTCCGGTATTCACCTTTGGCTTCCCGTCGCAATAGCGGCTTAACTTGCCTCGTCAGTTTCTCCAAGTTTACGGTGGCAGCACGTTTTAGGGAAATCCATTATTGCCTTGATTGCAAGGGGATCTATGGGATGTTCTTTTGTTTACATGTGACGTTTCCTTTTTTTCATAATCACAAATTGTAATTTACAAAAACTTGTAAGAAAAATTTTATGAGATGGAGTAATGTATAAGGTGTACTTTAAAATTTATAACAGTTTGTATGAATATCTAAAACACAAATGATGCTGCATCAAATTCTAGTTTTTTCAACAATTATAAAAATAATGGCAGCCAGTATTACGTTTTTTATTTCTTTGGTAAGTATGTATGCACGTATTGGGAGGTGAGCAACTAATCGCGTGACCAATTGCAAGCGAAGGGAAAAAAGTGGCCGGGACGTTTGATGATCGTGAGAAGAGATCTTTCAGATCCGCAGGTTCTGACACCAATGGTAACACACAGTGGTGAGTATCTTGTCAATATATTTTTCGTTCCAACTGCGCGGGAAGGAACTACCTCGTAGGCAAGAAAGCGGGGGTGTCGCGTCGCATAATGTGCACGAGAGGGCCTCCAAAGTGTCCAAAGGGGGTTGGAAAAGATGAAAGGGGCCGCCCGAAGGATCCCACGACAGCTTTTGCTCCGGCACACAATAGTTTACTCATGATTTCGGATCCTTCGGAAACTGTCAGCCACCTGCTGCTTCGCTTGTGACTTCATTTACCGAGTCCATTTTCGCTGCGATTCCTGTGCTTTATTAGTTAACCTTACATTTTAACCTTACTTCTCAAGCCATTTCCGAATTGGCATCAAATTTTCAATATTAATGTTGTATTATATGCACATATGCAATACACTGTTGAACATGCAATTTGTATGTAAAAGAGATTATAGAAAGGGTGTCATTATGGTCCCCCTGTTCTATATTTTATTCTAAAATCCGATCTATTGCCTAAACTGTTTTAAATTTTTAGCTAAAATGTAATTAAACTAGTAAAACAACATGTAATATCAGGTGGGAGTAAAAGAAACACAATTTAACTCAATTTAACATGTTTTATGGACACAAGTCATTTTAGGCATTTTTACAAAAGGGAGGGTAATATGGCCCCCAACAAAAATGATGAAAAGTAACTTCCTGATTGTAACTATATTCTATTTCTTCGTACGACATGCGCTTGCTATTTGTCAATAACGTGTGGACCGGCACAATAGTTTAACCTAAGAGCTGTAACGATTGAGTCAAATTTGCAAATTTGTACAAGCCATTAAAGAAAATGAAGTTAATTTGCAGTTAATATTACAGTTACTGAGGGGGTCATATTTCCTTCCATTGGGGGCGGGGGGGGGGGCAATCTATCAATAGGCATAGGTTCGAAAACATTAACTGTATTTTTGAAAATATCAAAGATATTCACGCGCGCGCACGCACGCACATACAAAGACAGAGACAATACTTCGACTCCCTTCGTTCCCAAGAAATACTGCTTTTTTAAGACAAAAAACTTCTGTCTCGTAACTTATGTTATAATTGCTTATTATTGGCGACAGCTATGCGACATTTGGAGTAAGCATGTTTTTTATTGTTCTTTGAGTAGTAGGTACTGCAGATGATGTTATTTGTTATAAATATGAAAATCACGAGGGGCGCACATCACCAGCATAATAGCACCCCTTCCTATACATATCTTTTCATAATTTTATAATTTCGAATTAATTTTCATCCAGACTTTACACGTATATATTGTTCATGCATATGTACAAATGAATGCGTATTGTTCATTTTATATACCTATGCACATCTTACTCCATGGGAAGTAATGCATGGCGTTCCTCAAACCTCGAAATAAATATTTGAGTTGAGGTTATAGTTTGCGTTTCCGCGTTTATAGCTGGCTGGCTTTGGCAGGTATAGAGATTTCACAAATCAACGATCTTTGGAAGAGTTTCACGTTGACATAGTGGCCTAAGTGGTTTACCCATTTACCTGCTCAACTTCCCTTTTCGAATAAATAGAACATTCAAAGATTCGTAGTTGTCAGGAGAGCGCTACTGGTTTTCACGAAATCAGCAGAGTAAACACTCCCTATTCACCAACTCTTCCGGCTTCCCTTGGCTGTCGTGGACGTTTTTGTAGAAAGGTGAATCGAAGATAAACTTGAGAGTGAAAGGCTGCAACAATAGTAAAAAAATGCAGCAACCTCTGCGACTCGCCCTCGTAAAAATGTTTGTTAATAAATTTTGTCTTTCTAACAACGATATCAACTTTACAAGTCTATTATTTCTGATCCTATACGCATAAGTTTCCGTATCGCTCATAAGTTTCTTTTATAGAATATTCGAATGTCCAAATCAACCGTTCTCAATTCAAGTAGGCTTTGATACACCGACATATTTATCCGTTTTATCAATAGACATGACCACTAGGAACCGAAGCGACGCGACGCGCACGGTGAACCGACAATCCATACTTCGAGACAAGGGACCATCGGCTTATGGGACTCACTGGCAGAGACACAATAGCTCGAATGACTTGTCATAACTGTACTTAGCTACGTATTATAGTTGAGCTATAACTTACTGCCGACATGGAACACAAAACGCGTCTAATCGAACGAGCCGATTGATGCGGCCCAACGTTCCAATCCGTATCGCGAACTTTCACATTCAAATCATTCCATGTCCAAATGAAAAAATCACGGTGCTAATTCATGACGTTCTTCAAACTCTTCAAGATTAGAAATTGAGCAAATGATTGATGATACGTAATTAAGTAGTAGCATAAGGAGTACGCAAGTTGATCGGATAATTAAATAAGGTAAACAGATTGTTAAGTAGTAATTTACGAGGGTTGTCCCAAAAGTAATGCAAAGTTGGCTCTAACTCGAAAAATATTTATTGGAGAAGATACAAGTGATTACAGGACTTCAATATAATCCCCTCCCTTATCAATGCACGTTTGCCAGCGGCGCGGAAGTGCTTGGATTCCGTTCAGCGTCCCGTTTTTATGGAGTATCCGAATCTGTCGGGTCACTTCTCTTCGAAGTTCTTCCAGCGTCGGAAAACGCACCCCCCGAAGGGGTTCCGTCAGCTTGGGGAAGAGATCGAAGTCAAGTGGCTCAGATCAGGACTATAAGTCGGGTGGCGGAGCTGTTCCTAGCCGTATTTTTCGAGAAGTTCGATGATCGGTGCACTGATGTGCGGGCGCGCATTACCGTGCAAAATCAACACACCACTTTGCAACATTCCTGGAGGCAGTTTACGGATTTTTGGGCGTAAGACATTCTGAAGAAAGTTTTTGTAGAACACGATCTGTGGCGATTACGCCCCGTTTATCGTAGCCAAAGGTCATCATTCCTTTCATTTTCGACTGTTGACGACGAACTTTTTGTGCTCTAAGCGAACCTGGACTCTTCCAAACGTCGCTCTGAGACTTCATTTCGGACTCGAAGTCACGTATCCAGATTTCATCAATTGCGATGATGCGATCGAGGTAGGTTTCACCTTCATTTTCATAACGAGCAAGCAATTCGCGCGCAATTTCCGAACGTGTTGCTTTTTGTTCGGCTGACAAGAAGTGCGGTACCCACCGCGCCGCCACGTTTCGTTTCCCTAGCACCTGTGTTAAAATACGATGCGCGGTCGTTTTTGAGATTCCTGTCTCTGCCTCAATTTCTCTTACCGTGATTCTCCGGTCTTCGTGGAGCAACGTTGCAATGATTGAAGCGCTTGTGTTGTCAACTGTTACAGTAGACGGCCGCCCCGCGCGCGGATCGTCTTCGATGCTTGTTCGACCTCGAAACTTCGTGTGCCATCTCTGTACTGTACTACGATTCACAGTAAACCTTCCACATGCTTCTTTTAACGCGGCATGAATTTCGGGCACTTTTTTACCGCGCACTGTTTCGATGCGAATATACGCACGTTGCTCTATTGCTGAAATCCGACCCGACGGACTGTTCTCGTTGTCTTTTCGAATTTTTGGCATTTTCCCTTTAAAGAAATTCCACTACCACATGATACCAACGTATTCTTAAGATTTCAATCTACACACTTACGCTTGGACCAGCTGTCTACGTTGCCTACAACGACCGCTCGAGCGCGCCGTGCATTACTTTTGGGACAACCCTCGTAGTGTAATAATTAGTTAAGATTATTAGCACTTAGTTCACACGTTTATTGTAGTTCATGTTAGTAAGCACCCTAAGAGTAAAAGGGATGAATGCTTGCAAATGCAAATCCTATGCATTTTCACGCGTTCATAAAGCAGGATTAGTTTTTTCTCAATAGTAGGTAATTTACTTATCCTTTCGTCTAACAGTTATGGCCGATCGCGTGACAAAACTATCTTAATTACCTTATTTTATCCACACTGTCAGACGTCACGAAAACAACATAATACGAAAAGTATTGAAAAATCTTTTCCCACATGGGACACGGTGGAGTATCTAGTCGAAAGTCTTTAAATTGTGGCTAAGGGAACGGAATACAAGTATACATATATAGGTTAGATTAACCTACAGCTAGACCAATGTTTACCATGAATTTTTTCTATAGAGAAGAAGAAAGAAGAAATGACTCGTTACGAGACCCATACAAGAAGAAACACGTATGGTACGTAATGCATACCAAGAGGACGCGATGCATTAAGCCGGAGCATTGTGTATCTCGAACAGGTTTCATCCGCCAGTTTTATTGGAGCGTGAGCGAGTGTCACGCGTGTAATGGAGGTATTGTAACAGGCCCGCGAGAGAATAATGCTCCTCAATGTCTACGTGACGCAACGTTCTCGCCGAGGATTCATCTCGTTTCATTTCGTTCGGTTATACGTCTCGACTCGTTTTCACTTGGCCCGGTCGGCACCGCCGTTGATCGGCAACCCTCCACGTGCGAGTGGCCACAAAGAATGATGCGGGTGTCCGTCCCGTCTGATAATTCCATTAGCCCGTGTGTCGCTAATGCTGGCAGAACAGATTGATTCGATATCGAGACGGTATCTGCGCCGGGACGAACAAGAGGAGTCACGCGCTCTCTCCGGATAGAGAGATCCCGGACAAAGAAATACGAGTCCTAACTCTTTAATAGCTTAATTCCGAGTGTTGGAACTTTTATCCTTTAAGATTTCAAAACGCGTTAGAATGATTGGGCAAAATCAATCTTTGGCAGGGTGCGGGAAATAGGGCTTGTTAATCCATAGCGGTAGTTAGCCTATTCTGTACTTAGCTTAACCAAAATAATTAACAAGTAACATGGATAATTGAAATGCCGAAAATGACGGCGGAAGAGCAATTGCTGTGGCACAAAAGAAGATGTTATGGGGAACAAGGATGTCAAGAGATCGTGTAGGAGTGTGATTTTCCAGGTCGCGTTTTGTCGTCCGAAGCGGCCGTCACCGCAGAAAACAACAAATTTCACCTCTTTGTCACGTGTCGGTGGAACGAGTCGAAGTTTTTTGTTCGTGAAGAATGTCCGTGTCCGCGACTCGCCGTGAAAGGATAATCCGTCAGCGGGTCTCCTCATCCAGCGGAGGAGCTAAACGCGGGCATATACATAGGAGGCTATGTGCTCTCCCTTTTCCTCTAGCGCGTTCCTTTACGCCGCCTCCATTTTAATCCGCCGTGTGATTGCATGCCCGATACGAGTTGAAACGCTCACGTGGAAGGAAAGGACGAGCGGCGTGTATGAGAGTCTGACAGACCGTAAACCCTTTACCAGCTGCGGGGGGTTCCTCGCCTCCTTCTTCCCTCCCTCTCCTTTCTCCCCCATTCGTACGCTATTTCTTCCCTCCTTCGGCTTCCTCTGAATACCCTCATCCTCACCTGTTTTCCTTTTTTTATTTCTCTGTCGTATACTCTACTTCTATTTACATTGGCTGCGATTCCTTGGCTTTCACGGTGCAAATCCAAGGAGAGATTGAAACCAGAATTTGTCATGAATTTATAATTATTCATACTGAAGAAGTAGATGCCTAATTGGAGTATAGACCTATCCTCACTATCCCAGTGTTTATAACGCATAGTACACCTATCTAGAGAGGACTAAAGAAAAGCCACCCAAATGATTCAATCACTATATGTATTATTTATACATCATCAGCCGTTGCTTATTTGTAAATTGAACATTTTAAGATTTGGGCCATTAGGAAAATATCTACGTGCTGGTATATCCAATATGCTGAACCAATCTTTGAATGTTTTATACAGGGTTTTTATTTATTTATATTAAACGATAAGTATTGTAGAAAAAACTGTTTGAAACAAAAGTTTCACAGTTTTGTGGAGGGAACCTGACTATGCCACTCTTACTCTTTTTGTAATGGATTTCAAGTTTATTTGAAAAGCAACTTCATTTTTTTAATGGGAACCATAGTTTTTCTTCACAGATTCTTATTGTACGGAAAAAATGAGAAACAGTTTTAGGAAACATTTCTTTTATCAGACTTCATCTTAAGTTATTTAAAAAGAAATTTCGATTTTCGTTATTTCCAAAGTATTGCTGGAAATATTAAATGATTTGATGTGAAGTTTTTAAATGCACACCTTGTGTAAACAAATTGTAGTTTATGATAAGGAAGATAGAAAAGGCTATGTTTAATAAAATGCTTCCCTGTTAATTATAACTATAAGAAGTTTGCAATTTGCCTCCATCTTCAAGTCTCCATTTCCAACTCTTTGGAAATCTATAAATTCGGACGAGTTTCACCCGGCCATCCAATAGTTACAAACACTTGACCCAAGTGAGGAACATGTGAAAAATGTGGTTGAATGTGAAATGTGAAACGTCTACGGCAAGTGTTGACCGATGGAACAGTGGAAAGTAAACCGGTCTTATTTCAAAATGCGAGAAGCTGGGACGACAGTAGTGAGAGTGCGTGTGTCACGAAGGTAAAAGGCGTTCATTAGCTGGTTGTGACGAGATTTGCTAATAGGGAACGAAGAGAAGACGTCGAGACTCCCTTGGACCCGGTCCGATAATACGACCCATCCTCTAGGCGGCACCTTTGAGGGCCTCGATGCCTCTTGCTTCGCTTCATAACACCGAAAGCCAGCATTACGACAGATACACCTACCATCTCAACGACTTATTAATTACACACCATCTTTCGAATATTTATAATTTATCCTTCGATGTCTCGATAAACGTTCCATGATAGCCAGCTGGTCTTCCGTACTGTCGACTCAAGGTCATTGGAATGCAAATCTGTTGCAAAAGCTCGCGTTGTATGGCATACACGCAAATTCCAGAAACAGGCAGCAGATCCATTTCTCTCACCATTACTGGCATACTGTTTGTGTTGGCCGCTTTTGTTTATTTCATATTGGAAATTGGTAATTTAACTGCATATCTATGTCTTGGCTTCTCATATAACAAATTGCGTGCAATACTTTAATATAGATGGATATTTTGTTGTTTGAATGGTTTGATCAGGCTTTGACTGGTCCTCGAAATAAAAGGAACAGTTGAGGATGAAAGAAATTGGATGGTTACCCAACTACGTTAGTTAAGTTATTTGCCTACGTAAGTATTAACTTAAGCACGTACTTGGCCATTTTAATGCAGACGGATATTTAATCGGACATCGACAGATCCTTGATCTAACAGGAAAAGTCAAGGATGAAAGAAATGAAACGACGACTCAATGACACTAGATAAGTTATTTGCCTCTGTAAGTACTTACTTAAGTAGGTACTTGGCCATTTTAATACAGATGGATATTTAATTGTTCAATTGGTTTGATCAGGCACTGGCTGATCCTCGAACCAACAGGAAAAGTTAAGGATGAAAGAAATTGGATGGCTACCCAACTACGTTAGTTAAGTTATTCGACTACGTAAGTACTTACTTAAGTAGGTACTTGGACATTTTAATATAGACAGATATTTAATTGTTCGAATAGTTTAATCAGGCTTTGACAGATCCTTGATCTAACAGGAAAAATTAAGGATGAGAAAATTGGATGACGGCCCACAACACCAGTTAAGTCATTTGATTAGGTATGTAAGTACTTAAGTGCTTAAGTATGTTATCCTATGTTCACAATTCTTACAAATCTACGTTGGGCGTTTTATAAGGCCGAATTTTCCAAGTCTTTTCATTCATTGTTGTTATTCTTAGTATCTGTATATTAAGTATAATAAAACATTTGTACAATTATAACCTGAAAATACGTTGGCTATACCTAAATGCGCTTTATTAGACAAAATTGTTTGGTAGGACGTATTATTCCGCTTCACCCTATTACGATTAAGTAGCCTCCTCTCATTTCCTAGGACCGTATCGTTCGTCAGGTGGCAAGCATCAGCCAGGTAGGTATTATATTTTCGTGTCATAGTTTCAAGGGACACTCCAAGTGACGATGCCTTTAGTTTTAACTGATTTTCGTGATATCCGAATATCTTAAGCTCTGAAATATCGGTTTCAGACGCCACGGACCTTTGTTTTTCCTCAAGGTATTATCTTTTCGTGATCTGCGTGAGAAAGGCGGATATACCTGAAAGATCCATCAAGAATCAAGCATATCGATGTCAAAAACTAAACACACGTGCCTCGGGAACCTCAGGGGCAAACCCATCAGGTCAAACAGATCTTTCTCTTTGGGATCATTACGTGGCAAACTACTCCTCCTCGCTTGTACTATCGCCCATGGGAAAGGGATGCAGATTTTTTTTAAGAAGGTAACTGATGGATTATTTACCCCGAAACTTGCCCAGATTAGCCGCTACATTTACCTTTGGGTTTGCCTACCACCTGTCCTCCATTAGAACTCCGTTATCCTTTAACATTCTAAACGAACTTGTGCCATATATTTTGACAAGCTGGAAGAGAATGGTTTAGTTGCGTTTGGAAAAAATAATATGTTTCGTGCAGGAGAAAAAGGTTGGTTCCACTGAAACTGCGGCTAAGTATAATATGCCTAACCTTATTAAGAAGACCGTCACAATTTCAAGCAAACGAGATAATCTGTGCCTCCCGGTTGGTAACCCTGCTTTGGAAGCATTACGAATGAAAGTATTGTCCCCGTTGAATTCACCGCCACAAAAGGAGTGATCTCGAGACTGCACAAGGGTGTTCAGCTTCTAGCTTCAGAATTTTCCTTCACCGTCAAGTCCGAGATCTCGGCAAAATGTTCCACCGGCAAAATCTCTATTAAATGCTGTGAATTACACAAACCCATTCCCCGTCTGCCTGAGAACACTTTCAGGTTTGTAGTGTTTTCGAAAATATAGGGAAAAATATTTATGGGATTTGGACGGTACAATGTACTGCCTACAGTCATTAGGACCGATTAAATTTTCGGACAGATATTGTCCTATGGGCGTATTTGCATTATCCGATTTCCTACGGCGTGGTCATTCATCCCCTGTCCCTCTTCCCCGGGCGCGCGTTTCTATCGAAAAAGTTCCTTCCGATTTTCCTCTCCCGACCTTTTAGCTCGCGTGGCTGCTCATTCGGAGAAGGGTTGTCGGCCGGCTGGCCAAATATTTGTCATAATTACCTTGAAAAGGGGTTTTCTTCCTCCCCGGATTCGGCATAATCGCATTCGAACGTCCGTTGGTGCACAAGCGGATTTCTCTTTCTCGGCAACAAGATGCTATTATAACAAGTTTCTCTCCCGCCGTACCGGAAGCAGCTTGCTGTCGTTACTGCTGACCGGCTACTGATTTTTAGAATGCAATGTACACTGGGTGCTTCGCATAAAACGGGCCACCTAAATATGTTCTCCATCTGTAATAATACGAGAAATATAAGAATATTAGAATACTGGGGCATCAGAATATCAAAATATCGGAATACCGGAATTTAAGAACATCAGAATATCGGGATATCGAAATATCAGAATATCAGAATGTTAGAATATTAAAATATCGGACTGTCGGATTGTCGGAAAGGCTGAATATCAAAATGTCCGAATGGCAGAATGTTAATATATTAAAATATGAAAACGTTCTAAAGCAAGAGATATGACAATATTAAACTAAAATAATAACTGAAACCATTTAAATTACGCAAGTAATATTTCTCGTATCATTACAAAGGGAAAAGATATTTAGGTGGCCCGCATTGCGCGAAACGTCCTGTATTATTAAAATTTATTTGTCCTTTATTAATTATCGTTATCAGTTATTAGAATTAAGAACTTAACAATTATTACGAAACGTTTGTGTATGGGTTCATTATCACAAATACTCCGCATTGTATGTTACTGAACGCGCAAGCCACACGGCGTTTT
Organism: Holcopasites calliopsidis; assembly: GCA_023838395.1. Lineage (NCBI taxonomy): Eukaryota > Metazoa > Arthropoda > Insecta > Hymenoptera > Apidae > Holcopasites > Holcopasites calliopsidis. The sequence goes on from JALHAQ010000052.1 coordinate 345,522, forward strand.
TAACGACACTACATATTTACCAGCAGATGTGCTCAGGTAATTGCTCCTCCGCTATTAATGTGACTACGTGGCAGAGCGAATTGTGCAATCATAGTATAACGCTTCACGCCTTGCTAATTTTTTCCCGGAATAATGTTACGTGGGCTGTAAAGGATACTACATACGGGCAGACAACACGTGGTTTTATAGTTGTTTGCATTAAGAACATTATATGATTTTTAGTATATATTACCTACTGGCCAAGTCGAATTTTAAAGGTGTTCAAAATTAATCAAATAGTTTGCCATCTGAAGGTGTGTCGAAAATTTGTCAGAATATTATCTGAATTTAATAAAAACCATGCCAAGACGTCTTAATGCTATTTCGCATCCGCGGTTATTGTGAACCAAATATTAATAATTATTAATAATTGTTCTTGTTGTCTGACCTACCAATAAATAGTTTTGCTTTTAATTCTGCTTACGATTAGTTAAAATGCACAATTCGTTTGTATACCACAGTTAAACTATTTCTCATTTAGTTCTGAGTGCGGTGTTGCCTTTGCGCTGCTACAATAAATCCATTTGGATGTCTTCTTCTTGCAATTGTTTTATAAAGTCCGTTGACTAAGTTCATTTGGATGTGTAGTAATTTCTATCAAGGTATGCCAGTTCTCCGACGACTTATTGCTTATATAGTACAAGGGAAAGGATTGACCAGATAGAACTGCAGAGGTTCGCGCGATTGCACAGTGCATACAGTTGGAATAGAATCAGTAATCCGTAGGGTTGGGGGCCATCGGATCGAAGAAAAGGACAGTGTCAAGGCAAAGTGGGAACTCGCTGGTCGAGCGAAATCAACGTGATCGAAGAATGATCGAGGAGGACAGGTCTAACGGACAGTGGCATCTCAGTCATCGACTGCAATCCCACGGCAACGGTTCGAGGTATGAGTTGGCTGGCAGTTAAGATGGATCACCACGCGGCACGGCGTGTGTCGTCAAAGCAGCCATCCCGAGCCCGAGTAACGAATAACCCTATACATCCCCGGTTATTGTAATTTTATTCGGTCCGAAACGCGCCTCGCCTGTACCTACTCCTCGCGTGTGTCTATTCCTCTTTGACGTCCAGCTCTCCTGGGCTCGCGCTGTGCCCGTCGAGTTCCACCATTTAACGCTAGCTGTCGCCTTTCATGAGTTGCTGATGCATGATGATCGCTTTCTTTCAGAACGTTCACAATCTACGCGGGCATAGCTAGACTACTTTTTCCGTCAATTTAAATACCATTACCAATAATAACAATCTTTCATTAAGACAAAAAAGACAATGATCCTGAAATCTCGAAAAATACAACTTTGATCAAAACGATTTCCCTTCACTCTTGAACTGAATAATTCAAGGCTGGATGCAAGAACAACGGAGTCCCGTTTTGTAACTGATTTTACAGAAACTAAAAAATTTTTATAACATTAAAAAAAAACAAATATAAATTTCAATTTACTTATTTGACATTTTACAATATTTCTTATAAAATATCACAAAAAGGAATGAAGAGGCCTTGAATATTACAGTCCAAGGAAACGTTATGTATATTTTACTATAGGATGCATCATTTAATTAAAAATACGTCGTTTGTACGCCAGAACTACAGAAATATTGATGAACAGAGCAACATGTGCGGTATTTCATGCGTGTGCTTGGCAAATGTCGCACCGCGCCTTTCGATAATTAGCTATCCCTCTACTGTGACAGAGGCGAAGGGTGACAAATTACGGTGGCGAATACAATGGAGAGCTGATTCCGGAAAAGGGGGGTCGCTGATGATACGGTAAAGGTAACAGCCAATAATTGATGTAACGAGCGTTTCACACCCCGATCGCTTTATCAATTGAGCCAATCTATTTCGAAGCGTTGTTAGCAACATATGCTGGTTAATATTCGAAGGTGCGAATCCAATGACCCTCCTATTATAACCGCTTATCTAGTGGAATATGCGAGACAATTATCTGCTCGTCATCTGCGTTACCTCTGCGACCCTGATCCCTGTAATTATCTGTGTTTGTGAATGTCTACACACAAACATGGAATCACTTACGCTGCACATTTTTTTGCGGGTTTTTGTTTGCGAGTAATTTTAATTTGGCAATTGGTACTTTTCATTATTTTAATCATTAAAACGGGTTAGGTTGGGTGGAGTATCAAAACTAACCTAAACGTGCAAATTAAACGATACGCACTTAACGACACAAATTAAATTAGGTTAGATTAGCTTAATTATTAAAATAATTGTACTTTTAAGTATATTAACCAGTTAATAAATAATATACTATACTTGATATATCATACTATGATACACTTAAGTAGTTTGTACTTTTAATAATATAATTTTAAGATACATGCTGCGAATTCGGTTAGGTTAGGTTATTTTATTAAAACGGGTTAGGTTGGGGTCTTCACCTAAAAAGGAGATTAATTTAATAATCAAAATAATAAAATTTTAATAACTAAAATAATGTCTTTTTAGGTTCCTAGGGTTCCTTCTTAGATTCTTTTTTAAGTCCCTAGCCTAACCCGTTTTAATAATTAAAATAACCTAACCTAACCTGTTTCAATAATTACTATAATCTATCCTAACTTAATTTGCATCATCTATCTTGAAAGGACATTAATCTTTTTGAAGCACAATACAATAAAGAGTATGAGAGATAAGGTTTATATAGTTAACAATTCAACAGAACAAATGTGAAGAATTATCCGTGTTAATATTAGGTTATCATAGGTCAATTGCGACTCCCAATCTGTTCTCACGAATATTAAAATCAGAAGAGTAATTTTGAAAGATGGGACGCCGAAAGTATGAAATACCCACATATGTAATGCAAATCGTGAAAAATATTCCCAATCGCCACTCATCGAGAGGTGCTTCAGTTCGCAATGGAAAGTCCTAGAACCACGACACCGATATGTTCACTCCGATCGATCCTTCGGGGTCATTGATACCCAATCATCCGTTCATGATCGCCTTATTGTCGCTGAAAACAGTCGATGCTGATTCTCTCACAGCCGTTACCGCAATCTCAAAAACTCATTCGACTGCGAACGTTTAATGGCTTGGCGTCATACATTTTTCATGAGAAGCGTATCAAAATTCTTCAGTTAAACGAGCCAGTATCGGCTATTGTATGAAAATGTTTGTCAAAATTTTATTCGCATTCATTTTTATAAATAAAACTCATATTCCAAAGTGATCTAAAATTTGTCCTGCAATCTTATGTTTCAAATAGTTATGATATCCCGCGACATGAAACACAAGCAGCGAAGTTGAAATGAAATCTCATACCTATTACTAACACTTGAAGCAAATGGATAAAATAATTATCCTTAATTACCATTGACTTGCTTAACGATGCTACTGAGATATTTCTTGAGGTACGATTCGACGTGTAAATTGAGTAATAGATACCGATGCTTGCTATCGCTGGGCACACTTTGTGACAATGAACTGGAAAAAATACCGTGTGACATCTTCACGGGACCAATTAAGTGCCGCACTCATTATTGGTACTTAAATTGAATTAAATCAAGCTAATAGACGTTACGACTACTGGACATCGCTCCTTTCATCCTCCGTCGCGTTGTCGATTTTCCTCACGCCACTTTACGTTGTTCAAATACATCGATCCATATTTTTGAACTAATCCTTCCAAAATGAAGAATTTATGCCATATACTGAATTCTTTATAGGTGGACCCTCGAGCCAGAGCGTATCAAATCTACTCCGCATAAACTCCGTATAAAATAAAAATAGAAAGTGTTTGGTTCTAATCGTTTAGTTTTTAATAAAATGGTGCAAAAGCGATATAAATTATATTTCCTTTATGGTAATAGAAAATTTCAGTAAGACGTTATTAGGAGGAACGTAAATAGGTAATTTATTTATTAGGTATCGAAATGTAAAAACGAACAAAAAATAAAAAAAAAACAATGTGGGCAAAAATATTTATTGATTATCCGATCGATTGACTTCCGTCCAAAAATATTTTCTTGTCCCGCATCATCCGGTGGGGTTGATCAAACACCGAAACGGAAGGAAATCGGCGAAGGCCTGTTGGAACCCATTGAGAATCGAAAGGGAGGGTGATTCACATGATTTCGTTTAGTTCTCCAGTTCGAAGAAAACCCGAGAGCGAAAATAGACATGTCGGTGTATGGTACCGTGTGTAGCCCATTCGAGCGGTCGCGGAATCGATTAGACAAAGAATAAAGGTAGGAATAAAGGGACGATTAGGTGGCAGCCTGATGGAGGACAGGGAGTCGGTTTTCGAGAGCATTCGGAATCGTTAGTGCAAGCTGTGTCCCGTGGAGATCGATCAGCGGGAATCTAGAGCTATGCAACAAGTGGCCCCTGAGGCCAAGGGTTCCTTTCACCTCGAGCAAATCGTTCGTCGAGAAATTCACTCCTCAATGTGCCCCCCCCCCCCCCCCCCCGCCCCTTACACGGGCTCGACTCAAGTATATACCCCAAAATTGCCTACTGTTGTCTTCAAAAATAAATCAACGCTTATATCGTGCGCTGCTTTCGAATATTTTTTATCCGTGCAGCTTTTCTGTCGCTGCGACCACTTAACAATTCTTAACAAAGAGAAGTGTTGCTTGGTAACAAACCCGCGTTAAAGATTTTGTTGCTACAGTTGCTTTTTCAAGAGGATTACAAAATCGTAGACGGAAAGGTAAATAGATATTCATATTCCCTGTTCAATTTAAGAGTAACTTCACAATTGGACCAATTTGCCACCGATCTGCGTAGCTTCCATTACAATGAACAAAGCTGACAAACACAACTGAAAAATGGTAAACGAGAATATAAATAGATATACATATTTGCAATTCAATATAAGAATAACTTCGCACTTGAACCAATATTCGAGCAATCGGCGTAGTTCTCACTACAGTGGACAGGGTTTACAAACAGGAGGTAATATCCTAGATGAAAATGTAAGTAGATATACATATATAGCGCTTAGACCAATCTTCGGCCGATCTGCGCAGCTCCCACTACAATGGACAGGGTTGACAAGATAGTGTAGTAGGCGGTAGGAAGGATAAAACATAGGTTGGAGTTAGGCGACCTATGTGCGAAACAAGGTTAACCTTAAGGTGAACTTATTTACGTAAGCATCGGTTAGCGATTACCTGAAGCTAATGTAAAACTGATCACTATAGTAACGATCATAATATAGCAAATAACATAGGAAGAAATAAATGCCACGTGTTCGCGGAGTTTTTTAATTTAGTCGTGAAAATACATAAATGTTTTCACATATATGTAACCATACTGTCTCAAATTGTAAGATCATGAACTTTAAATTAACAATTTTAAGTTGTAAATTAATGGACCTTACCAAACTAAAAAATACTGAAACGGAGCAAAGTTCAATAGCCATCTGTAATTTCATACAATCGTTCTTTAAATGTTCTAATCTATCGATATAACACCAGCAAGTTAGTTAAATTATGCTAAATCCTGCTGTCGTGCTATCTTTTGCATAGTTAAGCTACTCTGTGTTCCATTAGGTTCATCTAATGTATCGTATAAAGTAATCTCAATAGAGATTGAAATAGCTTTAATAAAAAAAATTGAAGCAAAGAACTATTAACACATACAATATGAAATTAAAAACAGCTTTAATAGTTTGTTAAAAAAAGGAATCAATACCTATAAAATTAAAACAAATCTAACAACCCCCAACTTCTAGTAGCCACCTAAAGCAAGTTTTAGCAGCAGGTATATTATGCTTTATTAATACTCAGGAGATGTGGTCCACGAGAACTACGACAGAAGCTTTACTTTCTCCACGATGTATCTTTAAATTCATGATTTAGTAATCTCGTTGATATCAATTAATTCAATCACACTGGCATCAATGAGAATTAATATAAAATTGTGACTTAATAGGGCAACGCTTGGAGCGGTGGTTACTCAATCAATTTAGATAGAGGCGTTCGCCGGCGATTAGTAACACGAGAAATGACTTTCTTGCCCCGAACTGACCCGACCTCGCGGGGAAAATATCAAATGCTACGAGATCCGACCCCATTCGTCCATTCATGTAATGGGAACCAACCTCCATTCATAATTCTCAAGCTGCTCCTAAACACCCTCCGGCTTTCCCTCTGTTAATTCCGTATGGAGGGAGAGCCGAGATTAATTTACCAGAAGCTGCTTAAATTATATCAGTAATAATGCCCGAGAGGAATTGGAACTTTCCTAAGGGGTGAATGGCGAACCAAATTGCTTATGTATAATTGTTTACTGTAACTTGATTCGAGGTTTACACCTTCAGAAATAATCTGTACAACGTAGCAATGTACGCATTTCAGAGGAATGGGTCGCATTAATATAAAAATGGGCGGATACTTTTTTAATAGGCCTTAGTAGAAATAATCTAACCTAACCTAAGCTATCCTGACCCAACCTAATCTAATCCTAAACGCATTTCAGAAGAGTAAGGTAGTAACGGTGATGGATTAAGAAAAAATTAGGAGGAAAAACATCGTATTTCAAATATAACTTTAAGTAATAAATTATAATTGTTCTAATAAATTAGTATTTTAAATAGAACGCGAAATTCCGATAAACCAAATAAGTATTTTGATAAGCCTACGTATAAAACGAAACACTTTAACACTCTATACCAAATACCACCCTGAACAGAAAATAAATTGAAGGAAGAAATTATACAGGGTGTCCCCAAAGAGTACCGATAATGATTAAAATTCGTTACGAGTACCCGAATTCCATAGACACTGTTGAAACTCTATGCAGACACGTCGCGGAACAATTTCATTTGTCGCATAAGAACGAAAATACAATAGGATGCCAGCTCGGGAGGGTGAAAGAAACAGTTGACCATGGCAAACAGCAAAAGGCAAACGGAACGATTAGTTACACGCGACACTCGACTTTCTTGTCTTTATTCGAACGGTGCATTCGTATGCAAATCTACGTTGGGCCAAACTGTGGCTTCACCAGATCTATGAAAAAGCCTCGCGTCGGCCAAGTCATGAATATTCCGACAGAGATTGACTTCTAAATTGTTGCCGTTTTAAAATCTGTTATGATTTTCAATGAATAATATTAGAAAACATGCGTTGGAACAAAGTCTGTCTCTTCGAAATTGGTTACTATCTTTTATTAGGTTCAACGTGTTTTACCAAGTTACGTGTAATATGTATGTCTATTATTTCGTGTTTCTATTTCTATATTTTCAACACATATCGCAAGACGGAGATAATAAAATAATAAAAAACAGGGCATTTTGAGCATAGATATCTGTCATTGACTTATTTCTTTCACCATTTCTTGATGTATGAGGTAGTCCTATCGACGTTCCTTCTTCTTTCATTATTCAACCTTGTATTACATAAATATTTATTATTTTGAAAACTATAAACAGTTAACTTATTACCGCGTGAAAAAGATATTAAATACTAATGTTTGCTTGGGTAACAAAGGCTGAGGAGTGCATAGTCTTCCATCTTTTTTTTAATTACATTCCTTGTTCATCTAGTATACGTTGCATTGTTTTACGAGGAAGAAGTAGAGGAATATGCAGAAGAAAGAACAAGACAAATTAATATATCCGCTTTTTAATCCCAATGTAGAGGTTAATTCCAGCGAAGGGAGACGAGAAAGCGAGATAACGTGGGGGCCACGCGACAGGAAGACGCTCGAGTTCTGTCTCCGCCGAAAAACACTCCGCTCGTCCCTCTCCGCTGTCCTCCCGGAGACTATCTCGAGGAGAGCCATGATAATCACGTAATAGCGCGAGCGATTAATCAATTAAAAACGGCTAAAGTCACGACCCTCCCTCTGAATTCCATGCGCGCACGTTGCTACTGGCCATCTTCGTCTCTTTTACAGTAAACGGGTATTTAAGATTTTTTCCTCAACACTGCTCAGCCCGATTTTTTATTTATGTTCTAATAAAAGTTTTATGCATCCGTATAATCTTTCCGACGGCAGCTCGTAACTCATCGATTGTATCACCATTCTAAACTCACACCAAGTGTATCCATGTACCAATATAGTTTCACCGGACATAATGGCTCATCATTAACGGTTTGAATCCGGGTGACGTATATATACGTTATGTATATTTTAATTGAATTCGGGGGACGTATATATACGTCATGCATATTTCAATTGAAGTCAGGCGACATACATACATATACATGTACGTTCTCCGGATTCAAACGGTTAAGTTTAAACTGGAAAGATGTCAGGTCTGAGATTTTATTTTACTTTTGACAATCCTTTATTGTGTATTTATTCAACAAAATTTGCTGGTAAATTATTAATCCTTTCTTTCTGGTTCTAAGAGTAAGTAGGTATATGGTATTGACTAGGTGCATACACACGTATATTTGTGTAAGCATTTCTTGTTTCTTTATCTGAAACGTGATCGTTAACATAAAACATAGAAGATAGTTAAAGAGAAAATACAATCTTGCATTTGCTAATACCAAGCTTGTTGACACTGGCATCACGTATCATATCTCATTTTTTTACATTGCTATCAATATTTTTACATATAGCCTACTAACGTCCTATTTTGCCTCAGCTTAATGGGTAATAATTACTTGTCAAACGTGCACCTGGTTTTAACTGTAAAAATATACGGCAACACTACATCTGGGGACTTTTACGTTTGTCTTATGGGTGTCGTATCGATCAAGCATCGATTTCTTTTTGAAATGCATATGAAAATTGGTTGCAACTAGCATAACGCTAGTTTCTTTCTTTTCTTACGAAGCATGGCAGAGCGACTGTTCACAAGTAATGTATCAACAACACGATTACTCGCGCACCGTTAACTGAAACGATTTTCACATTACTAATATAGATATATGTTTTGATTAAGCTGAATAAGGTTTAAATCGATGTAATACTATTTTAAGAATCCTGCATGCATACGATCAAGGATTGTAGAAAGAAAATCAGTAGGAAATGTATCTAATTTTGGACAACTTAAACCTCCAAAAAACGCAACCACCATGATCTTCAATGATGAGTCCCATCGAAGAAACATTTTAAAAACTGAAATTACTTGTGCAAAATATACTATATGTATAGCTGATGCTGCAAATTATATTATTAAAGAACCTGTTACAACTCTTACCCCTCCCCCCTGCCCCCTCCAAATTGCAAGAATTTTTTAAATAATCGCCAAAGAAAATCATAAAAATATTCAAGACTACCTAACTTTTGCCTTAAAAATTTTCTGACATAACTAATAGTTTCGAAGATATTACAACCCTCTCCATACATCATTAGATATTCAGCAACCATTTACTAAAAACGTGTATAAATGTTCTCCGAAACAATGTATCGTTACTATAATTATTTATATAAAGTTTTCTTTAGCAAAATAAGTGAGTTGTTAAATGTTTACACACGTAATCCTTCTGTGCAAATGAAAACGAACCATTCCATGTGCAGACGACAATTCCACTTTGCACAGTGGGTTAATAAAAGATTTAAGCGAAAATGTTTCACTTCTTTGCACAGGAAAATAGAAAATAATCACACAAAACGTCCCGTCTGAAACAGGCCTAAACAAGCCACTTGCTGCTCCCCCGTGCCTCGACGATCGAGACCGCGCGTGGTCAACGTTGGATCGCGTCACGTCGCGACGCGGCCTATGCGTGCTCGCCCCCTTCGTCGTTATGCGTGTGCGTACACGCTATTCGAGGCGGTGCGTTATCGCTACCAGTGACGTCGCGCGCGTCCTCTTGGTATCTGCGTTTCCTGCGTCTCGCGAGTGGGCGCCCCTCCGGCAATTTCCGCGTACAAACAAAGTCCGCTGGCCCTCCGCAAAATGCGTCTCTACGCGCTTAATGGCCAACTGACGACTCGTCGGGAAAATTTGTATGGCCTTCGTTCTTGTCGAATTCGTTAACGCTGCTATTCCTGCATCTTTCCTGCATTTTCCGTGTACGCAGGTTTTGAGCGAAAATGAGCTAAGTTGTCCGGTAGCTTATAAATGAGAGAATATGTGCATTATAAGTATAGGTAAACTTGCTTAATTTGTACCTGCGCCTAAATCGTACCTCGGCCTTTTTATTTAAGCTATGGCCGTTGCAAGCACTTCCAGCGATGGAAAATATAAGTGACAATTAGAAATACTCCATTAACAAATCGGGTCACTATAGGAGCACTCTATGAAAGAATATAAAGAAAATAAGTCTTTGGAGTATTTCTCAGTACAATTTTCACATAATTTATAAGGATTTTGTGCAATTACTATTTGCAAGTATTGATCGAACAAACTCCTTTGTGAAACTATAATTATCTTCAAAGTTACTTCTTGTTTTTACATGAAAGATTACACTTTGTACCTGTTAACACCATGTGTACGCCGGTATGACAATAATGCCGACGTCTGGAACTTTGCATTTTATAATAACCAAATCCCATCAACACCGCGACAGAGACCTGGAAACTGAAAACTGCTTTATGATCACAAAATGCTATTAACTTTAGCAGCTCAGAAAAAATTAACCAGATGAATCACGGCTTACCAAACATTAACAGAGAGTCCATATAAAGAAATGCACAAAATGTAAAATGTGGGTACATATGCTTTATGCAGGGGGGGGGGGCAAAGAGACAAACTTTTGAATGTTTATGCAATCATAGTAGCCGTCAAATCTGAAGGTACGAATTAGAATAAGTGTGATACGATTTAGGGACAGTAATCCTATATCGCACTTTTTCCAGAAAAAAATCGCTTTTATGATTAAGAGTTGATTATTTTTTGTGTTTGTTACCCTGATTAGCTTATTAATAAAGAGCTGATTAAAATTGACTGTGTGACATTTTCCCTGTTACTTTTCGTGTAATGAGCGTTTGTTCTTAAGGGGTACGAGTTAAGTATGTTTAACCCTAGACAGGTTTTGGGTCAAAATGAGTTGAGTGTCCGGTGACTTATAGATGAGAAAGTATGCGCATTATACGTAATATAAAACTCACTTAATAAAACTCATTAAAACTCACTACTTAAATTATACATGACAATATAATGGGCTGATACTACCTACTTAAGAAAGCTATTCTGTATAATTTATGCCTGATATCCGACCATTTACTTATACTACTTATGATTGACATATACTACTTAAATGATACATGACAACATTATGGGCTGATATCAGAGTTGGGCATTATTGGAATAAATCTTCATTCCAATAAGTTTCCAAATGAATTTCGACGAGTAAATTCTTATTCGAATAATCTGCGAATAAAAAATTCGAATAAAAGAAAATTAGTCGACAATAACGAATATTTTTGTACTCGAATAAATTTTCATTCGAATAATTTCTTATTCGAATAAAGAAGTAGTCGACTGAACAGACAAATAAAAGTATCACGTGACTTCTACAATGTACGTATATGTAATGAAAAAGGTTATAATTCGCCCTTGCAATCGTTGCTAGGTGGTAGGCATTACATTTATTTGTCGTTTAGTCGAATAAAAGATCGAATAAAATCGTATTCGAATAAATTGGGTTCGAATAACAGTCGATATCTATACGTGACTAAAAAATAAGTTCTCGCCGAATAAAATCGTTATTCGTTATTTAAGAATAGATGTAGCGCTTTCAGTCGTTATTTTTTATTCGTCATTCAGAATAAAATTTGACCAACTCTGGCTAATACTACCTACTTAAGAAAGCCTTGTTAAGCTATACTTGACCCATACTACTTTAGTTATGCCAAATGTCCGGCTATTTATTTGTATTACTTTATATTACAATATTACTTTATTATATAAGAAAGCCATGTTAAGACATACCCTGATGTATAATTTAAGTAGTATATGTCAATTATAGATAGTACAAGTAAGTGGTCGGATATCAGGCATAATTAAAGTAGTATGACTCAAGGTATAGCTTAATATACTTTCTTAAGTAGGTAGTGTCAGCTTTCTTAAGTAGGTAGTATCAGCCCATAATATTGTCATGTACATAATCACAACATAATCACACATAACATCATGTATAATTTAAGTAGTATATTGGACCGGTAATTTTGAAAGTGGTATACCTTTGTTTTGAGATATTGAAATGTTTGAGTTTGCATCGATTCCAAAATTCAAATGAAGTCTACTCATTTTCTCCACGTCTCTATAAACGTATGTAAATTTATTTCATAAACAGTCTTTTTGACATTTAACTACAATAGGCCAATACCTTTTTTCAGGATCATGAATGGACTTACACCACTTTCAAAATAAATGGCCCTGCAGTTCCACTTATCAACGAAATTTAAATTGATTAAAACAAACAAATAGGTTTACACAATAAGTTGTTCCCTCAATTTTTTTTTGAAAAATGGACTTACACGCCACTTCCAAAATAAACAATCCATATGTAGCTGATCAAAAACAAAATGAAGGAGTTCGTTCTCCGGTTAGCGGACTGCTCGTCGGCACAGAGGAATGAAAGTATGTATCATCCGAAGGCGTGTCGTATGTATAAGAATGAAAAAATCCGATCGAACAGTGGGGACTTGTGTAGAGCGAAGCACGGACTTAATGGTGTAAGGGGCGAGCATTCACGAGAGGAATTAGTTAGCGGTTGCTTTGGAAGCGTGGACACCCCGTGGTGCCAACAAAAGAGTTACAGACCTTTCGCACCTCGACACGGGGGATTATATGCCATAAAGTAAATCCTCCTGCCCTCCCCGACTTCTTTGCTCTTATGACCTTAGATTATAATGTTTTGCCCGTGCGCGCCCGACGTCTACGAAGAAAGGCAATTTCGCGTTCATCCACCGAAACAGGAATTTTAAGGTCACGTTTGCTCAAATGGAACCAGCTCAATAACGCGTTAACAGAGTCGATGCAGCAACATTCGACGCGCCAATATGAGTGTTTGTCGGAGAGACAATCGAGAAACAAAAAAGTAGTTCTAACCAATTTCATCGTTATGCGAGTAATTTGAAGCCATTATGGTTTGTGATCCGTGCAGACGCGAGGTCGTCGGAAACCGTGAGGTTGGCGAGCGCGCGGGGGCGAGTCTCATCGCTCACGATCAACCGTGTACAACAAATGCCTAAAGTAATCGGCCCAGACAAAACTCAGTCACCCTTCGAGCACGCGGGTACTGTGTCCAATCGATCACGACGCAGCCGGTCTCTCACCCTCTCCCGATGGTAGGTATTTTAACCACGCGTTCGTCCTCCCCGGCTTTCTGCCTTTCTTATTAGTCAGTGATCCTCGTAACGCGTAAAAATCGTGTTAATGCCCGTACTTTAAAGCAGCAGACATATGCACATGCGCGCGCACACTGCATGACGTAATCTAGGGCAGCTATAGTTTGGCACACGCTTTTGAAAGCAAACAATTCCCATTGCAATTTTTGGATTATTTTTGTGGAATACCAGTGGATGAAATCTATACGAAAGTTTTGTTTGTGAAAGGATTATAATGGTAGACAGTGGGCGAATGCTCGTTGCATCTTTTCGAGTTTTAAAATATAAAACTAAAATATCCTGAACAATTTTATGCACGCCAATCCAACGTATGGAAAAAAGCTCCCATTTCTACATCGCATTAAAAGAATTTACGAGGCAGACGTTAAGAGTGCAATTTGCATAAAGTGTAACACGGTCGCAGAGGGCAAACGTGCACCGCACCGTTTCAAATGAGGGGGCAACCTTTCGTCGCTACCCCTGGCTTATCGAGCGAGCGCCGTTTAAAAGACATAACATTTGTACAGAAAGGGAAGACGAGCTATTCACAAATGAGCGCAAACACATGCATCGCGCTGCGCGCTTCTAGTTGAGGTTGCAGTCGAAAATGCATGACGAAACACGAATGACACGTGTTTGCGCGGCCCAGCCGCAACACAGCTAAACTGTTGTGAGTCACGTGTTACCGGGATATACATATGTATATGTAGTGTGTACTATATGTGTACACGCATCAAGGATCTGGGGAATAATGAAGAGTCCCCCGGAAGAGAAAATAGTCCGAAGTGCATCAGAGCAGAAGAGCTTGGGGCTTTTTCCCATGGTGACTTTAATTTCACCCATTGTTCTCTAACCGGCATCGATCGATTGCCGCCGCCACCCCAGTTTATGTACGCCACCAGCGATTTGTGCTTTCGGATGTAATTTTTCGTTCGGAAATGCAAACGCGCTGGATGAAATCGGATTTAAGAAATTATTGCGCAGGTTAACCCCCGCGATATGCGAAATTGAATGTTAGGTACAGTAAATGTTCGATAAGGGAACGAAAATCCGGACCTAAGTCCGCCGCTAATCGTGCTGTGAAAGCGATTTTTCATTGGATACGCAGATACACAGTGATGGAGATGACTCTCGAACTATTACTGTACCTGCATTAGTACCCTAGTAAAATGCATTTACTAATTGCGAGTATAGAAAATAAATATTTATACGCCATGGTGTAAGAAACATATAAAATCCCCATATATACTGATAATAGACCAATATATCATAATACCTGTTAAGTTAACTGTTAAATCCATATCTTTTTAAAAAATGACATTTTTCTGTATCAAAATGTATACTTGTTCAATATATCATTACACTCTGACACTGATTTACAACAGGATAAATGACAAAACGTAAGTTAACTTAAGTTAAACAGTTATAACTTAATGTATTAAGACTAGACAGAATAACAAAAATGAAAATTTGAATAGAGAAAAACGTTATCTTTTAAAAAGAGATGAATTTAACAGTTAAGTTAACTTAAGTCACTTAATGTGTTAAGACTTATTTAACAGTTAAGTTAACTTAATGTTAATTTTAATTTATAAAACTCTTATTTTTATTTTTCAAATATAAGTCATAACTTAACTTATGTTAACTTGACTTTAATAACAATGCAGTTTTGTCATTTATTCTATTGCAGATCAGTATTAAATTTTAAATGTTAAAAATAGATGGACTTAACAGTTAAGTTAAGTTAACAGTTAAATCCATCTCTTTTTAAAAGATAACAATCTTTCTGTATTAAAATGTTTCTATTATATTATTTTATTCTGTTAAATCTTAACATATTCTGTCCCTGAGGTCCAGATATTGACGTGGTGCATTCCACAAGGAAATCCAGGCTTTAGAAAAAGACCTACTAAAGCAGTATAATGGGAAGGGGGGGGGGCATGGAAGTGATGAATCCATGGGCATCATAGATCGATGGATCGTGAAGTAACAAACAAATATCTTCTTCTCGTAAAATTTCGCGAGCCAAAGCGCGGCTGGTCCCAATTGAATCGGTCAATTCTGGGGAGAAAAACGGTGGCATCCGGCGCGCGCTGTGGGGTCAAGTAGACGACCTCGTATCCTGGGTCTTGGTTGGACCCTTGTTTCATTGACGGCTGCGCCCACGGGTCAAACTCTTTGACTCGCGACCGCTACCAGCTGCCCCCTAGACAACTTCGTAATTATCGTTCTTGCGCATGTCGCGTGCATCGTAAATACCGCTCAACCACCAGCTTCATTCATAAGTTCTACGATTCCACGAACGGGTAGCTCGGTGCCTCGACGAAAGAATGGCGTGCCATGACTACCACCTATACATGAAACTTTGGGACGATTCATCTGATAAGAATGCTACAGTCATTCCCTGTCCCATATGTCCGGCCTTAATTAACATCAGAATAGCAAAAGAAAATTGTTAACTAGATAAATTAACAATTAAACAGGATTTATTCCCTTTGAAATTTGCTCCGACTCAAGAACGTGTCATCGTTTCGAGGATTACCGTACATATAACCTAACGTAAATATGTATATAGGTTGTTAAAAATATGGTTCGTAACTTGAGGAAGTAAAAAATGTGTGATCAACGTACTTACTAAATTCAACCCTGTCGCAAAATCAATTTTTATATCTTCTTATCTTAATTGTAGTACAAATTTTCATCTTTGTAAGTTTTCGATATGTCTTGCTTCCGTTTCAGTTCAAAGCTGGAATAAGATATATAAAATTGATTTTACAATGACGGGATTGATTTTAGGACCTACGTTGATCAGGCCTTTTCTTTACTCTTCTTGCTGAGCACTGTAAAGCCTCCATAAGTTGTGGAACCTTATTTTTTAACACCCTGTATAAGAGTTGCATAATATGCTTCTCGACCTTAACATTGTCTTGGACGATTCAGGACGATAAAAAAACAGGGTTAACGATGAAATGGATTCAGAAGGGGAGGGGGATGAAAAGAAAGGAGGGCGACGTCGTGGCTAATTGTTCCGGGGCGGAAAATTTATTCTTGCCCGTACGGTATTAACAGCTGATTTGGTACGCAGAGAGGGGAGAGAGGGCAACAATCGCACGGGGGTTTCGAACGTGAACACATATGTACATCTGTACTTGCACTCGATGTGTTAACCCGTTGCCCATTTGAACAGCTCTACTGACCCTTTAAAACAAACAGGACCGTCGCGCAGGGAACAAAGATTCGGGGACGAGTGGCGGAGAAATGAGAACAGGGAGAAAAAGACGGAGCGCGAAAGGGCGAGCGAAGGAGATTTATCGGGTCTTTTTTTTTAAACCCTCCGATGCTCGATTTCATAAGTGGCGTATATTATATGCATGTGTGTATATACAAGTGGCACAGCTGCGGGACAAAATCACCGCTATTGTTCGCCGGGGCTTGTACCGCTATTAACAGGAATCGATGAAACTACATTGGACATTGTTTTTCAATAACAATTACCTGTCGCTAGGATGGAGCTATTGTTCTAGTTCTACAGAATGGTTGCACAGTACGGGGAAACACTTAACATTAAGCGACGGTTCATTCCCATTACTACTTTGCCTCGATGAGAATCTAATACGAGGAGGGAGGGGGAGGGGGCAATAATAATTCACAATGTGATTGTACCATTTATTCAAATAACATTAGAATTCTTGCAACCCTCTTTGTTTGTCAACGAACTCGATTCACTATTGTATAACCTAACCTAAAAAGTATTATAAATAACTTACTTTAACCTAATCAGCCCATTAGTGACAAATGAAGATCAACAATTGCTGATGCATAAACATTTAATCCTACAGCCAGTATAGAAGGCAAGTGTCGCTATATTGCGGATAATTGTTGAATCGCCCTCGTAGTATGAGAGTATGATTAATGATATGATTTGATAACATAATTTTCCGGCGTTTTCGAATGAAAATTACAAGACAGCGTTCCACTGACGCCTATAGGTGTACTTTCTAATTCAATCGTCCTTGCACTAATTACAGGCTCATCAGTATTCGTGTTAGTCATCGATCAAACGGCTGATCAATTCGAGGCAAGATCATTCGTAAAATGTATCACAATTGTTTCTGGGAGTTCCGTATTGTTTCACATCCTTCAAAACGACCGAGTGCTAGTTTAAGTTAGGTCATGTTATATTATTCAATTACTA
Source organism: Holcopasites calliopsidis (assembly GCA_023838395.1). Taxonomy (NCBI): domain Eukaryota; kingdom Metazoa; phylum Arthropoda; class Insecta; order Hymenoptera; family Apidae; genus Holcopasites; species Holcopasites calliopsidis. Next base: position 362,953 of record JALHAQ010000052.1, read on the forward strand.
ATTGATATTAAATTATTGTTAAACAAAATAATAAATGGATAAATAGAGGAGGGGGGGGGGGTGTAAGGATGCAATAAAATCTGAAACAAGTGGTAATAGGTTTTGTTTAAAATATGGTGGAATGTCTTGGGTTCTCCGTTCTCCGTGGCGACAACGTTATGCACAAGGATGGCCAAGGTAAAAAGGGGAGCCGGAAAAAAGTGGTCGGTAGAGAGAATGCAGTGGGTGGCACGCGCCCAATGCCGTAACTTTAATATATAAACGCTTAACAGGCTTGGTGTAACACGAGACACACCGGAAGGGACGTCAGCCAAGTGTCACTCAGTCATTCAGTCAGCTCCACTCGTTTCGCTCTCTCATCCCTTTCTCTCGCTCTGCCATTCTTGCGGTAAGTGCTCGCGCACGCGCACCCACACTCCTGTTCCAAAGGATGAGATCGAGTTCCGAGCAAACCGCGATAAACAGCCTTTGGGGGAGAAAGAACACGAGCCTTATCTACGCGGCAACACGCTCTGACCCCACTGGCGACCTTTCTGCCTCCCTTAGCCACCCCCCGTGTCAACCCAAACGAGACTTCTTGGGCTTCTCTCCAATGCGAACACGTATTTTCGTCGCTAATTATTTAAACTGAAATCGCGACCATGAAAATTTTACATCCAATCGAGACAATGCATTGGAGGAGAGGCGAAAGGACAAAGCAGTCTCTAAACGAGCACGCTCTCCACGGGAAAATCCTGGTGGAGGTATGACGGCGACACCCGTTTAAATGCCATGAGATTTAAGTAGTGCTGGACCACCGGTTTAAACGGTCATTTGTTAGTAGCGCGGGAGGACAGAATGGGAGAAAGTGAGGATACAAAGACACCAGCCTTGATTGCACTTTAATTCACCTTCTCTTTCTTTCGTTCCCTGTGGTCTATTCCACGAGGGCCACAAACGAGTCAGACGTTTAAGCAGGAAGCGCACCCTGAGGGAACGAGTCTCAGCTTTCATTGACGAGGAAAGTTTTTTAGTCTCCGCTTTGCTTCACTTAAATGTGTAGTGTACGATCAGCGTTTTGCGTGTGCGTTGATGAAATCAGGGGATGGGGCAGGGAAGCCGCAGTAGACGAAATAAGATTGCGCGAGTGAAGGATAATTATTCACAACCGATTTTATTTATTAATTGATCTTGCTTATAATTACTGAGGATTAGAGTTGAGAAGTACACAGGCTAAGATGGAGGCCTGGTATTGTGTAAACAGCTGATCTATTGCGTCAAGCAAGTAAGCTCTCTCGCTGGTCAATCCTTTCTAAGGTTTCTTTCGTCGTTTACTAAATAAATTAACACATTTCTGACTTCCACGTAAAACAGAAACAATAACACTGTATTAAAGTGTAAGTTTCAATAACAATATATAACATAACCCAAAGCACAACTCCTAAACTTATCATTAGTAATGATTAATTACGCACCAAAAATAAATAAAAATTACTGTATGTTACTGTTCTGCTCGTTTTTCCTTCCTGCTTTCTTCTTCACCCTTGTCTTCCCTGATCCATCGTATCGGTGTCCACCTTTATCCTTCAGCCACGTAATATGGCGATTCTGCGGTGCTGGAAGGACTGGAAATGAGTTTTCTGCAATAATTCTCAAGAAACAATTGCCGACCTTAAACGAAGTTAATTGAAGCCATTGAGGATCGTGGCGTGTCGGTGTCGGCTGGCGGTGATGTGGAAGAAAGAGACAAGAGCAACACTAGTAAACCGCGTTTTGCTGAGTTTACCCGATGCGTAAACGAGCGACTGCTCGTTTCCACCGTGGCTAATAAAGTTGAATGAAGCGCCTACGAGCATCGCGGCCGCGTGCTCCCTGCCCGCACGCTCTTTGTCGTTACTTCTTTGCGACACGACACATTTCCGGCCATTATCGCTCCGTTTGTCCCTACACCGTGTCGACCCCTTTCCAATTGCGCTGCTACTTCAACCCTCTCGCGTTTTCTTTGTCATTTTTATCACGTGTATTACTTCTTCTATGTTTCGGTTTCCGCACTGCACTAATGTTTTATTATTATGAGTAGATGTTTGTTAATATATACAGATTTCTATTATGTATGTCAATTTCAAAAATATGGTATCCTATTATTAACATTTATTATTATAATCATTAGTATAGTTAATATTATTGTCATCGTAGCAAAAACTGTACGTCATGTTAGATTAGATTAGATCAGATGTGTCAATTCCAAAAATATGGCATCGTATTAGTAACATTTATTATTGCAATCATTAATATAATCAATATTCTTGTAACCGTACCAAAAACTGTGGGTTAGGTTAGGTTAAATTAGGTTAGATACGTCAATATCAAAAATTTGGTACCGTATTACTAACATGTATTATTATAATCATTAGTACGATCGGTGTTATCGTAATCGTAGCAAAAATTATAAGTCGGGTTAGGTTAGATTAGGTTAAATGTGTCAATTTAAAAAATATGGTATCGTATTATTAACATTTATTATTGCAATCATTATCATAAGCAGTACTACTGTAATCTTAGTACTGCGTGAAACTGTAAATTAGATTAGGCTAGGTTAGAAAAATATTGTTAAAAAAGCTTAAACTTAAAACAATTCAGCTACTTTCTTTTATTCCGGACGTAACAATTATTACGTCGAAAATATCGACAAGCCGAACGACGAGTTAACTCGTCCTTCCCATTTACCAGGTTAAAATAATTGAAACGATACTGCCTTTAATAAAAACGATTGTGCGATCCCTACGTCATAAATTCGTTCGCTGCACAATTAAATTTTTTACTTCCTTCTCCAGTGTAGGAGGTGCGGCAGTCAGCATTCATTCCTATGATCTTCTTCGGGCGGCACTCTTTTTGCCTTTTCCCGTTTCCACCCCTTCCAGGCTTACGTTTGTCCACGCGCTTTTTCTTCTCCTCCCCGGTTCTGCCCTGAACGTCAACGTTCGAACAGAGACATACGAGCAGCCGCCGCTCATTCATTCGGTCATCCGACGACCGTACATTCATTCATTCACTCGTTCATTCATTCGTTTAACACTTTTGTGCTACACGAAGATACGGGCTGTCTGTCGCGGCGGTACGCGCCTGGGAACCTCTTAACTGTTTTGTATAACGTGATTACTTCAATCCCGTCTCCGCTCTTCCTGTTATCCGAATCCGGGGTAGGATCCATTAAGATTCGCCGGTCGACACCGTGTAGTCTTTCAATTTTTTTTATATTTTCGGTCATCTACATTACTTATTTTTATGTCATTCATCATTTTCCAGTGCTGCGGAAATGTACGGGGTATTTCACGTGAAGCAGACCACCTTCGGATCATCTTTAGTATCTTCTCTATCTGCGATAATACGACAAATACTGAAGATATTTAAAAAATGATATCCTTCGTCTGATTTGACTCTTGAAATCATTTAAATTACTTAAGCAATATTTACATGCGAGGCCGAATTGAATAGAGGACGGTTCTACAAGTAAATGCGACGCCACTGAAAGTCCGCTAACTGGTTCGCTCCAGACGAGCAATCGCGAGCACGAAATTGCTACCCACTATGCGGAGGTGTACGGCCGCTGAGGACTGTGCCACTGTTGGCGGCCCAGCATCTACTCTCTCAACTCTTCTCCCTCGCTTAAACAAATTAACCGAGTCATCTTGCGACTGTACGAGAGCACGGCTACTTACATAGGTACGCGCGGCCTTACGTCATGCGCGTGTGGCCAAGCAACGGGGGCTACTTGATACATAACTATCCTTGAATCTTGCACGAAATTGACCGCAATCAAAGTGCCACGTCAACATTCTCTACGCGCGGCCACTTATCGAGCATAATGTCTGCGTCACGAAAATCGAGCCGACTTCCGTTCCAGACGATACTAACGAGGCGGAAGATCGGTGACTCGTCTCCACATAATTGAATGCATCACGCGCCGCAACTAATTGTGAGAAATTGTGCGTGCGCGGAATTTTCTTGGAATAAAAAAATCGAGTCATTCAGTCCGGTCCGATGCGACTCATTATCTTTTCCTTCTGTTCCGTGTACAGAAGCTGGCGGATGTATTGTTTCGCCCTGCCATAACTTATAGCTCCATTTGGCTGTAAAGCAAAATGCATGGCATTTGTGCAGATTTTATATATTTGCTTTTGCGATGTTGCTAATGGAGCAGGGCGCGCGTGCCACGACCGCGCGCGAACTACAGCTTTTAGTCCCTTTGTTTTTTTAGACCTGCGTGGCGCAGCGCTCTCGCTCCTGTGGCTAATTCACGGTTCGCTGCAATCACCATCGCAGACGGACGGCTATAACCTGTAGCGGCGTTCTCAAGTTCAGGTAACCTTATTAGAAGCAATAACTTAGCTCTTATTAGGTTAAAGTGTTTGACGTAGTACAAATAGTATTCCGTGTGAATAATAACATACGAGGACGCGATTGATCCGGTACACGATAGATCACTGTACGAGGGAACCGACCGCATGATCGAAAGATCTAACAATAATTAGAACGTCTTGTCAGCATAAGAAAAGGTTTAATGCGGATTGAATGATGGACGGAAAGTGCTAAAAAAATGTTTTATCCAACTATGATAATGATAGTACATTTTCTAACATTTTGTTGTTCAACTGTTATGAAAAGAAAGAAATATCTTTTTTTTTGGTAGTGAAATGATACTGAAATGTGCACAAATTTTTTATTGTTGTACCACTTTGTAATAAATTATTGGATTGTCCACTATAACTTCGTTCTTTCTTCTTTTCGTAAGAATTTGTTATTAAGAGTAACAAATGCCTAGTGGATGTTTGCTGTCCCCATACCATTCTACAGCTTTTGCATTCCCTTTTCGGGATTGGTATATAAAAAGTATTCTATATTTTGCTACATACATAATGACTAAAAAACTGATACAATCTAAGACTATGATGTATCTAAATAACAAAATCGAGTTTCCACAAACGTGAATGTAACCTATTAAACATGTGTTTCATCCCATGAGTCGCATGAACTTATTGCAAAGCAGTAATTAATAATTTCCTGTACCAAACTTTCTAAATCTCAAAAATATATAAAGTATACTTAAATTAACCAAATTATAACCTATAATTAGCCTTATCTAATTATAACTTATACCAGACTAATCTAATTGCAAATAAACGAATTTCTATGCATTTATAGGAATCTTAAAGCAGTAGCCACAAATATCAGTTGTTTAGAAAACTTTATGAAAGAATAAGTAATAGAAACTTGTTTATTATTTATGTTGACGATAATAATTACGGAACGAAAATTAAATTTTTCAAAAAACTACATAATTAAAAAGAATTCGATTGTTATACGTTTTGGTTATGAATAACGATTATAAGTGGTAAAAATAATTTTTTGTTGTCTATAACCGTTATTGGTAAGGGGAATTCTATTTCAGTCTATCATAATAATTATCGTTGAGGAAAATTTATCTCGATTGCCCGTAGCAATTATGAATGACAGAAACAGTATTTCAGTTGCCCGTGATAGTGTAAACTACTGTTCTGCATTTGGCCAAAACAATTCTCCGCAACATTCTTTCATCCGATTTGACTGTTAGTAATTTGAACCAATAATTTCCGTATTCGCAGAGTTAAATGCAAACTAAAACAATGTTTTCTTGATCGATAGCTATTATAAGTGGGTAATCGAAATACAATTTCTCTCGTCGATAAGTGTTACAAGCAACCAAAATATATTCCCCTCATAACTAGAGTGCGGCTTTTTATTGAAATTCAAATTTTTGGTAATATAGCAAAAACTAATGTAGTAAAACAGAGTTAAATGCAACGAAAACAATATTTTCGTCATCGATAACTGTTATAAGTGGGTAATCGAATACAATTTCTCTCATCGATAACTGTTACGAGCAACCAAAATATATTCTCCTCATAACTAGAGTGCGGATTTTTATTGAAATTCAAATTTTTGGTAATACAGTAAAAAACTAATGCAGTAAAACAGAGCTAAATGCAACCAAAACGATATTTTCGTCATCGATAACTGTTATAAGTGGGTAATCGAAATACAATTTCTCTCATCGATAACTTTTACGAGCAACAAAAATATATTTCCCTCATAATTAGACTGCGGATTTTTATGCAAATTCAAATGTTTGGTAATATAGTAATAAAAGCAGAACTTGGGTAGGGAATTATTTCACCTACCAGGTATTATAAAACGCACTGTAACTTGAATAATTTATACATTTATTCATCTTAAGTGCATCCTGTGTATAAGTAATGATTATCGGCATCGAAAGGGATTTTTCGGTTACTTATAATTGCGATTTGTAACCAGAAATAGTTTCCTAAAACATAATTGTTATCCCACGATTCTTTTGACTTTTGGTGTAACAATTATGGTCCCTGACTTACAGGCACATAATTACACAGAATGCAGGTAACATACCCAGAAAAATATACAAAAATAAACAAAATATCCAAATTACAGTACTTTTTATAATACCTGGTAAGTAAAATAATTTTCAACCGAAATTCTACCTTTTTTCACTACATTCTCAAAAATATAAGTTTGCATAAAAATCCGCAGTCTAATTATTACAGCCACCTGACTTAATTTATAAGGAGATCGCAAAATTGCAGAGAATGCACGTAATATGGAAAAATCTATAGAGTATCCAAATTATAGGGCTTATTATAGTATCTGATAGGTGAAATATAATTTTTTACCGAAGCTCTATTTCTTTTACCACATATTTTTGCTAATAAATATGATTTCGTATAAAAATGCGCAACCCAATTTTAGCCTATATCCAACCTAATAATTTTGGTTCTAATTTATTTTTAATTTAAAGTTTACTTTTAAACTTCGGATTCTTAATTATGCAAACAAGTCCCTTAAGTGGCACTGCATAATAAATGAGTCACGGCACTGAGATAATATAAATATGTATTTACACACTGCGTCACTGTTCCTCCATTTCTCATCCTCCAGATGCGATATTTCAAACGTTAATATCGATCAAAATACAACAAAAATGCACAGAATCTCGGAAAAAGAATCTCTTTACCAGGAAAAGAGAAAATCGGAACTGTTCGAGCTGCGACGCATGGAACGATCGGCCGAGATTCGAGCGAGCGTTCTCGAGGAAATGTCGGAACGCCTTTCGAATAAACCGCAAATCAGCCACCATCGTTCTCGGGGCGCATCCCTATAGGCCAGAAAGTTTCGTTCAGCGCCCCTGTTCTCCCCCAGTTCGCTTCCCGCTGGAGAATATAGCTACCCCTGCGGAAAGAGGAAACCTTCTGCTCCAAAGCAGAACCAGTCTATTCCTTTCTCTAAACGTCCATCCCTGAGAGGAAGAAGAGGGGGGGGGGGTCTGCACTGTACCGCACGAAACGATCCCCCCGGTACGTGCGCGTATGCAGCTCCGCGGATGAAAATAATGTAACACGCTGCCATTGAAATCTATTGATGCGCTGCTACCCCCAAAACGCGCCGCACATGTGCACGATGCGCCCATTCTATTTACCAATTTCAACCACGAGAGAGAGAGAGAGAGAGAGAGAGAGAGAGAGAGAGAGAGAGAGAGAGAGAGAGAGAGAGAGAGAGGGAGACGGCCGCGCGTGTGTTTGTGACTCCTGTGAGAACGCAAGATGGCGAAGTCAAAATAACCGTAGGCTAATTGTAACAAAGCCGATCGAGCTAAAGTTTGAACTCGCGTGGCTCTTGATCGGCCAACGGGCATCACGTGGCGCGGCGTGTGGTAATTTACCCGAGACCAGAAGGGATGCCGTCCGACGCGCGAACACCTTATTACTCCGCTGATAGCACGTGATGTTAGCGAAATGGTATTGTCGCGGGGCTCCGAAAGGCGTCGCACGGCAAACCCTGGCAACTCTGCGAATAACGGTGACGACATCGACGATAATGTAATAGCGCAAAGTAATTCAGCGAGTTACCGACTACTTACTAAAATGCCACGAGCACTTACGATCTTTACGCGTTTCGCAGGCCCTGCAGCAATGTATGTCGTTGGGCACAGGTGGAGATTGCACGCGTTGCCGGCAATTAGAATTATTCGTCTGAGAGTGGCAAGGTTTTGGTCCTAATTATTAAAATGGAGCATAAAAGAATATAAAAGAAAATTGTAGAACCCTTCAATCAAACACGAATTTTTCTTTGGGTCTCATTTTGGAGCTTCTCTTTTGCTATTAAAATTGTTGATGGTAATTAAGAAAGGACATTTGTAATTATTTAATTAATAGAAAGCTATCCTAACCTAACCAAAGCCACCATAACCAAGTATCGATGTTACTGTCTGTTAAACTCGATAAAGTAAATCTGTCTCGCTGGATACTTTCTCGATGCGAATAGGGAAGAATATCTACCCTGACATAACCAAAGCCACCACAACCAAGAATCGCAGTTATTGCCTGTTGAACTCGATAAAATAAAGCTGTCTCGTTGAACGCTTTCTGGATGTGAATAGAGAAGAATATCTATCCCGCTCACGGAGAAGTAACACGCACATGGAGCGTTCACCACTTGGAGCAATTGGCCACGCAAGTGTTTATCGTCCCCTTCGACTACGTGATGCTATGCAACATTGGTTTAGTCTTGTATTACATGTCGCTGTCAACCGTTATCAGCTCGCCGATAGTGCGCAATACCGCCACGCAAATACATGTATGTATCTGTACAATTACGAGTAGGATTTGCGATCCGCGACCACGTTTGCTTGGATAAATCATCTATGCGAAATTGCGGTAACGAAGATTTCAAAATTATCGGTCTGTCTAACGCGAACAGCCTGTTAAGTGTACGGAACGATTAATCTGCGTGGTAATTGCGCGAAGAAATACGGGAAGATCAGCCGTGATGGAAGAACATTTGATAAAACGTAATAATTAATAGTAACGGTGTGATCGGGACCGCGTCTAGAGCTTTTTGATCCTTAAGCATTCAAAAGAAAAACGGGCCCCTTCTTACATAAACAAGAATGAGCATCGGCAATAGATACCTCCAAATATGTTAATGGCGTTTTAATACAAGTATGATTATTTTTATATATCTTTCAATTAAATTTAGAAATCAAAGCCAGCGGATTTACTTATTTCATCCAGCACTGACAAAACCCTCTATGCGTGCCCCTTCTTTTATCGGGCATGTGCCTATTTTGCCTACTGGTAAACGCCACCCTGGGTGTAGTAAGTTATGCATGGCAATAATAATTAGCCACAAATGTGCGTGTTAAAAACTGTGATCTATAAAATGTGACCGAAGGAACAGGTCATATGTAATCCGCAAGATCGTGGCACACGACGTCGGTGGCACTCGAAGACAGAAGGAATGCGAAACACGTCTTTCGGCGCAGAGGCCGCGCGGGTCACAATCCCATCTACGGATCCTAATCGGCGTCCGTCTCGTTCTCGCATGCCGCTCGGGCCCTTCGAACGCTTAAATCCCCCGTTGCGTTGTACGTACACGAGCGTGCACGCCATTATCTTATTTACGCCTCATTGTCTCAATGTATCATAGCAATATCCAGCGGCCGCTCGTACCGAGCAACAACACACTCCTGAATCGTGGCCACGTGAAAGTAGCCCGCCTAGAACCTCCATCGAAACCGTAACCCCCCTAATAACTCGTACTTTCCCGAATCGATCCCCTTTCCATGTACCGGCTGAATGATATTTGGCCTGACGTAATCGCAGACGATTTTCCGTGGGAAAAACGATCCCAAATGCGAGCAATGTACGATTATGACACAGTTTAGACTGGCAAGTATTGAACGCAACCTTGATTGCAAAACAAACGAGAGAATCGTAAAAAATAAGGCGAGCAGGTCAGGCCCTGGAAAGGAGATAATGTTTGTCCTTTTCGCGGGGCAAGAAGAAAAGGGAAAAGCAGGGCCCCGAGGAATGCGAAATCGATGAAAATGTGGAGGACAAAACCGTTCGACTAGATTTTGGCGGACCGACTCGGGGCAAGGATCGCTTGGTGAAACCAAAGGACGAGGTTACTCGTGAAGGCCACGGAAATCTGGTTTATGGTTATATTGAAGCAGTAAAGCAATTTCCTATTTCGACGGCTTCGACCTCGCAACGGCTCCGCCATTATCCATTGACTTCGCCCGAGTGGGACTTTTATTCTACACTATGTTTTGACAGCCGGCGGGTTCTGCCTGTTACTTTTACGATCGCGGACGGGGCTACGCGTCTCATAAAATTCCCTTGCCAAGCCTGTCCGTGCGTTTCGAGTATAATTCGGAAAAATTCTCGAAAGGGTCACACGAATGTTCTTCTTTCAAAGATGAAGTGTAGCAATATCAAAGCGATGGCATTAAAAAAGCTATTTATTAATCGCAGAATAAAAAAATCGAAAAGAACTGAAGAAAAAGAAAACCAAATTGGAAAAGGACGAAGTGAAGGTAAGAATTTAATATTTTAAATGCGTAACTCACTTCTGGCCCGACTTTATGAAATGATCGTGATGGTGATGGGGAAGGTTTAAGGATAACCGCAAGAGAATAGACAGTATTTCATATAAAAGTTTTGAACATTTATTTCGACAATCATACGCATGGTTTTCCGGCGTATGCATTCACGATCTTCCGATGTATACATATATACATATAATATAGCTAACTATACCTTTCGAATAACAATTAGTAACTATATATACACAGTTTAACAAGATCGACACCACTCGGGACCAACGAACGCTCGAGTCTCGCATCGAAATTCGAGATTGAACAATTAAAAGGATCGCAGGTCCAAGATCGCCGACAGGAGATCATCTAAAACGGAGCTATTTACAACGAGATATTATATTACTCTTCTACAATTATTTATAAAAATCACACGTTCGCAAATTTGCAGGAATTCGCATTTTGGTATGGACCTCTGCGTCGGGCGTTCTGAACGCCAAGAAGCAGCGTGGCTCTCTTAACTCGATATTTACAAGATCGACGCGAGAGAAGGATAAAACGTACATACAACATATCACCGTGGGTACGTGTAAACTGGGACCAAAGGAAAAGCAGAGATCAGCCGTCGCCGGCTGCCGCCTCCTTCGTAAATTCTAACCGCTCGTGAATTCTAACCCTTCGAGATATCGTTCAGCTTTGCCTTCCTGTGAGCACGGTAATCGGCTTCAGCAGCAGCTGAGGCGGACTGTGCGGAAGGGATCTCTGTTGCTGAACGGAATTGCAAATGGTGACCGGCGGAGAGTGCGGCGACATGGGTTCCGGGCTGCTTCCCGGTGACGCCGTCGCGGAGCTGGGTTGACCGAGGACCGCGGGTTGGTTCATATGATACCTGGCTGGTTGTTGATTGTGCCCGAACACCGCGGCACTGGTCTGATGCTGTTGATGCACCGCCAGCGATCTCAAAGTGGAGTAGAAGTCATATGGGTTGCCGGAGACTGGAATGCCCGACGCAGCGATGCCGCTCGGGTATCCGGCGGTCGTCGGAGGCTGCAGCAGCCTTTCCATGGAGAATGGTCCGTGAGCCGGTGGTGCGGCGGTAGCCGGCAGTGGTTGAGGTTTGCATGGCAAACTGCTGGCTGAGCTTGCCGCCGCACCGGGCAGCAGGCTGGCCGGGTAACCGGCTGGTGTGGAGTACGCGCCGGTCGCCGGTGAATATCCGGCGGCTCGGTGCAGATACGGAAGCGTGTACAGAGATGCTGGCCATCCTGGCGGCCCGTAGGCCGTCGGGTAAAGTCCACCAAGAACTACGCTCCTCTTGAACGCCGCAAGCCGCGACCTGGAGGCCGCCGTGGTCCTCCTGCGAAGCTTGCCCGTGGTGCCGCCGATGAACACGTCCTCGGAACTCGGATCCAGCATCCAGTAGTTACCTTTGCCCGGGTCGTCGTAATGTCTGGGCACTTTCACGAAACACTTGTTCAGGGAGAGGTTGTGCCTGATAGAGTTCTGCCAGCCCTGCTTGTTGTTCTCATAGTAAGGGAAGTGGCGCATGATGTACTCGTAGATGCCGTTCAGAGTCAGCCTCTTCTCTGGACTTTGACGAATGGCCATCATGATCAACGCGTTGTAACTGTACGGGGGCTTCTCGCACTTTTTCTTCTCGTCGGCGGATCGGTCTTTCGAGTCCTTCTGGTCCGGACTGGTGATCGAGCTCGCCGAGTTTCTGGAGCAATCCAAGGGCGGCGTTTCTGTGCCGCCGTCACCGGTCACGTCCAGATCACTGGAATCCTCGCTGTCGTCGACGTGGCTGATCTCCGGGGACACCGATCGGCTGTCAGCCGGTGCTGGAGTTCCGGCGCAAGCCTCCGGCAAGATGCTGCGGATGCTGAAGCTGCTCTTGAGAGCAGCTCGCGGCGGCGGCGATGCTGTCACCGTGTGCTGTTCGCCGGATCCTTCCATATTCACCATTTCTTCAAACACTCGACTTCGAAAACTTGTTGCACTTTTCGAGCTTCCCGAAACGTGCTAGGGAACACAAAAAAAGTTCACAAGGTAAACTCTACGAGTAACACACCACTAACTGCGATCTCGTACGAAATCTTAAGTTTTCTCCTCTCTTCTCTCTCTCTCTCTCTCTCTCTCAAGCGTATCTCTCTCTTGTGAACTACGAACGATGTTGCTCCAACGGAGCTATGCCGCGTTTTGCCGTCATCCCCGCCACGCCGAGTATATATATGTCCAGATGGCCACGCCTCTGTTGCCCTCGACGGCACACGCAAAGGGGCGCTCGGCCAATCGCCGTGGCCGCCCCGAGCCCTCCGCCGACACGCTCCTTTCGCCCCACCACGGTGTTTTGCGGCCAATGTTTGACAGCAAACAGTGCAAATAGCGCTGGGTTACGACGGGGGCAGGGATTGCGAAGGTGGCCGATCGGTGGTGGGGAGCGTAGCCGCGACTAAACTTCAAGCCGCGAACTCTCGTGTGCAAACAAATGCAAACGCGATATCCGTGTTTCTACGCCCTCTTATGGTGCTACCGCGGCTCTCCACGGGTGTACACCGTGCTGCTCGTCCGCGCGTGAACGCACTGTATCGGGGGGGGGGGGGGGGGAGCCCTTTGTCACTGCCGCTTCAGCCGCTGCCAATGCTCTTCGATCGAATCACTCAACCTTCGACATCGATACTCTTCCGCGATCATTCTTTGCTCACTACCCTAGAATGCAACGTTTTTCTTCTATTTTTAACTTTTACTTTGAACAACCCGGAAACTCGGTAATCCGAAAAATAGTGGAAATCTGGGAAAGAGAAGAGATTCTAGAAATCAAAATTAATAGCCTTACGCGACAGTGCTGAGCTAACTCGATCGTCTTTGCTATATGGAAATTTTCCCATTGTATTATAATAGCATTAAGGGGGTAATAAACCACAGGGGGACAATCGGCGTATAAATGGCATCTTTTGGATTAATATTTTTTCTAAGTATCACTACTCTTTCCAAGAGAAATGATGGAATGTAATATACAATACCTGTCTCTTTTATTGTCTTGCAGTACAAATCCAATTTTCGTCCACGACTTTGACAACTGTACTTTATGCGAATTCTGTGAAGTCTTTTACATATGTTTGCGTATAATGATCATATTTTACTGCACTTCGCAGATTATTATCAAATTAATTAAATATTTCTCATTGGTGTGCTTTTTAACGCGAGATCGGAACTGTTTCGAAATGTTATAGGTTATGTTATTTACAAATAATATAACCTACCAATAGTACACCGATACCCTTCTATAATGTTTCGGAACAGGTAAAATATTCCCTAGTCTCACAAAAGGCTTTTGGCTCCACTGTTATAAATTTAATACTGTTTTCCCTCTTTTTTATTACTTTAGGCGTGACTCGTTAGTCCAATTTACCTTATTTTAGCCCTAAAAGCGAAGATCCTTGGAAACGTTTCTTACCTAATCTCCTCGCAACCGATATTGATACCACCGCCATATAAATCGGTGAATCAATTGTGCCGTTTTCGGGGAACGCTATTGAAACATAGTTAACGCTACGTAGTTCTAAATAAGGAAACAATAAGGGCGGACGAAGAGAATTGAAAAGCGGCATTTCCGTGTTCTACGGGATTGATAGAACGTTCTAAGTAGCCTTAATGACTTTCCTACTACTAGCGTGTAAATTAGGGATTAAAAGGGTGGACGACCATCGGCCAGCGGAGTGGGGAAGGGTTAGTCAACCCTGTTCGTCCAAATCGGATAAACTTTGCCCACGAACATTGTTTCCATATTATTGTCGACTAACAGGATTAAATCTATCGGCGGTGCGGTGACGTTCCGATCTTCTCGCCACCCGCAAAGGAGTTACTGAGTTCTTTTCATTATTGATTCCATTAAGCCGGGTTTCGGGTCGATGTTTATAACAAATATCCTCCTCGCGAAATGGATAAAATCGTTCTTCCGAGCCACGCTTGCAAGTTTTATTTGCAGGTCGAATAGTTTATTTATACTTGGCAAGCCAATTTGGAAAATGGATCATAAAGCCGATCGGTAGTTCCGTAGCTGTAATGTTATTTATCGATCGCCCTTGGGTATTTCGTTTCGGATTGTTTTTTCCATGCGAGAAAATACAGAAGCTTTTAATTTATAACATTGCTCATAGACGGTAGGTATGCTTGTTACGCGATTATTTAGGTTAAATTAGGTTAAGTTAACCTTGCAATTACCAGGAGCTGAGATCCAGCAGTTTATTTATTGTTGGTAGACTAATTAAACAGATCATGAAGCCAAATTAGGAGTTCCAACACTATAATATTGTTTATCGATCACCCTTTGGCTTTTATTTAATAATTATTTTTATATGTATATATGTATATAGTTAAGCGTAAGTGTGTGTGTGTGTGTGCGCGCGCGTGCGCGTGCGCGAGCGCGTGTGCGTGTGTGTGTGTGTGTGTGTGTACATATACATACATACAACGTACGTATACATACTTACGCATGTTATTCGACTAAGCTCGACCATTTGAAAGTGGTGTCACGTTTTTTGAAAAGTCAATCTAGAGTTGCAGATAATCGTTTGTGTGGCCTACTTGACGATCCAGATGAAGTGCCGGTTACCTGCCGGAGAGAAAGATGTGGCTAAGCATGCTGGTGCGGCACGTTTGATCTGTATGCCATTTTACAGTCGTAACAGCGCGTATGGTGCTTCTTGGGACGAGGCTCGTTCATCGTGGAAAGAAGCACCCATGCCCCCTTGGAAAAAAATGTCTCCTAGATTTCATCTCTCGATGGGAAAACTCTTGGTGGTCAGGGAAAAAAGCCAGAACACACAGGGTGTGCGATCGAAGTTTTTGGGAAATGGTCAAGTGCATAAATATTCTAAATCGCCGTTCGGCCATGTATGATAAACAGACGCGAATTGTTGAATTGCCAAGGGCTTATATTTTTCTTAAAAGAAGGCTGATATTATTATTGAAACATAAAGAGCTTTAGCTATTCCATTGATTATTAATAACCTTAGTCGGAATAAACTTCACGTTACTGCCCGGATGTTTAATTAATTATTTAGGTTAGGTTAGATTAAGCTATCACTTATTAATTTTAGTTTTAAAAAACTTCACGCTGTTGCTCAGGCATTTAATTAATTATTAAGGTACATCGTTTTTTTTTTAATTTGAGGTACATAGTTTTTAAGGATTGTTTATCATTAATACCCCTGATAGCCAAGCTGTTCAGACAAGATTTTGCTAAAGCTTGCTGCAAAGTTTTGTTAACAAAGTGGCTACAAATCCGATACAGTAGTAATCTTATTTGATATATTCGATGATGTTAACAAATTGACAACAAAAATACAGCGACTCTGTTGTAGTAAGTTGCGACCAAATTGGCGGTTAGGTTATGCTACAATTGTTGCTATCGATTGGCACGCAACTAGTTCGATCTGGGATTATCTGGGACACCACAAACGATGCGTTCATAAAATTAAAATAACCCAACAATAATTTTGATGCATAAAAAGGTTTCTCTGCTCATCGGCGCATAATTTTATACAACTGGACACATTTTTCCGCAGAAGATAAGGAAAAACCTGGTAGCTGCCCAAGATATCACGATGATGTCGTAAAGACAAGAACGGGGCTAATGAATAGATTCGATACTCCGAGTAGAGGGGGAAGGGCCTGGAGTAGACGACGCGGAGGGAAAAGGCACGTGACGAACGTGAAAAAGGGACGAGAAGGACGACGCCGATTCCTTTCGGTTCTCGAAAAGGGGCAACGAGAACGGAGCGGGGGAACGTTTCCCGGGTCGCCGCACCGCGCCAGTGTACGTCTTTATACGACTGCCCGACGACCCCCCATTGTGAAACGTCGTCACCCCGTGGCGACCCATAGATTTAGTTGCATCCTCGCTTGCGTCCACCTTCGTGGTGCGTCCATGCTTTTCATGACTTTTCTGGGCGACTGATTCGAACGTCTCGTGATCCGAACAATCGCGACGATCCAATTACCAAAGGATGCGTCCTAATTTATGACCCGTATTGTCTTATTATGGTATTAAGTGGATTACGCGGCGCACGAAAGAGTCGGCTCTTCCGGAAATTGCTGCTACCTTTTCTCTTTTGTTATCGCCCCCCCCCCCTCCCTTCATAAATACCCGTTCCTCGTAACCTGGACGTAACGTAAATTGTTGTTTACCTCAAACAATGAAATTACGGGATAGTATATTATAAAACTTCCCGTTTACGTATTCGTTTTAAGGAACATCGAAATTTTGTTTGTGCGGTTCGACTCGAAGCCATCGCTACCTGGAAACTTCGGCGCAGGTTGCCTCGAGCGTATCAAATCTTGGTCCCAGAACGTTCATTACTTCATTATCGTAGAAGAAATTCGGATTGGTCACAGTCTCGGAAAATCGGTTGACTCGTTATTTTTTTCAACAGACCGGAACACTTTGGCCTGGCTTTCCGCGGCATACAGCTTCCGTTACAATAGGAGCGCAATAATGGCAGCGTCCAAAGAAAATGTCTTGCTTCTTTGATGGATTAACTATACTCGAAATGCGCTAAAGATTCGCGGAAAAAGAAGAGATATTGAAGTTTTTCAATTAAGATTTTAAACCATACAATTCCTACAAATAAGCCTTGTGAATAAATAAAAACATTTTAATGAAAAATAGATTTGATGTTTCCATCAAAATTAAGTTTTGAAAGAGAATTTGCCATTTGTCAAATGTAACCTCACTGGTGGGGTCGACATTAGGTATTTGTGACGCCTCGCACTACTAATTGTAAACAAAACAATATTAACCTTAATTTAAAAAATTTTCTTGGGAAAAACTTAAGAAAGAATATTAATTGAAACTAACCTAACCCTCATACACTACAAACGTAAAGGTTTTTTCTGTTAATATATTTCTATAAACAAGCCGTGTAAATAAGTAAAACAATTTCATAAAAAATAGAGTTGATATTTTCATCAAAATTAAGTTTTAAAGGAGAGTTTGCCATTTGCCAATTGTAACGCTATTGTGACGCCTTGCACTACTAATTGCAAGCAAAGAATGTTAACCTTAATATAAAGAAATTTCTTGGTAAAGACTTAAGAAAGAATAGTAACTGAAACTAACCAAACACTGATATACTACAAACGGGAAGATTTTTACTGTGAAATTGGCAAACGAATTAACTAGTGGAATACTAATTGAGCCGAAAGACAATTTGGGAGCGATCAGCAGGAGGAGGAGGTCGGAAGCCTTCCCGGAAGCATTTCAGGCGTTGTGTGCCCTCCGAACTCCAAACCCATGTCACGTCGTAGTGCTCAACGCGAGCTGCAAAAGGAGCAACCGTGGCGAATCGCGGGTAGCCCGGTCACTCATTACGTCATTATTGGAAGAGGGCGATGTAGTTTTGAAAAACTGTCGTTGCAACGCCAGGACGCCCAGGGCTTCCAGCGGCGCGGATCCGCGTGTTCTTTCTGGCTCGCCCTCGGTGGCCGTTTTCCTCGTGACGAGGAAAATCGGTTTCCCGGGAGTGCCGGCCGTCTGCGTTCCCATTATTTCATCCCCTTGTCACGCAGCCGCCTTTACGGGGGCCCGGCGCGACGCGCAGGTACCGGGAGTGGACCAACAAACGAGTCTATTTGCTCAACAAAGCGGCCTAGCATCCAGATTGCTTTCGGCGACTCTACGCGCGACAAAGAGGGCACTCCGACGTTGATTCGACCACGTGGCGGCGGGCAGGAAGTTTAAAGATCGATGATATTCTCACCTATTGTCGAACGAGACGTATACCCCCCCCCCCCCCCTCCGCCTGTATGAATATATGCATTTTGTATGCTCCGTGGTATTCGAATCGCTGAGCTGGTCTTCTTGAATTACTTCCTATACCTATGCAGACAAATTACGTGCCATCGATCGCAGGGTATACCGAGAGCTATCATGAAACGGTTTAGACGGCCGCTGTTTACCGCTTTTTTCCAATCCGTCAAACGGATCGCTCAAAGTCGAGACTTTCCTTCGTATAGCTTAAAGTCACGAGATAAACCCTTCGGTCTCGTGGACATGCTGCGCGTCCAACCATGGAGGCATCAACCTAGGGATGCCTACGATCCACGACTTTTCGTCACTACGGTCAGCAAGTCAAGCGGAGATGATCTGGCCCGGGAAACGTCGGCCGAGACGCGGCGAGAATCGAAAATGTCGGAAAGCCGAAAGAAAATCCGTGGATCTGTGGGCTTAAGCCAGTCGCAGCGGTGCGAGACTTCGTCTTCGAAGAATAAAAGACGGGGAGTAAGATAAACCAGCTAATCTTCGAACCGCTTCAGAGCACCAAGTCTTACACGGAGATGATCCACCGTGTACAAGAACGGGTTGAAGTATTAAAAAAGAAAGCCAGCGGAACTTTTGCGGGAGTGCAAGTGAAGTCTTTCCAAAAAGTCAAGCGAAATCTGACAGCAAGTAGCCACGGGGGTATGTGCCTAACGCGATTTGGGAAACTTAAAAAGTTAAGCGGCACTAGCTGGCCGAAGTCGGCTAGATAATCGGCAAAAACTTGACCGCTCGGCAGTTTCTGCACTTTCGCTATGCATGTATCGATTTCGACCGGATCTGTGGAAGTTATATTTCGTAGCTGATAAGGGGTTAGTATAAAGTTTACATGGTTTACAAACTGCAACGTTTTTTACTTAACATGGTTAACACAACGTGTAGACTCTGAAGACATAGGGAATGGAGAGAAGAGAAGAAAAGAAAAGAGATGGGAAAGGAAATAAAGACCAAAAGAATAAAAGGAGAAATTCATTTGTAGGTAGGTTAGGTTAGTTAACCCATATACAATAAAAGTATTTCCTAAACTAATGGCTTTTTAGGTATAGGTAAATAGAATACGGGCCCGTTGAAAAAAAAAACGAAGTTAACCTCGAAATGATACAGTCCAATCAACGCGTAAACTCTAATAGTGCGTTGAGACGCTTGTAGAATAATATGAAAAGTATATAAGCGAAGTGAAGAAAACAGGAAAGAAGAGAAGGATAGTAAGGAGAAGAGAAAAGGATAGAAGAGAAGGGTACATTCAGGGGGGGGGGGGTGTAAAGAAGAGAATATAGAGAGAATAGGGTAAAGAGAAGAGGAAAAAAAGACAAAAGAAGAAAAGAGAAGAAAATGGGGCACAAGAGAAAATATCCAAACCTCTATAGATGTTTTTAGTTAAAAAATTAGGAGCCAGGGAAATTAATTCTCAACTTCAGGCACAAAATAAATATACCTACCGAACGTAGTTTGAATATACCTATGCGACTGTACAATTGCAAAAAATGTTTGTTCACTTTTTGCTCGGCGACTAAAAGAGTTTGAAAAGACGCGGAAAGACTTGTGGCTGCCAAAGGCAGCGAGTACAGTCCTGTTTCGTTATGGTGCGGAGATCCTCCAACTCGGGCTGTCGTCTTTGCTTTCACATCGATTCCTGAATTCGAGGATTATCATCCCTCGTTCGGCCCCTAATCGGGATTAGTTTGTCCTCGAATGCTGGCACGGTACAGTCCGAGTGGTTTGTAAAAATAATACACCAGCGTCGGCGCGAGAGAGACCGTCGCTGAATGCGATGGGGTGGTCTGTTGTCCGGCTACTTTAGCTTGTCTTCCTAAACACGGGGCGGCGTATACTTTTGTAAGAATTAGAGAACTTTTATTCATTCTCGTTTTCAGCGTAACTCTGGGAAACGGGATAGATCAACGACACCCGTACAAACGAGACCCTTTCGATTTCCCAGAGAAATCAGTAACCCTTTCAATGTGTCAAGGCCAATCTGGTTAAGCGTTAAAGTCAGGATTTCGCTTTTTCTCGTTTCAGTCTCAATTCACAGTCGTGCGGAGATCAACAAAGAAAACAGGATTATCCCTTTCATATGTTACTGGATATTTTTCTATGCGCGGGATGATAATATGCACGGTAAGTACCCTTAATATTTAATATGGTCCGCGCCCTAATTCTTATATGATAAAAACATGTGAATGCATAAAGTAATTAATATTCAGCAGTACCGCGTGTAGAGCTTTTTGGGCCATAGGAATTCAAATAAAAATCGGGGCCTTACATAAACAGTAATGAGTACCCACAATAGATACCTCCAAATATTGCAATGACGTTTCAATAAAGGTATTCTTTTTTTTTAATTAAATTTAGAAATCAAAGCCAGTAGGATTGACTTACTTCATGCAGCGATGACAAATCCCTCTATGCGTGCCCCTTCTTTTATGGTGCCCTAAGCATGTGCCTATTTTGGCTAGTGGTAAACGTGGCCTTGGTATTTAGGTACTTTGGCCTAACTCAGACGGACTACTTTTGAACCAACCGACAACCACAGAACAGTGGTTCGTTTGCGAAAGAAGATAAAAACAAGGAAATATGTACGATTCCATGTTTCCATCTTCTATCGACTGCATGCGAACCACCGTTTTGTGGTTGTCGCATGGTTCAACAGTGGCCCGTCCCAGTTAGTCCTTTGTGCCAGAATTTCGTTCTGCGCTACGCGACGATTCTCTATCGGCTTGCATTCTTGTTTATCGAAGCAAGCAAGGCTGCAACTGTTTAACAAAGAAACAACAAAATCATCACCGGCTGCTGCGTCGAGTTTGATCTGTGGTCCACACTAGATACTTAGCCTTGATGGACTCTATTGACAGACAAAGCAGTTAAAACTGGCCTCGTTGAGGCTATAAAACGATTGATTCTAATGCAGCCAACTGGTCTGACGAAAGAAAGCCAATATTTGCACGCACAAAAGATGGATCATAGAATGTCGAGCGGCTAAGTGATTCAATTCGCTCAACGTCCGGCAACTTCGTGTTTCAACAGGTCTTATCCCTTTCATTCCGATTCGTCCATCGCCACTGTTGAATACACTTTTATTTCTTAATCTACTCGCAACACTCCATTAGCGTAAACATATTTCAATTCGAATAGTGGAACGATCGAAAGTACGTAAGGAGGTTAGAATCTGATAATAAAAAAATGTTTTTGCCACCAGTGCGTGTTTTATAGCTTGAACAACCCATTTGGAACAACATTTAGGAGGGTTTTAAATTCAGCTTCAGGTACACAGATCCAATCCCTAAGTGTAATTGGAAAACTGATTGCTAAAGTTATTAAAACGTGTAAGTACTAAGCAAAAGCCACATGATTAACATTTTCTTTTATTGTTATATCAAATTTGTAGAAGTTCATATGTTCGCAGGTTAAGTTAAGGTACCCTATAAACTGTAATTAGGTTAGGTTAGTTAATCTATACAAAACAAAAATATGTCTTAAACTAATGGTTTTCGGATGGACTTCATTTAAAAAAAAGGAAGTTGACCTCCAAATGATACATATATCGTACGTTTTATTTAAACTTACCACAAGTATAAATTAGGTTAGGTTGTACACATACATGTAGAAACATTGCGAAATAAAATTAAAATTGTAGAAATTTGTAAAATCCTTCGTTTTCAAAATGAAAGCCTGAAACCTGACCTACCCTAACCTGTATCAAGAATTCCTCCTTCGTTGAAAAACGACTGTATTTTATTTAAAACAGTCCGTCACAAAACAGCTTTCTGCCAGAGTTTCGAATTTTTTCTTCGCTTAGACCTGAGGTAAATAGTTTGGCCATTACGGAAATAGAGACCTTGAGAATTTTTGCGGCCAAAGTTATTACAAGAACGAAATAGAATTCGAGCGTATTTGCGGAGGCACGGTGGTGTGAAGGGTCCACTGTGCGAGCGCTGATTGGGGAGAGCTTATAAATTTTTTCCACTCATAAACCGAGGAATAACGTCGTAAACCATGGTTCCGCAGCTATCGCGTCTTTGCTTGGGGTCATATTGCTGGCGGCCGCACGAAAACCACAGAGGATCCACTATAAATATGTAACCAACGACCGCAATACGGCGGTGGCTAGGTTTTACGAAGTTACCTGGGGAAACGAGTAACTTCAACGCTGGTCCTCGCAACCCTCTATAAAATTGTGCAATACAAAACAAGAAGTGGTCACTTTGGATTTAGGGGAACTCAATTTTCGGAGAGAAACGGTGTCCGAATACTCTCAATGCGAGGGTAAGCAAGGGAAGAAATATGCACGTGGTAGTTGAAAGGGCTCAGAGGTTTGCGTACCTCTATACTCTGTGCGGTCCGTGTCAACCGATTTTTAGATTGCAATCTATAGCGATAAATAATTACTGACAACAATAGTCGTACTAAGGATCAGAGATTAAACAAATAGTGTTAAAAATTATTGGAAGTATTTTTATTGAGAGTTTGACAATGTTGCAATTACTTTTACACACGTAGTTCACTCCATCGTCACCGAACACACAAAAAGGTATCAATAGAAATGGGCGTCGCACAAGCGACTACCAACGCGACCGCATGGTAAACTAGGCTACATAACAGTACACGATTATCGATAGGTGTCGCGATTACCTGCTCCTACAAATACTAATGAAGCTTACGATACTATAGTAAGGGAGACTGGAGCAAAATTGACTTAGTTCTGAAACGAATTATATTAAATTTATTGTAACATAATAATTATAATTCAAAAGCTGGATGTGCAAAAAATCCTGTTTATAGAGCACGGAACATTAGAATGACAGATGAGCGCCAGCACAGTTTGCGGCCCCTGCGGCAGAGGGGTTAGCGCAAAGGATATGGGATATTATAGAAATATTGCGACTACCATCGACTTTTTCCTGCTCGTGAAGCGAATATGAATCCGGATCATGCTGCTCGCTATAAGGTTTCCTCTTTTTCTTCTTAGAGGCATCGGTAATTGGGGTCTTGTTACATCCATAAAAAGCTACTATGGCATATTTCATCTGAATTTATGTCTATGTACATCACTGCCTTCCTAACTGGTGTCAATATTTATAGCTTGTCGTTAATTTGCGAATAGATCGGCTTCGGCACCACTTGAGATATTTTTAAAACTAACACGTGTAGACATTATGAAGCTAAAACTGCAATTTTCTATTTTATATCATGCAGGAATATAATAGAATGTCAATTACTAATACTTTTGTTAACTTAAACATGTTTGGTACTCGTTTGTTGCACTTCTTTGTCCTCCTCAGGAATACCTAATGAGCTTAGTGTGACGCCATTAATAGGTGCGACAATTGTTTTTTTTTTTAGTGGAATTGGAAAAGGATGGTCTGTCTGGAAAATAAATAGGCCTTGATGTTACATATTAATAAAAGAGTTTCTGTGTTTGAGTAACGAAATATCAGCTTAATCCGGTTAGCGAAATCTCATTTAAGGGATTAGCTTATAGTGCCATATAATAGCGTCGGATTCTCCTAGCCATTTAAGGTCGTCAGACAAAAGGGAACAGCCCCCATTAATAGTAATGACTGAACCGTTCCTAGTCTTCAGATCAATATTGTTTACACATTACAAATATTTGGCTTTAGAAAATACCATTAAAAATCTTGTTTTTTTACACTTTGTAAATTCATTTTTCTTTCATTTATTAATAAGACAAAATTTAAATGCCATTGGATTATGTATTGAATCATGACCGATCATGTATTGAAAAATATCTTAGTTTGGCTGTTAAAAAAGCATAGTTGCCGATACTATCGTATAACCTTTATTCGATCTTCATACAGGCATTCACCAACTAATCTATAGTCAGATCTGAGGGTCGAAACGAAATCTAAAATTTTTGCAAGCCCATTGATACGCGATGTTTTTGTAAGCATGTAACTATCGAAAAGTCCAGACAGCCTCGTAATTCGATATCGCGTGTATATACGCCATAGATGATATCTCGGAAGATGCAGCACTGCTTTCCTTCATATTACGAACACAATGGAGCTTTGTCTGTAATCCGATCAGTCCCTTAGACACGAGTTCTAGCAAGATGTATCGAAAGGAAAGCGAGATCAGTAACCATTTTCCTACTTACAATGCGATTTGTTTATGTTCCTTCAACTAAAAGAAAAGGAACAATCTCAGCAACAAATACCTAATGCATTAAAAACGATTTAATTTGTGACACTAATTTAGAAGTAAAACCAGAGCGCCGAAAAAAGATTAACGTTCTCGAAAAAAGATTGATCACTCTGATTTCTCATTACAACACCTCTTGGCATGATGGCTTGAGAGTAGAATGAAGCGCTTCCAGCTGCGACGTCTATTACCAGAGGCTCCACCTGGAAATTAGGCGCATACTTTACGGAGGCAGTATCGCATCTGATTGCCAGTCCATTTGTTGCGAGATGTATCGCGACGACAGTTTCAAAGTGAATCCTAAGGAGGACACATGGTCCGAAGAATACACCTCCCCCAGAGGCGTGAATACCGAGATGATTGGATAAAGAGGACGCCTCCGGCGGGGTTTCATTACGATTCTCAGCTCTGAAGTAACCGGGCCAGGCCCGCCACAATGAGCCACTCTGCGAATACATTGACCTATACGCGCGCCCCGCTGCGGATTTGACGAAAAAGGGAAACGTAGTGTCGCGCGTCTTTTTCACCTAGGTCGGGCCGGGCCAACAGCTCGCTCTCAATGGGAAACGAGTAAGCGTCGTGCGAACAGTGACCGGTGGATAACAACGGAAGATGAAGTCGTTAAATTCGTACGTCGGCGCGCGTACCGTTGCTCCTGCTTTGGATCCTTCGAAACAGGAAGTAGTTCTCTCACGGGGGCCAGATATGGTCATGGGGGAAAGACATTCAGTCTTGCGCTACAGAAACTTCCTTGTAGGGGTAGTGTTAATGGAACGACGGGATCTTTGGTCGCGTGACACGCCGAACTGCCATGTTCCGTATTTCGAGAGGCACCTACATTTTGATGAATCATTTATTAGACTTTTGGCGGGCATAAAATTTGCTATTGAAAAAATCCAACAACATTCATACTATCGCGTATGAAAAGGCTTAAACCTCACAGAGTTCATATTTTCAGGCTTGATGTCTCAAACCTTTCGCTACCAATGACATATGCAACAAACCCTGAGAGTCAAGCTGTTCGGACGAGATTTTGCTAAAGTCTGCTACAAATTTTTGTTGACCGAATGGCTACTTTGATACGGTATTTGGTAGGTAGGTATAGGTGTTTACCTACTTCAGAAGTGCTTAAAACTAATTTTTCGAAATTGAAGTTATGACTAATCATCGAAAGAAATATCACTAATTAGTAATTAGTTAGTATTACCAGGTTAGTATCTACCTATATAGGTACAGTATAGGTACTTACCTACTTCGGAGGTGCTTAAGAATAATTTTTCGAAATTGAAGTTGTGACTAATCATCGAAGGAAATATCACTAACTAGTAGTTAGTTAGTATTGTCAGGTTAGTATTTACCTACTATAGCTTAGCAATTCTACCTTAACTACCTATCTTAACAATTGGCATCGACGTGAAATAGTTTAACAAGGGTACCCTTGATATAGCGTTAGTCGTTCCATTTACAGTAGTAGTTTAGTGTAAGTATACACTGTTCAATCAAACAAACTAGTGTCTATAGTTTATTTACACGTTGTGTTGCTTTAAAGTGCCGGATAGGCAGCAAGATGAAGTCTCCGATCTTATGTTACCCGAGCCAGACTTCGTAGAATCACCGAGTCGACGGATGTAAATCTTATTTAGCAAGATTAGAATCGGAGTTATGAGTGGAGGAATGCGTTAACCCAACGATTAGCTGATTCATGCGTTCATTATTCTATCACAGTGGACCATTCGCACCCGAAAAAAAACCTAGCAGGCTTCACAGCGGTGACGATTAACTATCAAAACATAATTTAATTTACAAGATAAATGATAAATAATACCGTCCTTACCACTACTTTTCGACTTACAGCCATGACGAACCAGTTGTATACCAATCTACAGCCGTTTAGTGGCAGCAGTTGTAATATATCTGTCCACCAATTTGCTCGCAAGTTATATCAACAAAACCTGCTAATTCCTGCTGTCAACTTACAAATATCATCGGATGTACTAATAAAAATCACTTTTGTGATTCTTTTCCGCCAGCAGTGTGGCCGTCATTGACGTGTTCAATGATAAAACATATCCCCAAAATCTTCGACAACACAAATTAGTCAAAAGTCGAAACCAAGTTAGTTTAAGAAGCGTCGATATAAGTAGGACAGGGGCGGTGGCAAATGCTACTTGTCTCTGACGCCCGTCACTCACACGCGCGTACGATAAACGCGTCTATGGATCACGGATACTTGAGATATACGTGGCATACATATGTAATGTCGAAAAAAATGTTCTCCGCGATGGAGAGGAAAGAAGTTTACATTTGGTAAGTCGCGACTGGTGGCGGTGCTTCAAAGCGATCGCGTGTTTTGCTAACATCTCCGAAAACAAAGTGTAAACTAACTAGACGTCCAGCTAATGTTTACTCAGCACCGAGGATCCCGCCGCGGGAGAGCCGAGTCGCTCCACGGTGCAATAACAATCGTGCTTGCATCTTTTTATCATGACCCGTGAAATGTCAGGTTAGGACGTCGCATCGTCTCATCGTGTGCTACGAATATCTTAACCTGTCGGGTAGGTAATAGGATCCTGCCGGGGTCGGTTTCCACTCGCGTTCTGTTATCACTCGTAACGAGCACTCGAAAATAACTTTCTATTTCGATCCTGATTATTGGTGAGCCGATGCTTATGGAGGAAGAAAAAAATTGAAAAGAGATGAAATTGACAAAATAAGATGAAAAATCTGTGAAAGGGACAGTACTGCTTGTATGTACTTATTCCAAGGATAAAGATTTTTCGTTTTAGTTTAAACCTAACCTAACCTACACACCCCTGATTTAATGGCTAAATTTGCAAACGGCTGGCCGTTTGTTGGCTACCGCGTTGACACCAACGTATGCTGCGACCAGTTGATTGCCTTCTGGCAAACCTAATCCCAACCGAAACTACATACCCGTGATTTAAATGGCTGACGTTGCCAACGGTTGGCCGCTTGTTGGCTGCCGCGTTGGCATCAACGTACGCTGCGAACAGTTGGTTGACTTCTAGCCGCGAATTTTGCGCCGGATGTCGACTATGCCAACATAACGTTGCTTGACTTTTGCAACTGTTGCGACCAATTGGCACCCAACCGGAGTATTAGGGTGGTTCACATATTGCTAAATCTTAAGAATACTGGTTGGCCAATAATAATTGTAATAATAATGATATTAGAATTAATATTATTAATAACAATTAATTATTGTACTTCATCAATTTATATGCAAAATTTATAGGACACCGTTAATTATTCCATCGAACGAGTTCGGTGTTGATACACAAATATGTAGCGCAAAGTTGAATTTCGGTATCTTTATGGGTGTAATCTGTTAAGCGTAAGATTTACGAGGAAAACACTGCCCGAACCGCTTGAATCAAAGTTAAACGAAAATACTTGGAAGTTTGGGCGAAAAAACACGGGACAAAGCTCCCCCGAAAGAGGAGGGCTGGTGCTTGTCAGTTGGTAGACCGATCAGAGAGGCGAGAAGCTTCTGAGAAACTCGACCAGCGTCATTGGATCGTATGAATTCTTGACGAGAAAAAAGGGAATGATCGTGCGGGCCGCTCTACCGACACGCCGACGATAAACAAACTACTTCGAGGGGGAAAGCTACTCCAAATCTTTGAAGATCTGCCGTTGATTAATTCCAGTAGGCAAGAACGAGCTGTCGGGCCGTTTTGATGCTGGCGCTTCGGAGTACAATTAGAACATGATTCGGTTCCGGGTATATCGATGCCGACTCGGTTCAACCCACAAAATATTTTTGTCTGTATTCGTGGATCATCGTGCTTTTTTGAAGATACACGATTTCATCAATTTTTATAGGGGAAAACAGGTTTAGACGGGGACGATAAGCAAAAATGGCTATAAAACATTGAGTTTGTTGATTATGTACTTTTAAAAAATACTATAATATAGTGTTAGTATCTAGCTATTAAGGTACAATGAAGCAAATGTTCTAACTTCACTATAAATAACACAAAGAGTAGTTTTGAAAATTGTGCCGATGCCCAGCCTTGCCCAACACTCGGCGCAAAATAGGTTACCGCTACTATCTCCCATAGTTGTATATGAAATATGTTTAAATAGCACAAATAATTGTAAATAACAAATATGTGAATGGCGTAAATAGTTGTACGATTATAAAACCCCTTTGTGCCCACCTTTCCCTATTAGTAGTTAATAAGGGTGGGGCCGATGGGGTTGTGTAATGAAGGAAATGTCAAGATAACAGATCATGCAACACAAAAAAGGTGGAAGAACTATTACTGCTGCCATTATCTCATTTAATACAATTAAAATCTACTGAAAAGATGAAAAAAGCACAAAGCATCGATTCGAAACACAAAATCATGGATAGGTGCTTTAAAGCGTGCAGCGATGGTGCACGAGGACGGAATAATGGCATGGGTTTTATGGGAGCACTCCGGAAGCTCCGTACCAGGTTATCATCGATCGGTCCTTCCGGAACAAATTTCCGGCAATGGGATGCCCAGCGTCGCGTAGAAAAGGCATCACGCTGAGGAAAATCACCAGGATCTCTAGAGCATTGTTCCCGGGACACGCGCGCCTGGCGCGGCTTCGGCATTCACGTTTCCAGCATTTACCGTGTCCATTTTCGTAAACTGATCAGCCCCCTTCTGGGGCTCCGACCTTCTGCCTATGGACACTATTTTTTTTTCGTTACAGGACATATGGACAGAAAAGTATTTGTAAAAATGAGCAATTGTATTACATTACGGTTTGCATAATATTCCTGCCAATTTGAAGTATTAGGGAAACAAACGTCTAGGGAAACAATAAAGTCTTCTCTCTCTTTTTAAATATTGCATAAATATTTTTTAAATTATTAGATCACTCTATAGTGTAAATGAGTTTGTTTTACAAAAAGAATAAGTATAATTCTAACTTAAATATAAGTAAACAAAAAAAGCTATTTTTCTCGCTTCACTGTTCGTGAAAAATACGAACAAAATTTCAACTTTATTGCTCGGTGTACCGCTGCGGGAAGTGCTCTTGACCTTGTCGACTTTCGTTCGCCCTCACAGCGGGGAAAGAGAACGGGATGCAACGACCGGCGCGGCGTGCCGCGGTGCAAAAGCGTTCGGGGGATGGCCCATTGTGGGACAGCGCGAGACGCTCATGTACCCTGAAATTGCAAATAACGCAAGGTTCGGGTAGACCATTTTCTCGTTTGGTTTACGAGCAGCGTGTTGCTTTTTGGGACTTCTAGCGCAGCAGGATCGCGCAGAATGGACGGCCAACCGAGGTAGCAACGCCTCCTCCTGCCGACAGCTCGATTATCACGCTTGACACGCGCTTTGAATGTGTTTCCACTTCCGATTCTTCTTCATGTCTCGGGTTTAGGATTTTAACAATTACCACTGCAAGGTATGCACGTGATGCTGCCTGTACATACTTTTGCAAATAATAGGTATTTGCAACGTTGACAATGTTCACAAGCAGCTTGCAAATTTTCTATAATCATTGCTCAACCCTTTCGCGAATACTGATTGTACGTGACATACAGATACAGCATGCGATCGTAATTACGCCAAACGATGCCTATCGAGGTGACGCTTCTGAATAAGAGTTGGGCAAATTTTATTCGAATAACAAATAATGCAGAACGAACAACAAGTTGGTACCTAATGAATAGCGAGTAACGAGTAGCAACGAGTAATAGCGAGGAGGCGCGAGTAAGAACGAGTAGCAACTAGTAGTATCAAGTAATAACGAGTAGCGCATAATAGCAACTAGCAACGAGTAATAACGTGTAGCAACGAGTAGTAACGTATAGTAACGAGTATTTAGCAATGTGCAATAATGAGTAGCAACGAGTAGCAACAAGTAATATCAAGTAGCCGCGAATAATAATGAGAAGGAGTGAGTATAGCGCGTAGAAACGGGTAATAGCGAGGAAGAGCGAGTAATAACGAGTATGAGTAAGTAGTAATGTGTAACTACGAGTAGTAATGGGTAGCAACGAATAATAACGAGTAACGAGTAGTAATAAGAAGAATAATAAGAAGTAACGAATGAGTAGCAAGTTATCGGGTAACGATTAAATAATGTAGTACTCACTCAGCTGATATCTCAATCTCAAATAAGGAAAGAGAATAAACAGGTATTAGATAGGGTACCTATTTCTAAATAGGTACACCTATTTCTATCCCTCCTATCAGTGGAAAATCAATTCCCATACTGTTCGCGATTAGTTGATCTTCAGAAATTGAAACGATTTTCTGAATAATACACAAATTAAATGATTATCTGGATGCGATATTATGTACAACTATGACATACATAAGTAGGTATCTACATGTAAATAATGTGAAAAACTTAGCACTTGATTTTATTTTCTCCTCGCACAATAAACTCCGCCAGTGAAGCCGAAGGAAACAGTATGTATCCGTTGTCAAAGAAGCAGGGTAACTATAGATAGAATTATGAATAACAGATTCACCGAATGCATAATAATGTGTTTCAAAAACTGGAAGTTGTTTGCAAGAAACTTTTCCCATGGAGAAGAGATTCTTCAATTCAATAGCAATCATGTAGCATTCACTCCGGACTCGCATGCAAATCACGCTTTACAAAGCCCCGTTTTTCTTTTGCGGAGAGCCTCTTTTAGGGATCATCCGATGATCCATCACTTTGTGGAAGAAAGTTTCGAAGTCACTCTTTTGAAACTGCAACAATTGAATGTGGTACAAATCGAGGTCTCGATATTCCATGCCTCTACTTTTCGATCATCGAGTTCTACCAAGGATGCATTTCCTGAACATGATGTTGTTCTAAATTCGTTACTACACGAATTTGTTGTGCATTATCTAATAAAGATACAAAGCTAATGTTTTCAGATTTTATAATGTTTCGATACTTTACCCATCTTCGCTTGTAACGAATTAAACAAATACTGCGCGAAAAGAAATCCAACTGTATGTACATACATAGATTGTATAGGGTTGTATAGGTTAGTTATAGGTTAGTACTCAGCTTGCGTCGCGCGACATACGTGCATTCATTATAACCGTGTAAAATAATTTAATAGCCAGTGTTCAGAGGGACACGCAGCGCGTGTAAAAAACTATTTGACTTGTCTTCGCGTAGGTCTGAGAAATTGTAAGATTCATGGGGAACAGAATCCAGCTTGTCGTTGAAAGTAAGTTGAACCGGAACCGATATATAACACGCGCTTCTCGAATGTGCCTCACATTTCGTCGGCAGGTCGACAATCCCTCAGATCTACGACCGGGCAGTAACTGGGACGACATTTTCCACCTTGCACGAAAAATGATACGCCTGCTTCGACAGAGGTTTTTACAAATAGCCTTCTTAGCACTCGATTATACATCAAAGTGGTTAATCCTTCCAGAAGGAAGGCGCGGACGTGCACCGTCCCTATTTAGACCTTCTCCTAACTCTTCCGGCTAATTTCTATTCCACTATAATTAGAAACTTTACTCCAGTATTTCGGGGAAACATGAGTTTGTGCTCGAAATGCCATTGTTTATTGCGAGGTAATTGTCCGTGGTTATTCTGGTACGGCAATATTACTGTAATATTTTATTTAACCTACCTTTAGAATACATTTTTAGGAAAATAGATTTTAAAGTAATGCAGCTGTAACAAATATGGAAAAGTATTTGAAATTTTAATATTAATAATATTGCTGTAGCTAATTGGTTTGCAATAATTTCGAATAAATCATTTCTTGATGGATAGTGCCGTTTATAATATAATAGGTATAGGTACCTACAATACATAATATCTTCTTATCGCGTTAAGTGAAATTTTATAATAAATATCAAAATAAAGTATTAATTTAAAACCTTTTATAATTTGATTAAGCTACGTGCTCTTCGTCAGTGTCTTTGCAAAGGTGGTGTAGTTTGGTTTATGCGTCAAGTTTTGTCAACAGTGCTAGCTTCTAAATTATTGTATAACAGATAGATTTCTGACATCTACTTTGAATGCAAATTGAATACAATTAGTTGTTGAATATAAAAATAGCAATGAGTAGTAGCGATGAGGAGCAAGTAAAAACGATTAGCAACGAGTAGCAACTAGTAGCATCAAATAATAACGAGTAGCAGCGAATAATAGCAAGTAGCAATGAGTAATAGCGAGTAGCAACGAGTAATAGCGAGGAGAAGCGAGCAATAGTGAGTAGCAACCAGTAATAACGAGTAGCAACGAGTAATAACGAGTAGCAACGAGTAATAAATATTTTATACCCTGTCTTTGCAAAGGTGGCATCTGTGTGCCAACTTTTATATTATTTTATAAAAGATAGATTTGTGACATTTGCTTTGAATAAAAATTGAGTATGTACGTATTTCATTTCTTTACACAAGTCTATTACTCTCGCTGAAACTACAAAAATCGTATTTTTATTTTTTTTTTACAAATACGACTGGCAGCTATCTTCTTAGGATGAATTTAAACCGAACATACGAAATCGTCCGTTCGCTCCACCACTTCCAAAAATTTGTACTCTTTTCGTTGTTTTTTTTTTTTTTGTTACTGCTGGATTGTAGTGATTACGAATTTTTGAGAGTGAGGACGAACGAACAAACTTGTATGTTCGGTCTAAATGCACCCTTATGCATTCTGCAATCATTATCCTACGCCATGGATAAACAAAACTTACCCCTGTGAAATGTAACAAGAATAATAAAAGTGAGGAAATTGTACAGAACGGGGGAAACCTATAAATGAAGAGAAAAAGGAGAAGGCGAATCTGACTGTCAAGTATGTTTCGATATAAATACACCGATCTCTACTGCGGCAGCTAATTAGTTTGTACAAGTCCATTCCAGTGGACAGACTGATCTCATGCGACGCGTCGTTGAGTTTATTCACTCCCATATTTTTTTCGCTTAATGACCATATGATATCAGTCTTTATGAACGACTTCGTTCGTTAAGTCTCTCTGAGCCGATTTTTTTTACCCAACCAAAAAGAGATTATTGCATTAAAATGAAGTCTATCATTCTGTGACGTAATTTCTTTGCAAGTAGCTGGGTATATTGGGGAACGGGCAATGTGCTATTGCAAATTTTTTTTTTTTGCAAACTAAACCACCTAATTACTTATCTCATATCTGTAGGTACGTATTTGTTCTGAGAATATCAGTCTAAGTACTTCACTGTAAAAATTTTTACAACGGTCGTTGAATTTGTGAATTCATGAAGCCGCGAATCCGAGAAACCATAAATTCTTGAAATATTGAACCTTTGAACCCTTAAACCCTTGAGTTCTTGAGCTCTTGAGTTCATGAGTTCTTGAGTCCTCAAATCCTTGAATTCTTGAATTTTTGGACTCCGGACTTCTTCAATTCTTGAAGCTGCTATTTGACCCATTTCGCGTAAAATGTTACTTAACGAAAAGGCAGATGCCATAATCGTTTAGGATACCGATGCTGCCTTTCAAAAGATGATAAAAAAAGAATGAGAGAAACACATTGGAATGGTAGATTTTCGAGAAAGTTCGAGGAATAACGATCCAGTGGACGATGTTTGTGTCGCGTGCTCGTATTTCTCGTAGGGAGCACTGCACACGGTGAGCTTACACCCTCGCCGCATAATGCAAGCATCGGTCTCGTTAAGGGGATCTGCAGCGGCGTATTGTCGACGCTAACAAGCGCTAAATAGAGTACCGGGAGAAATCGTGTGGACACTCGCCACCTTCACACACACACATACCTACAATTCACGAGCATACGGACAACGAATTTAACGGAAAACTCTTTACACAAAGAGCGGACGTTGTACTTGTCCATGCGCTTGGACACAACAAGAAACATTTGGACATCGGATGGAAAGTGTAATTGCTGTGCAGAGCTGGTTAAATTGTGGGTTCAGGGTATAAAGTATGGATGAAAGTATTACAATTAATGACCGATGGAAATTGTTATTATTATACAGTAGGTGGGTTAATTTGTGAATTTTCTGTTCCATTTTGTAATCCTTTCGCACTACGTCAGAGAATGTTTTATGCATTTTGTTGATCAGTGTAAAACAGATGTTTCCTGCATCAAATTAAGAGCGGTTTAGTTCGAAATGTATCGTTGCATTAAATATTTCCGTAGTTTTTAATTGCGTCGCGTGCGCGCATTACTCGTTACGTACACAATACACTCGTGCAGTGGCCCTTATTTGTCGGCAAAAAGAGAAAATGCAAAAGAAAAAGCCGCGGGGCGTCCCAGCCGTGTATCATCCCGCAGTGCTACTGTATAAAAAAAACGAATGAAGGAGGGCTGTGAAAAGGAGGGTGGTTGTTAAGTTGCCCGACAGATGCCTAGCCACGTGAATCCGCCACCTAAATACCTAACTTCCTCTCCCCTCGTAGATTTGTATTTCCACTTCTCGAAATTCAATTTCCCTTTGCGTACTGAAGCAGCCCCGTTTGTTGCAAATAGAACGTACAACACCTATAATTTCCCAATCTGTAGCAGTCCTGTGAATCAAACAATGCTATTATACATGCACTTTAATATTGGGACACTATTCACTATAGGGACCATTTGTAAATTTATCGATGTGTGATTTCGCGAACTTGTGAGTTCGTGCATTTGCTGACATATGAACTTATGAATTCGCGAATTTGTTAACATCTAAACTCGTGAATTCGTAAACTTGTGAATTTGTGATTTCGTAGAATTGCGACCGTGTGACCTTGAGAACTTGTAAATTCATGAACATGTGAACTCGTGAATTTCTGAATTCGTGGATTTTTTAACGCGTGACTTTAAGAACTTGTAAATTCGTGAACACGTGAACTCGTGAATGTCTGAACTTGTTAACATGCGAACTTATGAACTAGTGAATTTGTGTTTTGTTAACGTGTGAATTTGTAAATTCGTGAACATCTGAACTCGTGAATTCGTGGACTTGTTGACATGTGAATTTATGAACTGGTGAATTTGTGAATTCGCTAATTTGTTAACGTTTGAACTTGCAAATTTGTGGATTTGTTAGCATATGAATTTATGAACTTGAGAATTTGTTAACCTGCGAACTAGTAAATTTGTTAACACGTGGACTTGTGAATTTGTTAACATATGAACTTGTAAATTAATGAATTTGTAAACTTGTGAACTTGTTAACATGTGAACTTTTGAATTTGTAGCACGCAGACTTCTGAATTTGTTGACATGTGAACTTGTGAATTCGCAAACTTGTAAATCCGTGGATTTGTTAACACGTGCACTTTTAAATTTGTGAATTATGAGAAATCGTAAACATATTCTGATAAGATAAAAAAGAATATGAAAGGCCATGATTCATCCCAGCAAACTGCCATACGTTTTCATGAACCCAACAATGCTGCACAGAAATATTCAAACCCTTTTAGAAATGTTGAAGTTAAACACTTTTGTTTTGTCACATTGTAATTGTAATATTATTTACGATGAAGTGCGAAAATGTTTAATTGTACATTACATTGTTGCATAGCCAACTACAGTTAAAAACCACAGGAAATTTTTGACCACCCTTTTGCCAATACTTCCAACACCGAAACGCATTGAAATGAAACGAATGGTCAGCCAGGAGATGCGATGCTGATGAAATTTAAATTAGATACTCGAACTTGTAGCAATTGTCGGAAACGGTGAATAGGATCAGAAAAGCGCATCACCTGGTGCCGACTATTAAGACGTCGTTTGCCCGAATGGTGTTAAAAACTTCCCCGGTGATCCTTTGCGCATTCTACCTATTCTTGGTGCCGAGCACGCTTCGTAAGAAGGATCCAAGCGAGAGAGGAAAGCAGCAACGACGGTGTGAGGCTGGTAAGAATGGACAAAACGCGCGCACGCCCCATTATATGGATAGGTAACGCAAATCTGTTCGGCCTTTGAACGAACTGTAACGATCGGGGACTTTTACACTGGCTCCAGGGAACATTTTCACCTGCCCGTCCGACAACAACCCCCGATCGAGGTGGGCATCGCTAACGAGCCTTTGAAAACGACCGTTCTTCTCCACGCGCTGAATATCATTTTCGCCGTGCCGATCGTGTATACGTGACTTTCCTAGACTTGCCCCACAGAGCTTTCATTCAACCTTTTTTCACGTGCACTGTCACTGCCCACAAACCTTTCCATCAAGTCGACCAGCTGCCACTTACTTCTGTGTGTATGTAGATCAAACGAGGAACGCGCCTACAACTATAGAATACAATGTTTATTGGGCGGTGAAGCTGTATACCTACAAAGAAAAACTTGTGTTTAGAAATGGGACAGTGGAGCACTGATTGTATGAAGGGAGAGGACAGATTTTTGAGAATAAAGATAGTATGGACAATTTAATTGTAATTATTGTATAAAGTAATGGATGATATTTAGAAAATTGAAATTGATGTGTTCGAAGATCGATATTAGATTATTAAAACCTACATGACCAGTTTAGAAGGAAGATATATTAATTTTAATATTTGTGATTACGTCAATTTTATATACCACAGCATCCGACTGCTGCTTAAACTTTTGTTTAAGAACAAATTCTTAAGAATAGTCATGGTATGAACAATTTAACTTTAATTATTGTACAAAGAAGTGGATGATGTTTAGAACAATTAAATTCAAATGTTCGAAGAGCGAGATTAGATTATTAAAAGCTACATCAATCATTTATAAGATACCTATCTACGCTTATTAACTTTTTTTTTAAAAGCACATGGCTGCTGCAAAATCCTCAAAAATTCTAAATCGTACAATTACCTTGATAATTCTCTAATATTCGCATACACTTTGTACAATGACAAAATTTTGTGTTATCACCGAATAATGAGCAACATTATTCATTTTTCATTTTGGGTAGTACTGTGATTTACTCTATTTCAAAGTAATTTTCTTTTTTTTCTAATAAATGTGAAAGTTGTTCATGTTTAACAATATAGGTATTATTCTGCGATATTTCTTTGTGTAAGTACATACGTGTATAATTTCAAGCGAAATCTTGTATTACAGTGTTATTCACAAGAATTATTATACTATTCGAATTGTATTCAAATTTCTTTACAGATTTTATTGTATATAACTAAATAAAATTAAATCTAGTAAATAATAAACATCTAAAAATATCTAATCAATAGATGTCTGGTAAAATTAATAGGTTGTGCTTTCTTTTATAAAACAGCTTAATTATGCGTGTTCATTGTGACTTATGTTATTTAATTATGACAGGTATACAACATTATTTTTTGTTCAGTTTATGAAGAAAAAATATTTGTATGTAATAAAAATGACAGATTTTCTCAAAATTATTGACTAATTGTATCCTTTAACGACGAAGAGTAAAATACTTAAAAGAGTACCTTCATATCTACAAATCTGACTAATAGTCCTGCAGCACAAACTTATCTTTTCCCAACGATAATAAATACGTTGTTGTTTTTATGTTTTATATATTTACATGTAATTGGTAACATAAGCCAGATATTGTAATGGAAAGAGGAATGGATTTGAGCTTCACGACATGCACTCCGTTTTAAGGGCTACTGACCGCCGTTTTGGAATCTCGGATCAAATTTTACGATCGATTTCCTGCTACGTTAAAAGCAACTGGCCCGTTGTGGATGTACCGTAGCTATAGGACCGCCTAAAATCGCTCGTAAATGAGCAAGAAAGTAATAGAAAACAAGTCGTAAATGTTGAAAGATTAACACACTGTACTTTGTTGTTGAAAATTCTCGAAAGACGAATAATCGCTTCGTGTGTATCTTTGTTGACACAGAAAATAAATTTAAAGCAAATCCGTAGAACAAAAAAGAAGAGGTGTTTATTTTAATGTCAAAGAATGATTTTAATAAATACATGTATGTATTGTTTCGTATATTTATTACAATACTTAAGCCTTAATTAAACAATTTATTGTATCTACCCTCTAAATGCAATCCCCAATTTGCAATGCATACAGGGTGTTTCGCTACTTCATACAAATGTCTTAAGGAGCGAATGCTAACCTAACCTGACTACCATTTTGGCAAAGGAAAAAGTTGTTCACAATCGCCATTGTTACACCCATGCAATAATTATAATCGTTTTACAGACACACCAAATTCTGGTACTTGCAGTGTCACTGATAAGAAAATAAATGTCAACGTTTTAGATTAAAAAATTCAAATCACTCCCTCAAGTATTCTCACCAAAAATTTATTCTGCACCATTACCATTACTTAGTGTATCCTTCTTGTGTTTCGAAATAACGAATTAAGAGTCTAGGCTTTAAAGAGTTACTAATATATGTAAAAAATTCTGCATAGCAATTACAGGGGTCATCAGGAATGTTGTACAATAATAATTGAACGATGATATTTACAAAATTGGTATTTTGTTATCTTAATGCAATATGTTCCTTTTATCAAAAATACAGTTTACAATCATATACAAATCTAGTGTCGGCTTAAATATTCTTTGAATAGGTTTAACGGTGGTAATTAAAAGTAAGAACTCATTTCACGCTTCGTTTGGGCTAAGAAATCGTCTGAAATGAGCTTTAGAATTCCCATTAAATGTCTCGACCATTAGAGAAAAATCGAGCGAATGATCGTAAAAGTATTATAAGAAAATTTATATGTACCTCTCTTCAGCTGTGGTTACCTAATAATTATTCAAACTAATTCGAGGGTGCTTCATTTTACATTCTAAATACACTTTTTTTCGAATAATGTAACGTACCTACAGTTTAATCTTTACCGAATTAACTCAATAAAAGCAACGTACACTTGAATAATTAATTAAATGTCCTGGCTGTTAAAGAAAAGTCAAGCGAGTGATTGGAAGAGTACCTCGATAAAAATGTAGCCTAAATAAGTACTTATGCTTATCTACCTTTCCTTTGAAATGGCTGCAGTTATTCGAACTTATTCGAGGATTTTTAATTTTATATTTTCAATGAAGAGCTTTCTTTAAGTACCTACGATTTTATTAGTGAATAATGGGTT
Source organism: Holcopasites calliopsidis (assembly GCA_023838395.1). Classification (NCBI taxonomy): domain Eukaryota; kingdom Metazoa; phylum Arthropoda; class Insecta; order Hymenoptera; family Apidae; genus Holcopasites; species Holcopasites calliopsidis. The sequence goes on from JALHAQ010000052.1 coordinate 402,333, forward strand.
AACAGTATACCATATTTATTTGGCAACTGTTATTTAATATTTGAACTGGGCGAATTTATGAATTCGTGGATTTGTTAACATGCAAACTGATGAAGTTGTGAATTTGTTAACGCGTGAACTTGTAAATTTGTGATTTGTTAACATGTGAACTCGTGAACTTGTCCAACTCGTGAACTTGTAATTTCGTGGATTTGTTAACATATGAACTCGTGAACTTGTAAATTCGTGGATTTGTTAACATGTGAACTTGTGAACTTCATTCATGGATTTGTTAACATGGGAACTTGCGAATTTGTTAACGTGCGAACTTGTGAATTCGTGAACTAATTAACTTGTGAACTTGTGAATTTGTTAACATATGTACTTGTGAATTCGTGAACTAGTAAACTTGTGAACTTGTCAACATATGAACTTATGAATTTGAACATGTGAACTTGTAAATTCATGGATTTATTAACATTTGAAGTTTTGAACTTATAAATCCGTGAGTTTGTTAACGTGTGAACTTGTAAACTCATGAATTCGTGAGTCGTGAAAAATCGTAAACATACTTTGATAAGATAGAAGTAATATGAAAGGCCATGATTCGTCCCAGCAAACAGCCATAAATTTTCGTAAACCCCATAATGCTACAAAAAAATGTTCAAACACTTTTAAAAATGTTGAAATTGAATACTTGAATGAAGAACTTCATCTAGATACCTACGATTTTATTAGCGAATAGTTCGTTAACAGTACACCATATTTGTTTAACAGTTAACTTAAGATACATATGTAAATGACACTTGAACATAGATAATCACTATTCCAGGCAAAGATAAAGAGATTCGTAAGAAATTAATCAATCTTTCGATTAATGTTACATGATCATGTATTTCTTCCAGAAGAATAAACAGGATCGTCGGCATCGTTTGTCGATCCATGATAAAGGAAGCTCCGCGAGCGGGGTGAGAGTGGTTTTAATACAAAAATAAGGGGGTAACGTTGGTCACTAACGACTTGGACAAGCACGCCCCATTAGCTTGCATCCTCCAACCGTGGCACTTGGTTTGTCTACCTATTTCAACCGATGCGAGAGCCGCATGTCTCTCGCCCATCTTTTTACTGTTTTAACCACGGGAGACCGGTACGACCCTGCATCGGGCACGTGCCCTTTTTTCCTAAATTAACACCGTTCAAATGATCTTTACCTATTTAGAACAATGACAGTTTCGTTAACAATAACTCACCCCTTGAAGAATTCAGATTTCTGGAGATGTGCAATTTGTAAAAGCTGAATGATTCTGTTACTCCCCCCCCCCCCTTGGATTTTTGGATTTTAATCAATCCAAATAAATATTTTCAGATTTCATGAAAGATACAATTTAGTGTGAAATTTCAACCAAAGCAATAATTAAGGATTTATTAATATTAATTATTTATTAATTATGTACACCGTTAAACATAGATTTACGAAAATGGGAAAGATTTTCTATTTTGGAAAATGGGAGAGGTTTTCTCAGCAAACTGATTCTCTCTTAACCCTTTCAGATCAAAGGTGTGATGTATTACATTTTCAATCAATCTGCATGGATAAATTTTAAACCTCATTAAAGATATAATCTGTCGTGAAAGTTTCCCAATGGAAAGAGTTGCGGATTAATAACATAGCATTCGTCCCGAGCCCCAGGAAGGTGAATTTTGTAAATCGTTAGACACAGATAGACGAAAATGGGGAAGAGGGTGAGACTTCTCCTGACATTCACGTGTCCAACGTGGACGTCGACGATGTCATTAAACTCCTCGTTACGGGGGAGCCGATGCTAAACCAACTCGCGCCGGGCGCGGCCGAACTAACACCGAGGGTAGACGAGCTAACGCCGGTGGTACCGAGCTTTACAGCCAGACAGACTCACCCCGGTTGCGGTGATTGGTTACATTACCGATACGCGCGTCTCTCATCACGCCGATGCTGTTACAGCAATCGCGGTGAAACTCTGTCCTGTCCTTCTCTCGGCGAAAACAATACCGTAGAATCCGTCTACGAGAAACCCTTACCTTTAAACCCCCTATTTTTTTTCTTCCGACGCTTGCACAATTTCTCATTCTTTTTTCTATTCGGTTTCCAACATTTTTAGTATTTTTTGTCCCTTTTTATTCATTAATTTCTTTTTTTTAGTATGAGCGGTGGAGGGACTTTAGTAGTAATTATTATTGTTATATTTATAATTCAATACTTTAGCACTATTTTTAATGAAAATGTATGTAAATGTCGCTAATGATAAGCACTCATATTACAAGTTACAAAATAAAAGTTTTTGATTTCCAAAGAAAGCAGGAATTCTTGAAAACTAAAGGAGTCGAAGTATTGTGTGCTAGATTACGTTAGGTTAAGTTATGCGTTACTACGTATGGGACACGAGCTACGTGCAGTTTCGTGCTTTTTGTTTATTAGCAATACAATAATAATTTACTGTAGTCATTCACTTTTGATCACTAATGTAACCAAAAAATTAGTTTTTATGATTTCTCTCTGGGAGGGCGCATATTACCCTAACTTTTATAGGAATCCCTAAAATGAGTTATGTTCTGTATGTTATGTATGTTATGTTACGTTACGTTATGTTATCTGTAAAACATAACCTTATTGGTTTAACAACATTTTCGCTACAAATTTATGGCAGTTTAGGCGATGGATCAGATTTTAGAATAAAATATAAAAAAGGGGGCATATAATAGCACCCCTCCCTCTATATGTACCTATAGCTACATATTATTCAGTGAAGAGCATAACTGAACTAATAAAAGGTCTTATATTAATCGTTATTGACATATTGTCATGAACAATGATTACTGTTTGCTAAAGTAATACAAAGAATAAATAATACGTATAAATTTTGCATCTCTCGTGGTACAAAATATTTGCATGATTAGAATTAATATTAAATATAAAAGGAAAGTCAATGTACAAACGTGTGAGGGAAGATGAAAGATGAAGACTCAATGGGGGGTAAACGGGTTACGCGGCGTTCCCGAAAACCTTGGGAATTGATCAGTCCGGATGTCACATTTTGTCTGTGCGGCATGTTCTCACCCTTGTTGTTAGGATTTCGTGCCCTGTTTGCACCCGATACACGGGGAACGGACGCACGTGCGCTAAACACACCCTGTCGCCCCTGCCAGCACCCTACTTTACACTCATATCCATCCCTCTCCCTTCGAGTCCCCTTTCCCCTCCTACGAATATCTATATCTTCTCCACACTATTTCATCCAATCACTGCGGTTTCCGAAACAAGTTTGAGTACAGCTTCATTCACATACAGGGTGTCTCATGTAACGCTTTTCACGATTTTTCAAACACTTGCGATTATCTGACAAAAAATATTTTAAACAAAAGTTGATCAGCTTTAGATTGGCCATACATTACAATAAAAAGAAGTTCGAAAAAATTTCTTTTGTCATTGTCAAGGCCTACTTTATTTTTTTAAATAGCACTTTGTATTCTTAACTTAACAGTATTATAGCACGTATCAAGACGAATCAACGACCTAGTATACCATGACCTTCGGATGATCCCGAAGACAAAGAAGTGAAAATTTCAACAAAAAGCGACAATCTGCTTGAGTAGGTGATGATAACCTGTGTTTATTATTAAGACTCGAAATTACATTCAATTCAGGAATCTTGACTAAATGTTGTATTACTAGAAGCTAATCTACAAACTGTCGAGGATTCACAATAAAGAAAAAATATCAACATGTTATGGTTTACCTATTAAGATAGTTGGCGAGTAGAACGTAAAACAGTTCATCTGTTTATTCTTGACTTGTCACGAAAGCAAATCGTAGTTTAATATTTAACTTGTAGAAAATGTATTCTAACAGTGAAAAGATTGAGATGTTGCTAATACTTGGCGAATGTAAAAGGAATACACGCGAAGCAGCAAATCTGCGCAAACATTATACTGTATCGAAAAAAAATTTACGAAATTATGGAGAATTTCAAAAGAAAAAGAGAAACAAACCATCTAGAATTTCATTTATTTGCCTTCAAAGTCATCCGAAGGTCATGGTATACTAGGTCGTTGAATTCGTCTTGATACGGGCTATAATACTGTTAAGTGAAAAATGCAAAGTGCAATTTAAAAAAATGAAGGTGGCCCTGACAATAATAAAAAGAAGTTTTCGAACTTTTTTTATTGCAATGTATAACGAAACAAAAACTGATCAACTTTTGTTTAAAATATGTTTTTATCAGATTATCGCAGGTACTTGAAAAATCGTGAAAAGTGGTACGTAGGACATACAGTATATGTGATTGCCAATTGTTGTCTCCTGTCATTGTTTAGTGGCAATGAAACATTTGTTACACGTAACTGTTATACTATTATTATTCATGCGGATAATTTTGCAGCATAACATTCGCGTTACAGTCTTGTGCATTTTATTATTTGTCAAAGGGACTTTGTTTATGTAAAGTTGAATTTGCAAAGGATATAAAGAGCACAAAATATACAAAGGGCACATGAATCTGAAGATCTGTAATTATTAAGCAACACCCGCTGAATTTTTGTTCGGACCGAACGTCGAACGACCCAAGCCACGAGTTTCTGGATCGGAGCTTTTGTGAAACAGCTGTTTCTTTCTACGGTTGTCGCGCCTCGTTACCGACCTTTTTTCTCCTCCCTGAAACAAGAAGCTGGCATCAGGACGTCGTTATAACGCGAGGCGTCCACTTTTCCACGGTCCTGTATGTGGGCTTTATCCTCCAGCCCACTTCGTCACCCCCGAGCAGCCGCTGTCGTTCGTGGTCCTTGTGTGCTGCAAATAAAGCACTCCTGGAAACAAACAGGGACAAACTGGACTTCCACTAGATAAATTGACACCCCTAACAGACATGTACGTATGTGCGACGTCAGGGACTCTCCTGTTTTCACGATTCGACCATGTTGATTCACTCTGTTCGCCAGTTTAAAGACCAAACGGTACATTACTAGACTGTACAACTGTCGGGTCTCTCGACCTTCACAGTTAAAGCCAGGGCCGCGTCTAGAGCCTTGTAGGCCCGAGACATACAAATCGGGGCCCTTCTTATATAAATAAGAATGAGTAGGGCAATTTATTGACAAAAGAAATTACCCAAATATGACAATGGTGTTGTAATAAAAGTATTATTATTGTAATATATTTCTCAATTTTCATAAATTAAAGCCAGCAGATTTATTTATTTAATGCAGTGATGACGCCATTATGCGGACCTTAGGCACGTGTCTATTTTGCCTACTATTAAACGCGACCCTGGTTGAAGCCCCCCTTCTTGTATAACTAGCAAAATTTTTTCTCCAGGATTTATATGGACAGATATAGGTCGTTGCATGAAATCAATTGCAGGCAGGGCCAAAAATTAGTGTTTCTTTTTCTGTATCCTTCTTTTTAAGAAGAGGGTTGTGCCTACGCTCCCGCTCTCTGCACGCCCTTAAGTAACATACTATTATTACTAATTGTATTAGTAATTACATCGAGCAGTAAATAATTCGAATAAAAATGTTTACACCATAAAGAATCTTCTGCAAGAATCATTCGTTTCCAGGACCTAGAGTCCAGGTGTCCGACAATATTTTGGCCCCACGATTCCTCCCTTGGAAACAAATGTCAAGCATAAGTAACATAAATCCAAACGCGTTCTTCCATCCGCCGCTCCACGAGTATGATATGATACACTTATAAAGTGATAGTCACGTGGCAGACAGTGATACAATATCAGAACACGATTCGCCACGTGCCGCGCGACGTGAGTTCTGTAACAGCACTCTCTTTTTATTATAACACATCGCAGTGTCCATGTCCCTAGTGATCATAATCGCATTTGGCTTCTGCCTTTTGCAGAGAAATCACGTCTGGACGTAAATCACGTGCGCTCAATTCTGTAAAGCAAAACAGCGCAACACATCCTGACAAGCAATACAATGTCAACGACAGCCATTTTTAAGATTCATGCCTCCCACAAGTATGTAGCAACCTTATCTCAGGTAGAGAGGTTTGAGACACTTTACATGTTTTAGAGAATCACTTTTTTTAAACACCTTCCTCATTTAATGAACAATGAGCCTCGTTTAATGAATAGGCTTGTTTTTGTTTAAGTATAGGAGAAAGGGGGGTCCGGTTAATTCACCCAACAACTGGTTTACTTCAGACTAAATTTCCTTAAGAACGAAGCGAGCTATTAAACAATTGCATTGTTTATTTTCTACATATTTTTACATTAGTTATCACCTCCGCTTCGATTGCGCTACGATTCCCGGTTTTACGAAGTTGCGGCTGCTTGAGTACACGCGTATTTAATCATTATTCAAACGCGATTTTCTCGAAAACGAGGCGCTATATGGAAAAATTGTATCGTTGATATTTGTCTTATTTTGGGTCATAGAATCTCTCTGGCCCCACTTGTACCGTGAATTACGGACCACCCTGTATATTCAACCATATTCTAGGATAATACAAATATTTCCTCTTTTTTTATTAACTTTTACTACGAATTAACCGTAAAGGAGAGAACAATGTAGTAAACAGTGGAGGGTTTGCGTAAAAACGTAGGCTAAACAATTACCATTTCGGCAGTAACACGAAGCGGAACGTCTCTGGAGGCATATATTGTTCGCACAGTATCGCGTCTGAAAACTCGAAGGATGCGAAGTATCAGTACAGCATGAATTATAAGAATATATAAGAGAAGAATTATTTGCAACGAAACATCTCCGCGGACAATGTTGTAATACGTTCGCGCGGTTTCAAGCCCTCCGACAGGCACGGCCGCGTGAAGAGGAACTTCCTTGAGAATCTTACTCCGAAGATACTGCACTTTGATATGATGAGTATTTTTCAAAATAACAGAAATTAATTTTTAGTTTGAGATGAAATAGGATAGTCGTAAGCAAATTCAGAATTAGGATAAATGCACCTGATTTCAGAAGGCTGCCAAAAGTTCGAGAATGTTCTTTTTTTCAAGAAAATCAACGTTAAATCACAAGGAAATTAATATATAGGGTGTTTAAAAAAGAGTCCGTATCTTAAGGAACTTGTAGTACTCACCAAGGAGAATAGAAAGTGTCTGATCGACGTAGGTTATAAAATCGGCCCTTCGTTGTAAAACCAGTTTTTTTAGACACGGGAAAATTAATATACAGGCTGTTTAAAGAAGCGCCCATAACTTAAGGACTTATGGTGCTTACCAAGGAGAACAGAAAGTGTCTGATGGACATAGATTCTAAAATCAATCCCTTCGTTGCAAAATCAGTTTTTTTAAAACACGGGAAAATTAATATACAGGCTGTTTAAAGAAGTGTCCGTAACTTAAGGAACTTATGGTACTCGTCAAGAGGAGTAGAAAGTGTCTGATCGACATAGGTTCTAAAATCAACCCCTTTCTTATAAAAGCAGTTTTTATATCTTCTAAACGTTCGATATCGTAAGCGAGGCTCGCTACACATTGGTCGTATACAAAGGAATTTGTTTGATTATGGACTCAATCGTAGTAGAAACCTTCATCTTTCTAACTATTCGATATACGTTCCTTTAGTTTCAGTGTAAATCTGGCATAGTATATAAAAATTGATTTTACAGTCTACACTGTATAATGTTGAATTTTAATATACAAAGGGATTCTTAAAATGTTATTTAATTTCATTTACACTATCTTTCTTGTCCCAAACGTTTCAACCCTACCCAGTTACTGTATACATACCGTGCGACTAGCGCATTTTCGAAAAGGAAGCTTGCTTGTGAAAAAGTTGGCAAGAATACCGATGCTATGCCCCAACAATTTGGGTGAAGACGGAATAGTGAAAGAGGAAACGGCCAGGAGAAAGCGTCGCGTCGATTGGTCAGCACTATGCATTCCGGCCGCACGAAATTGACCCATAAATTCATATTTCATGATTTACTGCCTTTACGAATAGACAGACCAGAGGCAATGTTCGCCGCGTCTGCTCGGTCGGCGTTCAATGCTACTTGCGGCCGCAGATTCTCAAAACATTGTAGAACCACGGCCGCGTAGCGTCGAATTCCTCGTTCCAGTGTATTGTGGGTCCATAGTCGATTCTTCTGGTTATTCGCAATAACCCCCATAAATTCTCCTTGCTCATAACTAAATTTTCGAAGCCATATTTCTGGTCGGATCGATTCTTGCGTACAAGTTCGGATTGCCCTATTTATGAATGTTCGACTGCAACCACTTTTCGATAGTTTATCTATCAATATGGAAACTGGAAGAAAGAAAAAAAGAAATAGATTGATAAAAGAATTTGTATAAAATAGAAATGTTAGTAATCTTAAGCTACGTGTCTACACTATATAATAAAACATCGTTATATAACAAATTTGTTTCAAATTTTGTTGTATAACATGTTTCTATAACTTGTTACAATAACTGATCAGTTACGTCTATACTATGTAATGTAACTCATTAAAATGTCTTGTTATAAACACGAAAAGAAAAATTTTATGTACATAACACAATGCTATATGTATAACTTTTTGCCGTGTTATATAGCAAGTTATCTTATCCATAGATTGTCGGTAAAGATCAAAGAAATATAAGTAAACATTTATTATTAGCGACCAGTTCAAATATTGTATAGAAGGAGCTTGGCTATTCTGATAAACTAAAAATAAGATAAAGTTTGATAACGTTTTTTTAGAAAAACTAAACAAGATATCATTTTGATGCATTGTGGGAGAATTTATTAATATTTTAAGAATATTTCAAAATTTGTTGTAATCAGGAGGGGTTATGAATCGTCCGCGAGGGTTTACAAAAATTTCTTCTTTACGGCTGCTGTAATTGCTGTTCGCGTGGCCTGAAAACAAAAAGACTAAAAAGATTCTTAGTCCGCATGACTATCGCCATCGTCGGTACCAGAATACTTTAAAAATGTCGAAAACAAATGATGGGCTAAAAAGTGAAATCTTTTGCCGCCATTTCTTTTTCCTTTCGATGTTTTTAAGCTATTCTTGTACCGGCGATAACGACACTCATACAAATTTAGAAGCTATTTACATATTAGTTTTTTTTGCTTTCTGAATACGGGACGACAGGAGTCATGATTGCCATGGGGACTAATTTCTTTTTAAGCACCCTCGCGAACGATCCATAATACCCCGTACATGCGACAACTTGTCACACAACAATTTTAAAACATATTCATAAAATAGTAATTAATTAATTAATCAATTATTCTTAAAACATTAATAAATCATCCCGCAAAGTTTCAAAGTGATATCTTGATTAGTTTTCCTGAAAAATCGCCTTACTTTCGGTCCGTCACAACAGCCAGACCCCCCCTTAAAACATCTGTTACCGACATTTTCTACTTACATTATGTATACTGAATTTAAAATGTTTTATAAATTTGTTACAGTAACATATAACATGCTATATAACACCAAAACAATTTTATAACATTACAACATCGTGTTATACAACATTTTGCTTCTTGCATTTGTAACAAGTTATAAAACTTTGCATTATAACATGTTTTGTTATATAGTGTAGATGCAGATTTGCATTTACAAAATTTTATTTTGTCCAATATTTAACTAAAATCGTACCTTCTTATTTTGCTAAGAACTAAATTAAACAAAACACAATTAAAAATGAATTGAAAGAATTTATTAAATTACAAAATTGAAGTACTTAAAGGAATGGGAATGTAAGCAGCCATGAAATTAGAAATAGTCATACCCATATGCACCGAGCATTAATGCTACACCAATAAAAATATCTGCCCTTTGTTTTCCTAGCAGCGATTAGCAAGATTCTGTTCCACATTCCAGTATTTCGAAAGGGTCGGCACCCCGATCCCACGACCACCCGAACGGGGCCCGCATCTTGACATCCGCCGGTCCGCCGTTTAGCAATAATTTACTCGCCATCACCACGGAATACCATCGAAAAATCCAGAATAGCGTGGTCGTTGACATCGGGGATCAGGCATCGAATCCCACGGGTGTATTGTTGTTGAATGACACGTCTGTATTTACACGTCGTACATGCCGAAATTGCATGACCTTCCGATGTAAATACGCCCGTATGAATCTCAGAATCTAGGGATAATACTGATAAGTGGTTTCTCTTTTTTTAATGCTATCCGTGGTGCAATAGGACTCATATTTGTCGGATATCATTCCGCAGTCCCTCCGTTTAACCTCATTCATGGTGTGTAGTGAAATATTGATATAATTAAGGTGTCACACAATAGTCCAAATAGAGTATTATAGGATCGAACCTTTTCGGCCCCATATTAATGGTGTAATACAGGAGATTGAAGGTAATATGATTACATAACCTAAATGAATAAGTGGCCTTTTCATGAAACCTACATTATTCATACAAACGTTATTGTAGTCCTAATTTAGAAAGCTATTGTGATCATAGGATATGAATTTTGGGATTTACCGACTGAGCGTTTTAGGTTTAAAATTGCACAAACGTGATTTATTGTAAAAGAAACATACGCGCATGAATTACGAGAATTGATAAATTAGTTTAGGTACTATTAGATCGAAGAACTATTGTATAATTGCTTCGAAACACTAAAAAATTTGCACCTATTAAAAATAATATCCTACTTCCCTTTTTCTTACAAGTATCTACTAGGTATTGTTTCGTTATATTATACAGGACGATGTCTAGACCTTTTTGGGCCCTGGGCATTAGAATGAAAATCGGGGCCCTTCTTACATAAGCAAGAATGAGTATCGGCAATAGATACCTCCAAATATGACAATAGCGTTTCAATAAAAGTACTGTTATTCTTATATGGCTTTAAATTAAATTTAGAAATCAAAGCCAGCGAATTTACTTATTTCATGCAGCAATGCCAAAGCCTCTACGCATACCCCTCCTTTTGGAGCCCTAGGCATGTGCCTATTTCGCCTAGTGGTAAACACGGCCCTCATATTGGAGATAAAATGCGAAATTTATTGTAGTATACTTGGCAAAATACCTGTATAAACCGTATACTACTACACACTATCACAATATTAATGTATTATATTTTTCCAATTTATTAAGCAGTGTCGCATTTGTCACATTTTAGAAACTCGTACAATTTTTTTAGTTGCTAAAGTAAGACGGATTTTTTCGACAAAAACTTGCGGTCTATACTTATAAATAATGTAGGTATCACGTAAATAGGTAACAATACGAGGATTAAACGATGTATGTGTGGTAACAGTTTGTAGGTGTCAAAGGATCGGTCTTGTTCGTTCAATCAAAAGCATTTCCTCCGCCTTGTACCATTTTTTCCTAAATGTTAACCCCTTTGTGTCGATGAAAAAGTAGATTTTCCTCTTCGCTCATGGTAAGGTTTGAGAAAATATTTCAAATCGCACTGTACAAATGTCGATACGCGTTCTTAGGCTTAACAGCATTTTACAGATCGTGTCAGAAACCTTTATTCAGGTAGGAGACATTGACAAATCAGTCCTCTAGTGCGTGGTGCACCCGAAAAATCGAGGGATTATTTAACCCCTCGACAAATTCGAATGATTTCATGCCTCCATAGGTGAATACTGTAGAATAGTATAAAAAACTGACTTCGTATAAAAAACATTTTGCACATGTATATTTAAAAAGATGGCACAACACAAAACGTGTGGTCCTCGAGAAAAGCAAAAAACTGTATCTGAACTGATAAAAAAATTAGAGATTTTTTGGTTTTCGTGAAAAACATATTTTTGTGAGTTATATGACCTTTGAAATACACTTGCGATTTGCTGTTATTTTCGATAATACGCCGTATGTGAATGTGCATCCTTTTTTTATTCCTGGAATTATTAAAGTGCAACATTAAGTTTGAGCGGAAAGACGATTACAAAATTCAATACACATCAACGTAAGAATTTCATTAATTCTACCTAGCTTTCCTAACCTAACCTAATCTACTTGTTCCATGGAATTTCTCCTTAACTTTTTTCTCTTAATTCTAGCCTTAATTCTACCCAGTGTACCTAACCTAACATAACCTAATCTATCTGGGTCACGGAAGTAATTCCTACAATAAAAAAATGAAGGAGTAATACTTCATTTTTTCCCCTTAGTTCTAAGCTTAATTGTTCTCAACGTACCTAATCTACCAATTTTAGGGCATTGTTTCTTATTTTTTTCCCCTTAATTCTAATCTTAATTCTACCGAACCTAACCTACTAGATGCAGGGAATTTCTCCCTACTTTTTTTTAATGAAAAAGGAAAGTTTTGGCGAGATTCTCCCGATAATATTGAATACCTCTGCCAGTCCTCTCAACGTGCAACGTCTTATTCCGAACACGAGGTCAGTAGAAAAACACAAAAGCAAGGGGGAAAACTAGGAATTTCTACTTGCACGTCTTTCCGGGTGCGATTCGGAACTAATCGCAGCCAGCTACCGGAATTTTCTGCCACTGACGACCGACTAACCCGAATACTTCACGGATATCTCGTTTTTCTATTATCCCTTATTTTCTCCAGGCCGATGCTGTTCCTTCCCCCGAACTTTCTCAAACCTCGTGCGGAGAACCGAGAATCGGCTACCGAATTTTACCAATTCGCCTTTCTAGCTATGATTTACGAATGCCTACCCTGTCTCTCGGCGAGACAACGACGCGTCGCGGCATCGGTCAGGTCAGGACGAACAAGAAAGGGAGACGAGTCGTTGACCAAGTGTAGGCTAAAAGAGAGAAACGCCGGGCGGAAGTTTAAAGGTGGAAGCGAGAGGGTATTCGGCGAATACCTCGAAAGATAGAGCTCTCTCGAGGCGATGACTGTTGTTCCAACGCGTTTCTCTTTGCCCGGTAGCAAAGAGAGATTCTCCTCGAGGCAAAGGCCACCCCATCGAGGCTTGCCACAACAATTTCTCTGTTCACGATGTAGGTTACCGAGACGATGCTTTCAGGAGACCTTTTAGCCTAGTGCTTTACTGCCCTACAATAAATCAATTGCTACCGGCTGACCGCCAAGGCCGCACGTTCGCCCCCGAACAAGGATCTTTTCGAAAGTTCATCGCCGATGCAAGCGACTTTTCCTTCGCCTGTCGAACAATCTTTTCACTTCACCCAAAATGGACCGAAGTCTCCAACTAATTTCCCGCCGACCTACATTCGGTATTCTCCAACCATCCCAGTTAAAGACAAGTAGCCCGGAGTTCCTGGTGATTCGAAAGAAAATGTGGTCCTCTAGTATTTTTTTACGCTTTTTCCTGTTTCATCAAGATCAGAGCTATTTTATTGGAATTGACAGGAAGAAGTTTTGTTTGCAAAACACATTTCTAAGATTTATGGACTCAGATATATTTTATATTACATATATCATTTACAAAAATGTCTTCAATAAGCTTAATCCTAAAAATAATTTTGTCTTAGCAACCCCACCTTATCCCCCCCACCTTATTTTAAACGAAGACAAATGCTAATCGAAGTAGCCCCTCTCGTTCATAATTGGTATCATTTTACGCGCCAGTTTCACAGCGTGCGGATTCCGGAAGACGTCCATTTTCGTTTCGCCTGCAAACTTCTTCAGAAGTTCTGTGAAATCCTCGGTGTCCTCCTTGTTTGCCATCATCCGTAAATAGAGTACGACTCCAGCGAAAACTGCGTATATTCTCCTCCTGTGTATCGCTTTCTTCAACTCCTGCATCGTCGGCGGGTTTCTTTTGCAACCGATATCCTCCATCGTTTCCACCAAGGTGTTCAAGTAAATCTTCAGAAAGTATTCGTCGTTATCGTACTTTACTTCGAACTCGGGACAAATGTTGAGAAAGTATAGCAGATCTATCGCTGGGGAGGTGTAGACACTCATTTGATAATCGACCTGAAAAATGTGAGATACGCAGATATAGGATGTAAAAAGATGTTTTGCCTCGGAAGCGTATTCTACACCTTCGCATCAGTGGAGAACTGTTAAAGCTTTCGCAAAATTGACCTTGACCTTAAAAATTAAGGTCAGCATTTTTCAAGAGAACGGTTGAGTCGCGACTCATTCAATGGTTCATTTGGCAACTTTTATCCTCGTTATTAGTAGAATAGGATAAAATGAAAAACATGTTAACCTTAATTTTTGAGGTCAAGGTCAATTTTGCGGAAACTCTTTCACACACTTTTAAACATTTGCACACTCTGTATATAATGCAATATAGTTTACCAATAAAAGATCGATAGGCTGCCCCTTCTCGTCTTCTTTAAACATCAGATTATTTATCCAGCAATCGCCGTGGTTTAAAACACAGAACTCATCGGGGTCATAATCATATACGTCGATGCATCGAGGTCCAACGGCATGTGACAACTTTATCAACTTAACCGCCGCAGCCGCACATCTTTCATCCGGCCACGTTCGCATCGCGTCGCCTATTCGTAAAAGACTCACTTCCATCATTCGTACGTAACTTTTAGGGCAGTTTCTTGAGACGACGCCAGTATCTGTGAAAGACTCAATCAGCTCTGGACTCTGGAAATCCGTTCAAATTAACATTATCCTTAAAGTTGGAGCAATTCCAGATTAAAAATTTGTCAATTTGCTTTATAATTCATACAATTGTGTTTTATATAGGGTGGGACATTAAACAAAATTCTTTAGATTAAAGTTGCTTGGTTTCGGGAGGCACATAATGTGATGTAACTAATTTTTTTATAGGTAAATGAAATATAAAAAACAAACCTGTGTTTTTAAATGGAATGGTATGGTTTTTTATTTTCAGTCTAACAGAACGTTCTACATATTTACGTCTGATGAATGTTACAAAAATCAATTACAATGGAAAAGAATTGTCTCAAAGTACTCTATGAATACATTTGTGTTTTTTGGTTGTTTTTGTTCCTTGCTATAATTCAATGTAATTAAATATTTGTAAACATGAATGTTCGTTTATGTTCTATGACCTTTATTAACGATTACAAAAGCGACGACCAACAACCGAAAAAACATGCAAGTATTCATATAGCATTTTGAGACCATTTTTTTTCATTGCTAATTGACTTTGAGTAACTTTCGTGCAGATCGTTGTATTCCTCTTGGAACGCCCTATGGGAATGTAAATTAAAAAAACATACCATTGCATTCAAAGATACAGGTCTGTTTTCTATACTTCTCCTATGCCCCCATCTATAAAAATATTAGTTACATCACATTATGTACCCTTCAACACCAAGCAGGTTTGATCTGAAGAATTTTTTTCTATCACAAAACCGAAGCGAGTTATTCAAGCAAAAGTCTGTTGTTAATGCAAGCAGTAATAATTTTGGATTAACTATCGAATCAAATCTACGGATTTCAGAAAATTGGGACAATTATTTCTGTTCTCTAAAACTGATGTTTCCAAATTTCCTACCTAACCTAAAACTGATGTCTCCAAATTTCCCTTCAATGCATACCTTTTCGAAAATTATAACCGACCCAGCATGCAACCTGGCGATCTGTTGCATGGCTAAAGCGCAATGTTCCAACGACAATCCGACCTGACGATCCTTTATAGCGAATCCTCGCTCCGCTAAATTTTCCATAAGAAGAACCGGCGGATTCTCATTGCAGTAGAACAAATCCGGACCCGTCTGACGGCGGACGGCTTCTTTCACTCTCGGCAGAATGTCCCGCAGAAACTTCAACTCGGTCAGAAAGAAGTTTTGTTGCCGCACCATCTCACGCGGTATATCGGCGGCAGGTTCGATTTTCATCACCATGTTAATCGACCGCTCCGACCTTGCCTCCCCGTTTTGCGAGTTCGCCGTGTACCTGATGGAGATTTTATACAGATCGCTGAGAAAGTTCAGTCCCTTTTCTGACAGACAATTCTTCTTGATTTTTAACACTTTCGCCGTCTCGTCCGATAATTTTCGTCGCAGCGCTTTTTCAAACATTTGTTCGTCGATCTTCAAGTGTTTCAGTTCCATTCTGGAAACATAAACAGTTGAATAGCAATTAGATACTTGAGCGCACGATTGGCTAATTTATTTTTTCAGCGTCGGTGAAAGGATAAATTAATCGGAGAGTAAAAGTTCATCGGGGAAGAATAATGACATTCTTTCCTGTTTCTATACGTACACCGATTATTAACAACGCTACCCTTGTTGTTGCATGCGTTTGTATATCGCACAGCGTCTAAAGAAATTATAAGATGTGGACATACAAGTGGGTAATTAATTTCATGGACGATGACGTGTTTTATTTTCAATAGAGGGAAAAAATAATGAACACTTTTTCGACATTTACGTTCATCTTTTTTGCGATGCTGCTAAACCCTTTTACAGGGTGTTTCGCTACCTCATGCAAATGTTTTAAGAAGCGATTGCTCAGTCAATTTTGAACAACTTCTTCCTTTGTCAAAATGTTGGTCAAGGCTTCGTTTTTGAATTATTAACAAGAAACACTGGCCAATCATGGCGCACATAGAGCGCGCGTTCAGTCGAAAGAAGATTGCGATACGTTCAACTGCGGCCTTGAACGCACTCGTAGCTACGCGCGCCCTAACTGGTCAACGTTTTTCGTTAATAATTCAAAAACGAAGGTTTAACCACCATTTTAACAATGGAAAACATTGTTCAGAATCGCCTCAACAATCATCTCTTAAAATATTTGCATGACCTAGCGAAACACCCTGTATATAGTAGGTTATTGTACCTACGTATGACGCAACGAGATAAAAAAATTAATAATTCAAATAACTTAAGTAGATTTTGTTTGTAGAAATTATATTATTTTTAGTAGATTATACCGTTATAGTTAGGAACTTGTCTTTTTAATTCAGATGTGGGAATTTACGAATAATAAATTGGTTCCTAATTGTTTTCTTTCTATCAATAATGGTATTAATAAATTTTAATCTTATTTTTTTTTAATTTTAATGGTATTAATAAAATTAAATCTTCCTATAGGTAATAAAGAACGTCATCTTCTTCGGGCATTTTTAAAAATGCTGATTTCCGACAATTTCTGAGTCAGCTGCACGCAGTGTCGATGAAATAAAGGAATGACTGGATTTGATACAACGCTACTTCGTTGATACGTAAAACATGTACGGAAGACGTCAATGCGTAACAAAGAAAATTGAGGAAATGTGTTATTATGTCTTCAACCTTATCTACGTGCCCTATACGCTTTTATGAAAAAGTAAATAGGTCTCCTCTAGATACTACCATAGATCGGACTACTTTTACACGTAACAGAGCTCTTCATAAAAAGGAACATAAGTTTCACAAAGCACAAAATTAGAGGCACGCGGATTCAGCCATCTACTCTCGTTACTTCAAAACGATTACCGAAATATTTCTACTACAGGAATATTTTTCTCACCTTTTTACATATGTTTTAAACTTTTAGCAGAGGAAATTGTTATATTTCCAAACAAAGTTCGCCGTTTTATATCAACCTGTTTTACTTGTAATTAACTTATTAATTTATAATTTCACTCGTTAATATTATTCCACTTTGCAATCCAAGGATTTACGTTGTCGTCGTAAACAAATTATTATTCATTCTTATTTAGATCGTGATCGAGAAAGTTGTTTCACACTGCAAGCAAACAAACAAGATTGTATACAACGTGGAAAAATTGATAGTATCTACAACTGGCTGCTCGTAATCGTTTACAAAGAAAACTCGATTTGTTTAAAGGACAAAACGAACACACGCGAAGAGAAATGTTTAAAAGTCTCTTGAGCAAACGTTCAGTCGTTTCTCGCGCATCGGCTACTGTCGTCGTTTCACTATGTTACGGTTGACGTTGCATTCACCATGGCACAAACGGACAAGATACGAATACCTATACACATAGCCGGCAACACGATATAACGCTGTCGTTTTCCGCGGCACACATTTGACCACTGATATACCCAAAGTCCGTGCACAGCGTTGTGCTTTACGGTTGCGTACAAGACAAAAGCGATGATTCATGTTTGGAGACACTTGACTTACCAGTGAGAATACTCCAAACGGTAACTACAGGTTGGTCCACGTAACTTTATCACCAGGATTATCTTGTGTTTTTGATAATTTTGAGAAATGTTTCAGGCACAAGTTGAATGGGGGGGGGGGGCATAGTTTGATTAGCTTTTTTCTTAGGTCAGCGCGTAGGAAACATAATATAAAGTTCATCGATGTTTTTTAAACGAAGTCAGATATTTTTTAATACATTACTTCATACAAAAAAGTATTAACCCACTTATACCAACTCAAGAAACACTGCTTCGGTAGATATTTAGATACATTTAGTAACTATTTCTCATCATTGTTTTTGATAATTTATGAAGAGTTAGATTACAAAGCACAAAGTTAAAAAATGAACTACTAAGAAAACAAACAAAAGCAAACTAAAAAATTACGAAAAGTCAAAGGAGTTATTCAAAATGTTGGTCCTCAGCTTCGATACATTTTATAATTTCCAACAATTTATTAAGAGCTAAGGTGCAAAATACAAAGTTGAAGAAAATAAGCTATAAATTTGTCGTATCGAAAAAAATTGTTTAGTTCAAACTTCTTGGTTTACTTTTGCTTGTTTCTTTTAGTCTGCTTTGTATTTATTTTTAAATGAATTTCTAATGAATTATCACAGATAATTATTACCTAAATGTAAATATCTCCTAAACCGATGGGTTTTCGGTATACATGGGATAATAAATTTTTGTAGAGTATGTCCAGCTACATCAATTAACGTACTAAAAAATATATGACTTCATCTAAAAAAAATCTTGCTGACCCTCGTACGTTTCCTACGCGTCTACCATGAAAAAGACTAATCGTGTCAAATTATGCCCCCCTTAAAACTATTCAACTTATGCCTGAAACATTTTTTAATACTATCATAAACAAGCAAGATATTCCCGGTAATACAGTTGCATGGACCAGCCTGTATACAGTCTGTCCACGATAACACTGGACAGTCGTTTATTTCTTAAAAACTTGCAGATAGATAAAAACTATTAGCGTAAAGTTTTCATCGTTCAAGGGGGCATACCTTTTGATGAAAACGATTTTTTATTATCTTTGTTATTTAATGAGATGAAAAGCAAGTTCGTTTTTTTTTAACAGAACTATATATTTTATATTGCACAGATCGAATTGTTTCCCCATTCTCCACAAAAAAGTATTAAGGTGGCATGACCGAAAACTGATTAGTTCAAAATATATTTCGACTTTAATCTAGTATGTAAAACTTACCACGTGTAAGATAAAGAAAGATGTAAGGCAGTATTCTTGCCGTGTGACTTCCTTTGTCTCACACGTGATAAGTTCTATTGTATACATATAGTAAATAGCACCGAAACTGTGTGTTTCAAACACCAAATAAATGACAGAAATTAATTACTTTAATGGTTAGATTTGTTGCAAATAGTTAACATCTAAGGTACTGCGCACATTATAATGAACATGATATTTATTTTGCTTTAAATTTTCAGCATAATGTAAATACCGATAATGCCTGCTTCCAGAATTATTACAATCAAGAATGTCTTCGATATCCAAAGAGCTAAAACAATTGTCCTACATTACATACATATACAACATTGCAATACATTTACATTTCGTTTACTTAATGTTACACGCATACGTCAACGCCACTCTATCACGTTACAGTATTTCTCGATCGGACTTACTTTTTAAAATCACATTGGCATGAACAAAGTCGGAAAGGCGTTAGGTGCGCAGGCAAAAAAAAGTGAAGAAATAACAGGAGAAACCATGGTCAGGCCTGATCAGAGAGGAGTCTCACAAATCATCCGGGGATGGCAAATTCTCGAAGTGCCACGGCGGTTTCGGGGTCCCATCGTATAACTTTTATAGGGGGCCACAAAACGGCTACTGTGCCGTACCTCTCTTCTCACCGTCGCTTTTCCATCTTTTCTCCATCGCTCGCCGAGTTTCCACCAAATTTTTGACAGCGTAAAAACTTTTATGACACATGCGGTAAGCCAAGAGTCGTTTCCTCGGTTACCGCAGTCCGCCGAGCGGAGAAGGAGCTTTCCGAAATTGCACCTCGAAAATCCAGTGTCTCTGCAGGGGAACAATAAATCATCCTCGGCCCCGTTTTTGTACTTTGTTTTTACTTTTATAGTCGCTCGCGCATTGTTTAAGCGACCACTAGCCGGTTATAATTTTAAATTGTTGCCCAAGATCTATTTAGTTTGCCGTCGAGCATACTTCCTAACTTAAGCAAACTTTGCATTCCTTTTTTTCTTAGCTATTCTTTTGTGTCACCTTCGAAATGTTATTCGGGGAGGAAAATCTGGTATACTCACTGGAATGAAACATCTCAACTAGTAGAGCAATAAATATTGTACGAGGTACACCTGATATGTGCATACAAGTATTTTGCACAGTTAAACAGAAATCTGTAGATTGTATACTTTTACATAAGTTTCTCGACACATTTTCGCTATCTTGAGCACTTATTCTCTGGGCTATTTTCTATGTATTGGGCAACATAATATATTTCCTTAAAGAAAGAGATCTAGTTTAGTTTAATTTGATTTTACCCTTCTTACAAAAAATAATGTAATACATACAGGAGAGATGGCATTTTGCACGCGTATGCGCACCTATTATGCCCAACGAAAACTGGTGAATAGAAAGAGATCTATTTCTAAAAGGCTTGGTCCAGGTTTTCATAATAAGTTAGATAGGTATCCTATATTTCTTTATTACCACTATTTTATATCCCTCTCAAGTAGGGACTTGAGCAAACTTACGATAGAGGCAAACGAACTCAACAGGGTCGCTACAGGTAAAGTTTGAAATAAAAAGATACACTATTCCTAAACATACAACAACAACAACTAACCTAATAGCAAGAAACCCGTACCTCATACGAGGGTTCAACCAACGCCTTGTTATTGTAAACAACAGAGTAGCGGCATAGACTGTGGCACCATTTTTCAGTGGCGGGCACAGGTGTCTAAAAGATCCGATAACCAGCGACATTTCTGTAGGACTTTGGAGTATGCAAAAAAAAGTGTCGGCCCAAAGTACCCGGTCTAAAACAAGGGGACCTAGTTCATCACCCTTTCTGTTAATGAACACTGTACTATCCTCAAAAACATCATTCTATGAAGTGCTTTTATAGTAAAATAAAATTCGTATTCCCACTATCTGTTACTATCTGGCTGATAGAAATGTAAAAAGGTATTAGGCTGTCAAACTTTCTCTGATGGTCCGGAAAATAAAGAGCGAGTGGCTGAGGTGGGAGGGGGGGGGGGGTAAAGGGTGCAAGAGAAAGAGGGGTACGTATTTGTAGCATGCTGTGAGTGGTGCGAGGTGGTGCAGCGCGGCGTGGCGTGGCGTGCGCGCGCTTCTTACCCCCTATGGGTTGGTGGCACCCCTACCTCGCGAGAGCCGTTTGTTCGGTTCGGTTCGAGTTTACGACCCTGCTGGGCCGCAAAATTTACGGTGCCCTCTTAAAAGCGATCCAAACACGTACCGGTCCATTCCGGGCCATCGTTCGGAAGTATGGCGCGTTTCGCCACGCGCTTTGCCTGCGCGAACAAGGATCCCTACTGTCGCCACCACCCTTCGGTCCATTCTTTTCTACCTCCGTTTGCTTGCGTCCTCCGCTAACACCTTTCCCGTTCGCAACATCCCTGCGCACTCGACGCACGGTTCAATCCCTTCACTTTGCTACACGATCATGTTCCGAAATGATTTTACGTTCCTCTTTTCATTACGAATATACATATGCTAGAACTTGGTATTTATAAAATCTCGTAATAGGTTGGTCATCTTTAACCCTTTTGGTGTCCATTAAAATTAACGAATGTCGTAAAAAACATGTTGGCACGCTTTTCATACCTTATTGCTTGTACTTACTGTTAGGTAGTACATTAGTAGAATAGTCAAAATACAATGTCTTTAATTTACCTGTTAATTTCGACCTATGTAATTTTTTAATAATAATATCTCCAGTTGTCTAAATCTCTTTATAAAAGAAGTCTATTTATTTAAATCATACTGATCGTAAAAGAAAATTAAATGTAAGTCGACATCGGAGCAGACGCATTATTCGATCAGATTAGGTTAGGTTAAATGTAATTCAACATTGAAGCTCAAAGACTGACGCAGTGTTTAAACAGTTTATGTTAGGTTAAATGCAATTCAGGTTAGGTTAACTTAGACTAAATATGATTCAACATAGAAGCTCAAAGACTAACGCAATATTCGAACAGGTTAGGTTAGGTTAAATGTAGTTTATCATCGAAGTTCAAAAGCCAATGCAGTAGTAGTAGATCAAGTTGGGTTAGGTTAAATGTAATGCAACAATGAAGCTAAAAGGCTGATGATGTATATTGATCAAGTTAGGTTAGGTTAAATGTAATTCAATATTGATGCTCAAAAGCCGACGCACTATATCACCACGTTAGGTTCGGTTAAATGTAATTCAACATTGAAACTCAAAGGCCGACACATTATTCGATCAACCAGTGCAATAAGATGCCTCTCATGTGCAAGCACCTCGTGCGTAATCAAGTTATAGGTTTATATAAAACACTTCCGTATGATTGTGAATAATGCCAGAGCGAAATGACATAAACTCGGTTACATAAAACAAATGCACGAACACGCGAGATGGGAAGCCCCTTTTGTATCTCTGTAGCGAAAGTGTCACAGGAGAAACCCTTTCGAGGAATCTTTACATATGCATGGACCACCGGCGATACCATAGAAAATCATCACCCCCTACGTTATGCTGCTTACTACCTGGTTTGCTCTCGCTACGTCATAACATGATAGTATTTATAGAACACTGAAATGTGTTCTTCGCGCTCCATTAAATAACAGCTCCCCAATGCTTGCGAATATTTTATAAAACGTGAATAAATTTTGTTACTAGTAATGGAATATAAGGATTATGAATGTTAAACTCATTCACTGCACTCTGTTCTTGCCACAATTTGTGGGTTACAAATCTCATTTACTTTTAAACATTTTCTAACTAGTCCTAAATTGTTACGGTAGGATGGTTTAAGATGCCTTAAGATGGTTACGAATGGTTAGCAATAAAGAATAGCACGTTCCATTAACGGCCTTAAAGATTTACGATTCCCGAAAGGTGGCAGTTGGTTTCAATGCACTTCCACGGCGATACTTTATCCAGAGAGGGGTAGTGTTTCAGGATTACGACAGGGATCTCGTATAAACGAGAATCATCCGCAACATCCGGCGGAGACAGTCCATTCCAATAATAATCCTTCCAGCGAAAGCCACCGGGTTACCACGAAAATTCCGACTACCGTGTTTTGACCAACTGCACGCACGCGTACAGCGCCATGGTAAGCGTCCGTCGGGTGTAAGCGTTTTCGGGAACGAGAAATATGACCGACGACAATAAATTGGAAAGCGAAGGACTTTCACCGTAAGACCATCCGGAAAACCTGACCGGCCGCGGCTATCCCATAGCCTGTGAGGAAACAGGATCGACGCAGGATTTATTGAACGTGGATTCCTCGAGGATAACAGTGGTCACCGTTGGCATATCTATAAAACGAAGTTGGTCGAGCCTCTTCGTTGCCCCACCGGACTATCTATTGTCCCATTAATTTCGTTTACAAACAACTGTTGTTTCCTATAGGAAGGCGGTGGAATATTGCCGGAGAAGGGGGGGGGGGGGGGGGGGGCGTCACTAGGTCACGATCATCCGTAGTAAATCATCCATTACGTTATATTGCACGAGCCTAACTTTGCCGCCAATGCGGCTTCATTGTAATCGTAAAATTTTAACACGCAAACGACTGTGATCATTGTCCAAAGAGTAAGCGGATTGTAGGGAGATTCTATGGCACCAGAAAAATTGCTATTTACTATCTCACTCATTACTTATTACTTTATTATTGCATTACTTATCGTTAGGGTCATTTAAGGGATAATAAATATATATGTATATATAAATAAGTATCCTACATGTTTTCACTATTATTGATTTACAATACACAGATGATTAATTAAAGGTACAATTGTATAAGAATGTAGTCTTTTTTACAAAATAGCACCTTTTATATTGATCATATTTGATGAAGGTACATGTGGACTGTTTATTCTGAAAGTGATGTAAGTCCACTTTTCAATAAAATTGAGAAAAGGACAAATTTCCATATATTTTAGTGTGAACTTTTTATTTATATCCTTTTCTCAATTTTTTCAAAAAATGTACTTGCACCACTTTCATAATAAACGGCCCATATGTAAATATATCATTTGAATGAATATTATGGGACAATATCTGAAAGGTTTGCTGGAAAAGTAATGTAGCAGCTCAGCATGTGCAACAACACGAACCGCGTATACATATAATATTCGCAACAGGAATCTTTTTATCCCCACGATACTTTCGATGAAAGGGGATAGGGGTGCACATGTTACATAATAAACACGAGCAAACTCGTGATAATAATCTGTACAATTGAATGGCACAGCGGGGTGAGTGGAGTTTCTTAATATTTCGCTAGTGCATTGTATTAGTTTGTATTCACGCTGTTTCATGGCTACATAAACAACTTTATTTTCAAATTACTAATATTATCAAGATAATACAAAAACGGCAACTTCACCTACAGTTGGTGTAGAAAGTATTCGTGGAACCCTCAAAACAGAATAACTTTTTTATAATTGGTTCAACCGGCTTGAGTTTTTAAAGGAAGATAGAAAGACTAGTTTACGAGATATACTGTTTCCGTCGTTTTGGAGAAATCGGAATTTTCGAAGTTACTAAACAGATAGTAAAAATTATTTTTGCCAACTTTTTTATCTGAACTAATAATGAAAATTAGAAAAATACCTTCCATAGATCTAAGTAAGATACATGCACCCTGAAAGTTTCATCCAAATCGGTTAACGTTGCTTGAAGCTGCATATGTTTAAAGATCGCAGAAGAAGGTCGAAAACCGTAGGCATCGGCCGAAGTCAGTGATTTTCGACTTATTCTGCGATGTTTAAACATTTATAGCTCAGAGCAGCGTTAACAGATTTGAATGAAACTTTCGGGTTGCATATATCTTACTTAGATTCATAAGAGGCATTTTAAAAATTTTTCGTTATAAGCTCAGATAAGAAAGTTGCAAAAATGGCTCTCACCATCTTCTATGCAATTTTGAAATTTTCGATTTTTTCAAGACGACGGAAACAGGATATCTAGTAAACTAGTCCTTCTATCTCCTTGTAAAAACTCAAATTCCCAAAAATCCAAACTCGTTTGGATCAATTATAAAAAGGATATTCTGTTTTTTGAAGGATGCACGAATACTTTCTGCACTCACTGTATGTAGGTGAAAGTGGGGCAAGACGAGGACACTAAGAGTATGTACCTTTAAAGAATGCCATAATATAAACTGCGGTGAAACAATTGTTTAAGCTCAATTATAAAAAAGACAAAAAAAATAATTTTGAACATTGTATTGATGTACCTTGTCTCGTCTCATACCCGAGGCGAGATGG
This sequence comes from Holcopasites calliopsidis, assembly GCA_023838395.1. NCBI lineage: Eukaryota > Metazoa > Arthropoda > Insecta > Hymenoptera > Apidae > Holcopasites > Holcopasites calliopsidis. The sequence goes on from JALHAQ010000052.1 coordinate 427,755, forward strand.
GGTACCGTCCCAATTTCAAGATTGTTTGTATTTGTAGTATCATATTTTAAATTTGATTAAAGGAAGGAATACTTTGTCCATGTTCTTAAATAAATTTGTATATTATAGTCCTTGGTTTATTCTGCACAATATAACTGTACTGTTCTATTCATTGCAAACCAACAATTTATCGTTGTTTTTCACCGTTCAACAAAAGCTGTGGATTAGCACGAGACAGAGGAACAATGAGGCCAGCATCTAAAGTTCTTTTCCGCGAAAACGAGATCTCGCATGGAAAGTCTTATCCTTTATTTCCCATTCATTTTCATACGTGAAATTATCGCCGTTTGGATCGTACCATCAGTTACACGACGAAAAAGATCTAACAAAGAGATAAAATTAATAAATAAATATGTCTCATTAAATTTCAATAAATCGAATTAATTACTACATCTATTAGGTAGATACCTGCCTATTGTTCCTAATATCAATAAAGACACAATGTAACTAATTAAGGGGATTAATAAAAAAAAATAAACAAAATTGAACGTAAACTTGATTGAAGAATCAGAATGTTTTCGATATCCTCGAATAACAAGACGTAACATAATTAACAATCGTTGCACTCTGAACTTGGATAGACTAAACACACTTACTAAATACCTACTTATTAACATATCCGAATGACTGATAATTGGTTTCATCGCAAAGCAACATTTAATTCAATACGCAGTTATGATAAAGCAATTAATTTTCATTAAGATATTTCTCGCTGTCTTTGTGTGATGATAATTTATCTTTAATTTATCGTCTACTTCCATTGCAGTATCCATGAAATTATAAAACATTGGCAGCGTATTACTAACTTATTATAATTACTTTTCCAGGAATGGAAGAGAGTTCTGGAACTTTTTACAGTACCGATCCGTAAAAAGGAACTGGCTTCTGACTCGAAATAAGCAAATCGCTATCCCCACTTCTTTGCTTGATGTCACCGAATCGGACCGTGTTTCATTTATAGAGTGAGGGCATGTCATATTCTATCCTCTAAAGCAGTGGTGAGTAAACTATTTTCATTTCCTACCCGCCATGTTATGTGAAATTTTGCCATGACCCCTGGTACTAATACAGACAATTCTTTTCATAAAAAATATAGTTCTATTTTTATAAATAATAAAATTTTATTTCACTATTTTACTGGTACCTGATACTTGTTGAAGAAAAGCCTCATATTTTTTCTTGTCAAATAAATTTCTTTGAATTTGGCGACCCACAGAAATTTTCTCAACGACCCAGCTGGGGGTCGCGATCCACGGTTTGCGCGCCACTGCTCTAAAGAATAACATTGCTCCTGGGTCGAACGCTTTATGGTGTGCCACCACCTTGGGCCCCTCGCTTGCACACCGAATGGCATACCTGACCCGTAGTAAGCAACTGGCCGGTCCCGAGCGAGTTACTTATTTCGGAGCAAGACGCAATTTCTTTACGTTTAATAAACATTCAAGGCCGATTTCCCTAACATTAAGAATTGTTAAAAAACAAGAGCGTGTGTGGCACGGAGTTAGAGAATAGAAGCATGCTTCATTCATAGAATGAGGGAGCATACTATATTCCATTTTTCTCTAAAGAATAACGTTTCACTTCGACGGAACCCTTTATGGTTTGCCGCTATCTCGAGTCCTTCGCTTGTTAACCGTATTCGCTGTCATCCCGTTCGAAAACAAAGTCAAGCCGAATAGTATACCTGTTCCGTAATAGGCAACTGGCCGGTCCCGAGTGAGTTGCTTCTTGCATACTATTCAATGGATAGTACCTACTACAACAATATTAAATGGTTATGACAGTTAAATTAAGTTATTAAGAAATGCTATTTAGGTAAGTACCTATTAGTCTTGACAAGTTTTCTGAGAACTGTTCTGTGAGAACTGAAATAACTGTTCTATGAGAACACCTTGTAAGGGTGACAAGTCTTTCCATAAAAATTGCACCGGGACAGATATTATGTTAAACGAAACATGTATGTAAATTCGAATAGAATTTTTTTTAGAAACGAAAGGAGGCTGTTTACTTCGTTACCTGATAAATTTCCTGAAATTTTCGAGATTTCCGCATTGCAGCAAGAAATCGTATCTTCCAACGAATAGACATTTAAGCAGCACTCGCGTGTGTATGCAAGTGAAACAGGAGAGACTTTCGCAATCCTTGTATCCGAGTAACGATGATATTATTTAACAAACAAGCCGGATGGAAGGCTTACCAGAGTACTGTTACCGCTAATCTTTGCAACGACTTTGGCACGTCTGCATGCGAACTTATTCCTCGGTAATTAAGAGATTAAACACTGTTGTCTGAAACTGTCTTACAACCATTCTCCTCTCGTCTTTACTCCGTTGGTCCGCGCGTTTATTAGATTACATACCTGTTATCTCGATAACCTTGCAACTTGCATTATAAGTACGTTACGTAATGAAATGCAGCACGTCCTAACCTATATCTTAACAAAAACTAGCCTGCTGGTTATTCTGTTAGGTTAGGTTAACAAAAATTAGCCCACTAGTTGCTTTGTTAAATAGCAACATTAAAAACGAAATAACAGTGATATAGAACAACAGTTTTTACTATCGGTAGCTGTTTTCGTAGAAGGGGATCCATTTGCAAGGTTCAATAATTACCACGCGCAGTTTTCTCGAGATAGACACTATTTTGTGCAGCAAGCATGAACATATTTACGAAGCAAATGTTTAAGTTGTGGATCGTTTATGTATCTTGTCAACTTACGAATCACTATGCGTTATTTTCTAGAGGAAACCACTTGTTTCATGCAGTATCTCAGTATGAACTTATTGTCGAAAATATTTAAGATGTAAACCAATTTTTTAAACTTCGAAAATTCTTAAAACAAAATGCAAAAAATCTATAACAATGTATAACGTTTCCATTTTGGTTTAGGCATAGGGAAGGCTCAATCAAAACTGGATTCTTGGATAAAACTGGACACCACTATTATTTATAAAATGATTTATTGTTTCACGTCAATGTAACCGACAATAATAATTGTTGTCATTAGGGTTAATGTATAAACAAAATGTGATCGCAATACACATATGTTTTCCAAACTTATGATACATTCCGTGTTTGTGGATACTGCAATCGAATTTCGGACCAATTATAAACTTTATAATTACTAATATTGTTTACTTTAATCAATTATGGTATGAATCATGCTATTTGTCAAATGTTAAAGTATAAATATACATATAATCGGCTTTTCTTTATTTCGTCATAGTAGTAGCAATAATCTGTAACACTTAGGGGGAAAGGGAGCAAGATGGGGTCGGTGGCTATTTTTTATAACAATGTTAGCTTCCTTTCAAATATGGAATCTATACAGATATTTAATATTACGTATATCATTAACAATTGTAGTCAATCTAGTACATTATTATGCGTGCAACAGCCATTTTTCTGTTTTTTGCGGCTGCGTTCCAATTTTTCTTCACCTTTGAACTTCAACACGTTAACTATACTCTTCGGTAGATTAAATTCTTCAATTCTATCAATCAACTAACTTAAAGTCTTTATTTCTGTCTTCGAAAACATTATGTGTAAAAAAATAAAGGTATCATTGTTCACATAGTATCGCCATCACATTTGGGGCAAGACGGGGACGCAAAAGTGCCATTTAAAGAAATGAAAGTGGCCTTGACAATAATACAAAAAAATTCTCGAACTTCTTTATTGCAATGTATAGCCAATCGAAAAGTGATCAACTTTTGTTTACAATATTTTTTTGTCAGATTATCACAAGTACTTGAAAAATCATTAAAATTGTTACATGGGACACCCTGTATACTTTGATTGAATCTATGAAAGCTGTTGATTGGGTAGTGAAGGATTTAGACGAAATTCATTGTAATAAATGTTAAAGATAGCATTGGATACCGTAGCGGGTTTTATCCAGACCATTTTCGAACCCAGAATTTTACACCATTTTCAAAAATCGTAATTTTCTGGATTCCCCTCTTTTTTTTTGTAAAAATTTTTATGTGATAAACTATTATAAACTGCACATTCAATTTCTATTTAACTATATTAATTTCGGTATTATGTCATTTTATCCTTGATTTTATCCCAATAGCCCCATTGTGTACCTATTTAAAAAGTTTCCCAAAAACAAAGTCTACATCGTTCTCTGCACGCACTATGAAAACGCAGATAGAGATAGGTAAAATCAATAGAGTGGGAGGGAGATGGAGTATATAATTGCTCAAAGTCCACGTGGTCCAGCAATTCCGAAGGCGAGAATCGTCACGTCGGTGTCTCGATTGGTACGGACGTGTACGAGCACGCACGTATTCGCGGTACAAGACTGAAAGGACACGTCTCGAATATGTTACCCCGGGAGTTTTTCCTCTTTAATTGATTCAATCGGCGAAAAACACGGCGGGACCGTTTCGCCCTCCGGGGATTTTCGCCCGACGCCTAGCGCCACCTCCGCGTCATCCACGCTTTCAGCAACCAACCACTGTAACGAGACGCCAGAGCTAACCCTCCTTTCCGATGAAAATGCCAACACCTCTTCGCGGTTACTCCCTCCTCCATTCTTCCCTCTTTATCCCTTTTATCACCTTTATCTCCCTTGATACTGTTTCCCCCTTATTATTATTATTTTTCAGCTGATCATCCCCACCCCCTCGTACAAATCTCTCTAATATAGTTCTAATTGTTCCCCTCATTTTCTAATCGTGCGACTGGTCTCCAATTTTTTCTTCGAACAAATATCTTTCTTCCCTTTTACACGACGATGCCCAACTTGTTATATTTTCTTCTCCCTTTATCCTAATTTGCCAGTTTTTCGTGCCTTTTCGCATTTATCAATCTGTCCTTTAATTGTTACTCTACTTCATCATATTTCCTTAAGCTTCTCATCTGAGGAGAGAATGTGGACACCATTTGTGTCAAACTGTTCCAAGCGGTTTTATAGAAACATTTGTACACAAAGGCAAGGGATGATAGTTGGAATTTCTGTAAATTGTTTGCCGGTGGGAACGAATGCTCGTAAACTGGCAAGTGAACTTACCAAACTTAACAACTGAAATGACGGAAACCCGCGAATTTTCCGTTTGTTATTTTAATTAGAACCTTCGGGCCACACTTAACGAGAATCACCCTGTCTGCGTTTATATCTCGTGTCTCTGCAAAACGATAATGAAGCATGATATCGGTTTCCATGTATTTAGCTCATAGGTACAGTAATGGGTGCTCCAATTGTGAAATAGAAAATTTATAGTAGGGAAATGGGTGCTATTATGGGCCCCCTGCTTTATATTTTATTCTAAAATTTGATCCATCGCCCGGATTGCTTTAAGTTTTTATCTGAAATGTAGTTAAACTAATAAAGTTACATGTAACAAAAGGTGGGAGTAAGAGGAACACAATTTCATTCAATTTAGCATGTTTTATGAACATAAAAGTGAGGTTAATGTGGCCCCCTAACAAAAATCATACGGACTAACTTTTCAACATCAGTGATCCAAAGTGAATGACAAAAGTAAATTGTATTGCTCATGAATAAAAGTTGCACGCACATTTTTCTTTTTCGCACGATGTGCATTCGCTATGAGCTAATAAGCTGTGGACCGGCATAATATTCTCGCACAGGGCAAAGCTACTAACCTATAAGCTGTAGCGAGTGAGCTACATTCAAGAGCTGTCAGTACAGGTCGTTAAAGAAGAAGATGAAGTTAATTTGCAGGTAATATTACAGTTACTGGAGGGCGGGGGGGGGGGGGCAATATATCAACAGGCGTTATGCAACATTTAGGGTAAACATGTTTTTATTTGTTTTGGGGTAGGAGGTGCTACAGGCGGTACCAGTGGTACTTGAATATCTTTGTTATAAATATGAAAATAACGAGTGAGTCACGTTACTGGCTGGGGGCTGTAATAGGAAGTACTTACTGAGTTTACTACTTTGTTTTCTTCCTCTGCATTTCTAATTTGGAGTATTGGCATTTAATTTGGAGATTTGGATTAGGCGATATACAGCAAACCAAACGAAAAATCTAATAGCATGCGAATAAAAATAAAATAAAACGTGGAGTACAAAATTATTACATTCACTTTGCCGCAGGAAAAAGCCTCGAATTCGGAAAACGTGAAAATATGAAGGGCGAGTGTAAAGAAAGGGGTGTCCCAATAGTTTTTCTATCAGTTTTTCGGTGCCACCAATAAAATTCTGCTGCCCGGTAAAAAGGTCCAGTTTTTTCCGTTAGTGCGAAAATGCTACTGGGTCCACTTTTTTTGCCGTTAGAAAATACCGTTAAAAAAATCACCGGAGAAGTAATTTACAGTGCTAACGTTTTTTACTCGGTCAGTTACGGAAAGCGGATGGAAAAAGTACAAATCCCTTGGCGGATTTGTCCGTCTGGCGTGCAAAAAATGTACTCGTTGACTCGAACGTGTTTTAAGCCTCGGATCCAATTTTTCTTCAAAAACAGCCGGACCTGTTGTAAACTAAGAAAAACCCGTTACCAATAAGAAAACTGACTTCTCGGTCCCGTCTTTTTTCGAAGTACCGTTTTTTCCTCTCTAGGCAGCTACGCGTAAGCAATTTTTAAGCGGGTGCAGAATGGTTTACGACGTTTCTTTAAAAATTCTGGCAGCTTTTTTTTTAAACACAAGAGTCTCGTCGTTTAAAAAGCGATTGGAACTGCTTATTTACGATGCGCTGTAAGTTTAAGTATGCACCATCACGGTAAGTACGATTGTAGATACTCGAGAACAAAGTGGCAGTTTAAGGAATTTTTTTATTCCTCTACAATAATGTTATTTTTTGTTATTTTTTTGCATTTAAGTATGCGTCTAATATTTGGGGAAAGAGGTGTTAGGTGGGGACGGCAAGAAAAAATGACTATAAAACATTATGTTTGTGGATTATGTACTTTTCAAGAATACTGTAATACAGTGCCAGTATATAGCTATTAAACTAAAACAATAAGTTTTAAAATGGTGCCCATATCTGAGCTAAGGTTGGGTACCGTCACTACATTCAAAATTATTTGCCTGTATTTTTACACTATTTAGACATTTTTCATACTCAACTATTTACACTAGTTAAATATATTTGTTATATACACCCATTTAAGTTATTTAGTTATATTTTATATACAACCACACGAATTTAGACTATTTAGATATTTTTCATATGCAATTATTTACCATGGATGGTTACTTAATGGTCAAATTACGGATCATGGGAATGTCCCCATATTATAAATGAATAATAATACCTTTATTTGTTTACATGTAATGTTTCCAAACAAAGAACTACAAACTTTAGGAACATGGCTAATTGATGTAATAGAAGAGTTTAGCATATCGGAAAGTATAGTTACTCTGCTGAAGTTTAGAGATGAAGATAAATTAAAACACATCCACAAAAAACAGAAAAATGGCTATTACTCGCATAATAATGGTATAAATTGACAATAATCGTTATTGCTTTACTAATATTGAATGCTTCTCCAGATTCCGGAATTGAAATGACGTTAAGATGTTGCCTCGTGTTCCAACTTTACCCTCGTTTTCCCTACCTACCCAATGGTGCACCCAGAGGGGCCCAAGGGGCCCTGGAACCCGCTAAAGAAAAAGAAAAGACACTAAAAAATTGCACAATAATCCTATTCTAGTCAAAATTCATTTTTGTATTCATGTTGTGTCGTGTTTTCTATTTCTTAATTTATTAACTAGCGATCACATGATGTGGGAATACAGCCTTATATCCGTTCAACTCATCTCCCCCTAAGATTGAATTAGGTATTTACGCAATGGATTTAATAAAACACATCAGCACTTCATTTCAGCTGGAATTAATAAAATTTCTACTAAAGCAACGTATTAACATTAACCTGAAGTTTTCCAACAGCGACTAACTAATAGGTTAGTTAATCTACAGCATTAAAAAAAAGCCTATTACAGCGACTACTGTAAGAAAATAATAGCGCGAATTTTAAACAAAGCACGGGTGGGGCCAATATTGATTAAATAGCGCGCGGAATATTTTGAAACCGGATATTTTAATTTGTAAATAGAGCATATTATTCTCGGTGCGCGGCATTGTGAGGGCGGCATCCGTAGGGTTCAGAGAAACCGCTTTTAATAACCCGGACGTAGATGGTTCCACCTAGCAGTGTCGTATTCAATTCCAACTCCTGTGCTCTCCGTAATCTCAAGGTAATTCCCTTTCGATTCCTCGACCCCTTTCACCACGCACGTTCGGCTCATGTTACCCCGTACCTTTGGACTCGCGCCGATCTCCTCTATGTACGCTTCTTTTTTCTCAAATCGCCCACAAGCTGCAACGCGGCGAGCCGCTGCCGACTTTCCTTTCACAAATTTTCTCATGACAACTGCATTCGTTTTTACAGCTATGGCATATGTCCTAGCATTAGTTGTACCCTCAAATTATTACTATGCACAGTTTGATTCTGCTAACTGGAAATTGTGAAAAAAAAACAATCTAACCTAACCTGACTGGAAATGGTGGAATAAAAACCAATCTAACCTAACCTAACTGGAAATGGTGGAATATGTCACGAGGGTTTGAGGATATAAAAAGGTGCCCTCACAAAAGTTGTTTGGTTTCGATGGAAACATTAAGTGATATAAATAGTTTTTCCGTAGGTATAGAGGTAACAAAGATATAAAAATCAAGTTTATTTTTTTTATAGAATCCTGTATTGTTTTATTCATAATATGATACAACTTGTTCGGACAAATAGAATAGTATGCAATATGATATCATTATGTACAGTAGAATGTTATAAATCTGATCCGAACAAATCAGAGTCGAGCATTAAAATCTTGTTGCCTATGTGACTAGTCCGATGCGCCTAACTGATGCAACCACGTTGGATTAATAAGCGCTAGGTGATAATCTGACTCCTTCGTATTATTTTTGAAAAAAGAGAATTGTAGAAGGAATAGGACACACAAATTCGCAATGTATTGATGCTAATAAAAAGCATACTATTGGAAAAACTATTGAAAAAGAAGGTTTAATAGTGAAGATTTCAGCTGGGAAATTAAGGACAAAGTAGGAGCACTTAAAACCATTAAAGAATACCCAATGTTCACTAATTTGACAATATTAATCGAATATAATTCAAAATATGCAACAGAAGACGTTGCCAACGTGTTATACGTTTCGCAGATATGAATGCTATTGCATTTAAAGAAATCCGCAATAAAAAATTACATAGCAAAAATAACGTTTGCGTTCTGTATGAATTCACGGAGAAGAATTTAACCGAACCATATTTTATTTTGTCGAGGCGATACAAAAATAGCTGAGTTTTTAACAAGTATTTACTGGAAACGAAAAGTAGGCAGGTATTTGGATGGTTTATGATAATATGACAAGAAAGAAACATTGGTCTAAACTAGAACAAACTTTAACCACATATTGGCGACTCCATAATTTTTTTCGACAAATGTTCTACCATTTTAGTGTCACTTCCAATGTAGCCGGCGCAGTAAAAACCATTGAAGTATTTTCAAGCGACTTTATTGCACCCCGCACCAAAATATCACTAATCTAAAATAAAAATATTCAAAAATATCACTAACGGTATCAAACCTAACTTAACTGTTTCATTTTTCTTCGAAAGTAACCAATTTAGAAGTTTTTTTACTGCATATTTGCATGCGTGGCTGGGCGACGAAGCCTAAGGTAGTCGGGCAAGGCAGATGGTGATAGTAAGAATGGTAAAACATTTTTCCAAAAAGTGTCGAGTCACCAAAATTTCTTCTAGCAAAAATTGTTTTTACCTAAAAGGAATTTATTCTCAAAATCTCAGCCACATTGGAGCATGTACGTTTTACGGAAGTACAGCCTACATTTGTTTACGTTTTGTCATTTTGTCTTATATGTATAGTCACATTTCAACAACGTTTACTAGAAGAATTTTAGCCGGCACGAAGGTTAAGATCCACAACTTTATGAAAAAGATTTAGGATTTATCATTTTGGTGTCATTTCCAATGTTACCGGCGCAGCATAATATAAGATTACCGCAGTAGGTACGCAGTACTTTTTTCTTTATTAGTTTCTTGTATATACATGTTACAAGTCTTCTAATTATTGATAAACTGCACCTCCTCCAATTTGTTATACCTTGTAACAATTTCAAAATAAAAGGAAAACAGTTATTCGAAATAGGGACGATCAAATCGACAAAGATTGCCGGCCAGTTTAAACAGATCTCAACCAAGCCCAGCCTGTGTCGATAACACAGGGTCTGACATTACACCAGTAAAACGGCTTTCACAAAATTTTGGGTTTAACTTTGGAGGCGCCTAAAATCCTTCTCACAAATTTTGCTTCGGCTGAATTTCCGAAAATGTCTATGCTCCGACGTGGCTGAAATTTTGAGAATAGATTCCTTTTGCGTAAAAACAATGTTCTTTAGAAGGATTTTTGGCTACTGGAAAATTGTTTTCGAAAAATGTTTTACCATTCTCCCTATTAACTTACTATCTGCCTTACCGACCACTTTAGGTTTCGTCCCCCAGCTACGCATGCAATATGCATATGTATAGTAAACACTTATAACACCGACGACATGCTACTAAAGACTGCAACCTTATGGGAGTCGCGTGCCAGAAAAATTCGTTGTTTTCTAACGTCCTCTAGAATATATTGCGGTTAAAATAAAAAACAGAAACTGAATTACGAAAATCTCATCGGTAACGTAAATAAATGGGTGCAGTGTCATACGTAACAAGTTAAGGTCGCTGGCATTAGCCATTCTACATATAGTAACTTCAAACATGTGTAATTATACATATTTTATTTTACAATTTATCACACTCATATCGCCTTACTTTTTGTACAACTTTCAAAGTTTGTACAAACTCCAAACAGTGGGGTTAACAATTAATTTTGAGTTAGTGAAAATTTATTCCATTCTTGTTATGCTTTTCAACGTGTGTTCTTCCTTTTAAACACTTCAATTTCCATGCAACACAATGCAACGCAGGTACTATAAAATATCAGATTTTGCAATTTTCCAACTTTACTGTATTTTTTCAAAAGCCTTTTATGCAATTTATTTTGTTAGTTTCACCTTGCAATTATACAGTTAAAAGAAAGGAAATTCTACGCGGTGGACGTTCACGATACATGCTTCAAATTTTCTTTTCACCACAGACGTGACGAAATTGTCGTACGGAAGCATGGTCGACCAGAACTGATTGGTAGATCAGAAATACGAGTGTTTTGCATCACTGACCTGCGCGCTTTTTCAGATCAAAGTCATGGGCCAATTCTCCATCTCTCCCGGATTTGCGAATCTTCGCCCGCCATAACTCTGCAGTCTTATTACTTATCGTTCCCCACACGTTCAAGAATTCTTTATCGTTTCACAACTATTTCACAGTTTATAAGAGCATTTTTCACCTCCGAGTGGTACGTACGTTTACTTGTTTCAATTGAGTAGTGCGCGATTAATTAGCAACTGTTTTAACATCGTGGGAATAGATTAAATAGTGTTGCGACAATTAAAGAATACGTGCATTCTATTGGAAGATCATTCCATTAACAATCCGACGGCCGTCGCTAAATGTCTCCGTCCACGGCCGTGGTTAAATGGTTTTCCCCGCGGCCGTTGCTAAATATCTTTATTAACAAAACAGTTGTAATTATTCTGTTAGATGTTACTATTAGTCCAGGACATCGGTACAGGGCGCGAGGAAAGTTTTCCGAAATTGAATTACGAACACCGCCAAGTCCAATCGTACTCGAAGAAAAGAATTGGCCCGACAAACTGCCATGAAAGAGGGCAACTACTAATGCCTCGCTATTCTCAAAAACAATTGAAGGCCATTCTGTGTTACTACGTTGCCACTGTGCTTGACTTAGCTGCATGCGTAGTATTTTCAGCCTGGCCCGTTGCGGCCCTACTACACCTGGGCAAAAATCGCGTTTTTATTAGAGTCGCGCAAAATTTGAGAACGGTTTGAATTAAAGTTGCAAGAGATGAAACTCGGGTTTATAATTAGAGTCGCGAGGTATTTAATTTTCGCGTATTCTTAGAGTTGCGGACAAGCTCGCGGATTTGTAGGTAGAGTTGCGATTGCTTCAATTCTTCGGTTTTGCAGTAGAGTTGCGAAATATATGAATACCGCCTTTTTGTTAGGTAGAGTTGCGCATAAATCTCTTCACGGTTTTTCTTAGAGTTGCGATGAAATAGAAGTCGCGTTTGATTTAAAATAATAGCGTTGCGACTAAAATATCGCGTTTGTTTTTGCAATTTTCTTCTTCTCAGGTTTTAGTTTTATATTAGCTTCTAATTCTTGCGGCAACTACATTTACCCATTTTTTATCATATCTAATTTTTTCAGATAATAGTATAGTAGCTTCCAATTAAATTCTCAGAGAATTATCAGTTCAAGTTTATTGAATTATTTTGTTAGAGTCACTCTTAAATGTTAGAGTTGCGAACACAAATGCCCAATTGCTCCTATTTGGAACACGTTCCTGAGCCACGTGGACAGTGGCATATCATCGGCAGCTAACATCCACGGCTGCACCCCTTTAGAGTTGCGTTTTACTAAATAATTGGTGCATAGAGTATAGAGTCAATATTTTATCAGTGTTACGTCGAATCGCGAATTTGCTAATATTTCATTCGTTTTTATTAGAGCTTCCTTTTGGTATTGATATTTGAAGCACCACTCACATTTAATTAGTGTTACGGAATTTCCCACTCACGGTTTGAACGAGTGAACTTGCCGGTAGCCCCTCTGGCTACCTATTCCTAATCATCGTTCTACTCTTTCAGCATCCTTTTCTGTCTCGGTCGTCTGTTACTGGAAGTACTGCTAAAAACTTGAATATCTGATTAGCCATTTTAGCACAGTAATTTCACGTTTCATCTGCAAAATTTCATTTAAATAGTGAACTATCATATTACGATCTTTGAATTTCTCTTTAATTCATTTTACAAACCAGAATACATGACAGAGTAGTAATTAAAGTTTGTAGAACTGACAATCTTTTGATTGTATAATATATCTAATTTGTAGATTCAATTCATAGACACAGTACTAGCGACTGTTCGTTAACACAGTTTTGTTCTTAGATTTTGCTTCAATCGTTGTACTTTTATTTTCACTTTTAGTAGAGTCAATTGTTACAATTTTTCGGATCTGCTTGTGCAAAAATCAAAATCCACTTGCGATATCCGTTCATGTTCATGAGAATTCTTGCAAGAAAAATGTTCTTGACTGTAGATGGGACTGGCCATATCTTGTATCTCACTTTCGCGTAATCGTCTGCTGCTTCTTTTTCGTAGAAGCAAAACAGAATAAATGCAGTGGAACGGGACTGCTCTCAATTCCGAGTTTCTGATTAAACAGGGTTTGCATCAAATTATTATAGCTTGTGCAAAGTTATCCGCTTACTAAGAAATAAACTATAAGGACCAAATTTCTTCTTGGTTTGTCCTGGTAATGCTATGCTGAGATTGATGCCAGATTCATTTTATAATTAAATTACCTACTAAATACAGTCGTAGCTTCAAGTTTAATAAAATATTGATAATGCTGATGCTAATGACGATAGTGAAAGAAAGTATCACCTTGGCCAAAATCAAATTACTGATTTGTCATATTATTATTAACAGACTGCGGATTCTTGCGCAAATTCAAATTTTTGATAATATAGTAAAAAAAGCAGAGCTTTGGTAGGGAATTATTTCACCTACCAGTTATTATAAAACGCTATATAATTTGAATAATTTTTATATTTATTTCTATTAAGTGCATCCTGTGGAATTATGCAGCTTTAAATTTTCTATATACATATGCATGAATGTCCGCAGTCTAGCTATTAAAGTGTCGATATAAAATGATTGTACTGTTTCAAATAAGAACTTTCTTTTTTTTTCTAAGGGTGGGTTGGGAAGACTACTAATCTAGTGTATGACATTGTTACAGATCCACTGGTGATTCCAATTATGCTAAATGAAATCCTGAGTATTTTAAAGAAATGTGAGTACGTCAAAGGCTCGAAAGTATAATGTTCCATATACTATGACAATCAAGGAGTATTACTAAAAGACAATGTCCAAGGTTTTAAAGCTTATTCTTATTTTTATGAAATGTTATTAGCCATTTCAAGTTAGTATCTGTTGCAGAAACTTGAAGATAATGAATTTGGTGATCAAAGAAAAGGATTCAGGGTTACATATAATACATTATGGATCTTTGTACTATTTAATAAAGTGGTTTACGGAACCCGTCAATTTCAAGTTGTAAAAGTCATAAACATTATTTTTAAGCAGCTTATATTAACTTTGATTGATGTAATAATATCTACACACATTCTAGTTAATTTCGCCCCAGGACTCAATAATTTCAAACACTTGTATATGATATACCTGTTTTTTAAGGAATAGGTACACAAAAAGGTCCGTAAACCTAGTGTTAATTATTCTACATATAGCGAATAATTGAGCTGATTGGCTGTGCGTTACATGTATCGGACATGTGATGAATGAATAGAAACATTGTGTAATCTATAATGGAATTTTGTAGCAGTATAAACAGTTTTATATGTTGTTAATTAGTATAACAATAAATTTTTAGTACTTAAAATCTGTCCAAATAAGCCCGCGTTCGGAGTCTGCTTTGTTAGAGAATCTGTCAAATACAGTGGTATTATTATTATTATATATTACGTAATATTAATAATATAATGTAATAAGGCAAATTGTAGCGTAAATTATTTTAGTTTGCTCGTTAAACCGACGTGGTATTTTCCGTAACTCAGTTTCTGTTTCTTATTTTAACCGTAATATATTCAAGAGGGCGTAAGAAAACAACGAATTTTTGTGGCACGCGAACTCTCATAAAGCAGTCTTTAGTAGTTTCTAGTCTGTGTTACGTACCTTGAAGTGGTTATACCACAGACTAGAGTACAGGATAGACTGTGCAGACAATGCTTTTTTTTGTCACCTGAGAATGGGGTCCTAGAACCCCATTACCACGCTGGTGTCACTCTCGACGTTACCGAGCCAGTAAAGAATAGAACAAAGGCATCAGTAGTGTTGGGAACTGTAACTAAATATATGAAAAGGCATTTCGAAGAGGAGGATAACCTTCATAGCTGTATCATGTCCACAGTTATGAAATTATTCAGGAAAAAGTTCATGTTTTGCTGGGCGATATCATACCAGCCGATCATATGATATAATATACGTATTATGTATGTATGTATGTATGTACATATGTATCAGTACTAGTGGCTACAAAACATATAATAATGAATCAGGATAAATAAAAATCAACGTTTGTGAAATACTTGCTTCCTCATTTACGATTTGCTATTTCAAAAAGAGTCTGTAGATTAATAACTACTTCACGTTTTGCATGCAATTCTTTACATGGGCCATGTCTTTTAACCGTACATAGTTTAAGGTTTTATTTATATTATATTTATTTAACGGAAAATTGAAGTTACAAAAATTGTTTGATATGAAGGGGGACATAATTTGGCATAAACATATTTTTTTAAGTAGAATAGTCGGCTTAATGTCACGACTGACAATAAATTAAGTAACTCGACAACGACTAAAGACTACAGCGAAAACGTTTTTTTAGTTACGTCTCTACAGGCAGGACTCAATGGATTGTATTAAAAGTTTTTAATTAATACGTGTTTCGGAAACTAATAAATACCCGAACCTAAAATTTTATGTTTGGAGTTCTCCTTCCTTCGCCCTCCCACTCCAACCCAACAATTCCGTCGAACTTCATGTCAATTGGCGATTCGGTCGACATTCAGCCTATACATGCACACATGTGTATGATGCGGCACTAATACATTAGATGGGTGGTCGATGACTTATAAACAAACGAGAATCACAACACTGCAGGTAATTTTCCGAGGATTGAAATGCAACGCAGCGGGAGTCGATCGACGCGAGATTTGTATTGAGCAAATTGTACAGATGACAGAAGGCAGTTGGAAGTGCAGAAAGTATAAATTAGCCACAGGATTATCTCTGGCGTAAGGGAATCATGCAAAGAAAATAGAGATTAACTGACGAGATAATTAAATATGTTGCTATCAACCTAAATGCATGTGATGCTGTAAACAATATGACTCTAATACAATTTATGCATGTATTGTATCCATATACACCCACCCTTCTTGCCCGATTTCTTGGCTTCTTTGTTTACAGCCGTCATGCTTTCCGAAAAATGTTTAAACTGTTCTGTATTCAAAGTCGTACAAACAGCAACTGTCTCGATCGTCTAGAAATAATGATCAACCGCTGCATGCCGAATCGCCGCTAGTCGTGTCTATGGAAAATGTTTGGCAGCATTTGTTATTTTCTCGGCCGTAGAAAGGAGAGGCAGCAGTCAAAGATTAAATTACTTTTTTTTCACGCATATGTTTCTCATCTCCTTACCGCTTCCACCTCTCTTAGCCCCTTTCTACGTGTATAAGAAAGTTAAAATGTGTGCGTATAATGTATGTAAGAACAATTGACGTGCAAAACGATATAATAATGTGAGATTTCCCGCATTGTACGAGTCAGTCTTTCGGGAGCCTTCTAGGCATAATTAATAAGTTGAATTAGTAAGTGTGCTGGACGCTGGGGATTTTCGAAGACTTGTGAGGATTGCGGACTTTCTCGGTGAGGATTAAGCGGGTAATACGGTAAATATATACATACAGGGTGTCCCAGAACTACCTCAAGAGCCGAAAAGGGGTGATAGCTGAGGTGATTCTGAACACCTTTTTCCTTTGCGAAAATGTTGTTTGAGGCTTCGTTTTTAAATAGTTAACGAAAAACACTGAGCAATCAGAGCGCGCGTAGAGCCCGCGCTCAGGGACGGCGCACGGCGTGTCATGCTAGGTAGCGACGTTCGACCATCGCCCCGAACAAAACGCGTCGGTATAACACGGAGCAAAAGTTAACATCGAATTATTCATTATTCATGAATGGAAATGAACTAAAATACAAACGAAATCAATTTGTCATTATTACTTGAACAAAACAGAATTAGAATCGACTGACTAACGAGTCTATCAAGTACGACGTATGTTACATTTTAAACAATTCACCAACAATTGGAATTAGACTTACCCGTTTCTACAGATATGAACCTGCTTAGACGAAAATGGGTCACTGTCATCCTACCGATCATTCGTATCATTATTACATCAAGGAGTAACACGTGATGCACAACAGCTGATACTCCACGGTCAGGTCAGTCATTTCACTTCACTTCTCGAATTTTACTTTACTGCACGATCGCTGTCACTTTTGTGAGGGTGTAACGCAACCTTCTGCATAAGGGGTGATTCTACAGGCCAAAACAAAGTGAAAATCAAGAATAACAATTTCGCATTTGAGGCTTTATTAATAAAATACCGGTGTTTGGAAAAACGGGCAGCCGTGTTCAGTGGCAATCATTCGCTACATTCAAGAGAAACCATGACCTACCGCACCGCGTAATCTGACACCCAAAAAGACACGTTTTACGTTGCATAGCATTCAACCTGCTTACTTGCAAAATCCACATGGGCATATCAAAACCCACCCAATGGGATTATCAAGTAAAGAGGGTGACGGCCTTTCAATCCACAGTTTTGATCTTGAAAACCAAATACACACACATTCACGATTGTCCCGGCCGCGAATGCGTATGCGCACATGCGACTGTCCTATCTGCGAGTGTCCACGATTTGCACTAAACTTATTATTCCACTAAAATGCTTAAATCGTTCCGTATTCAACGTCGTACAAGCAGCAACTGTCTCGATCGTCTGGAAATAATGATCTACTGATGCAAGCCGAATCGACGGGAGTCGTATCTGCGTCGTCGGCAGAAAAGGGCAACATTGTTGCCCCTTTCTACGGCCGAAAGAATAACAAATGCCGCCGAACGCTTTCCCTAGACGCGACTCGCGACCATTCGGCATGCATCGGTAGATTATTTCTAAACGGTCGAGAAAGTTGTAGCTTGTACGACATTGAATACGAAACGATTTAAATATTCTAGTAGAATAATAAGTTTAGTGCAAATCGTGGACACTCGCAGATAGGACAATCGTGGTACATGTGTACTTGATCCTCGTGTGCTGCAAATTTCTGTGTTTAAAGGTGTATTGTGAACATTCGTGGACGGGACAATCGCGTGTACGCATACACATTCGCGGCCGGGACAATCGTGAATGTGTGTGTATTTGGTTTTCAAGATCAAAACTGTGGATTGAAAGGCCGTCACCCTCTTTACTTGATAATCCCATTGGGTGGGTTTTGATATGCCCATGTGGATTTTGCAAGTAAGCAGGTTGAATGCTATGCAACGTAAAACGTGTCTTTTTGGGTGTCAGATTACGCGGTGCGGTAGGTCATGGTTTCTCTTGAATGTAGCGAATGATTGCCACTGAACACGGCTGCCCGTTTTTCCAAACACCGGTATTTTATTAATAAAGCCTCAAATGCGAAATTGTTATTCTTGATTTTCACTTTGTTTTGGCCTGTAGAATCACCCCTTATGCAGAAGGTTGCGTTACACCCTCACAAAAGTGACAGCGATCGTGCAGTAAAGTAAAATTCGAGAAGTGAAGTGAAATGACTGACCTGACCGTGGAGTATCAGCTGTTGTGCATCACGTGTTACTCCTTGATGTAATAATGATACGAATGATCGGTAGGATGACAGTGACCCATTTTCGTCTAAGCAGGTTCATATCTGTAGAAACGGGTAAGTCTAATTCCAATTGTTGGTGAATTGTTTAAAATGTAACATACGTCGTACTTGATAGACTCGTTAGTCAGTCGATTCTAATTCTGTTTTGTTCAAGTAATAATGACAAATTGATTTCGTTTGTATTTTAGTTCATTTCCATTCATGAATAATGAATAATTCGATGTTAACTTTTGCTCCGTGTTATACCGACGCGTTTTGTTCGGGGCGATGGTCGAACGTCGCTACCTAGCATGACACGCCGTGCGCCGTCCCTGAGCGCGGGCTCTACGCGCGCTCTGATTGCTCAGTGTTTTTCGTTAACTATTTAAAAACGAAGCCTCAAACAACATTTTCGCAAAGGAAAAAGGTGTTCAGAATCACCTCAGCTATCACCCCTTTTCGGCTCTTGAGGTAGTTCTGGGACACCCTGTATATAAAAGAGCGGACATATATATAATTAATAATTCAAATATTTGCCACTCTGTTGCGTTACACCCTATATATGTATATTCATTACAAGTGTGAGTTAAAGTATATTTGAAAATTCAGCATCAGGATAGGAGGGCCCGCTATAAAAAGTGTGCTTATCCTAATTGTAGTTTACCCAGCCGCAGTGTGACTGACGGTATTACATTTCATTCCTTTCCCGTAAGGGATAATGATCGATGTATAACGTGGCTGGTTAACTGTGGCTTAGACGATTGGGTAGAAATGGGGAATAGTGAATTAAAGAAAAAGTACATTTGCAGCCGGCATTTTACCAAAGATTGTTTTCATGCAGCCGGTCCACTCCGAAGAACCGCCGTGCCGCAAATGTACGATATTGTAGATTCGCATGGCATTAGTAGTAATGTAGATTTTGAAGCCATCTCATCACCTAGAGAATACGGTGAATTACGACAACGGTTGATGGAAACCGAAGAGAAATTGAAGCAAGAAAAGAATACATCAAGTATTCTTCGCCTGCAATTAAGGGCGAAGCGTAGAGTAATAGATCGGTTGAAGATGCAGCTTTCTTCAGGCTGTATTAGTGATACATGTTTGAAGAAAGCAATTGCTAGTAGAGTAAAAGGTTACGTCTTAACTTTTGTACTCATGTTGGTCTTTAGATTGAAGCATTGCTACTCATCGGCAGAGAAGCAATTATGTATGAGCATGCACTACACTTCCCCTTCCTTGTACAGAAATTCGCGCGAAAAATTCGGTTTCCATCTGCCGGATCGTTCTACGATAGTTCGTTGGTTTGGGAAAATAGACTTTTGGCCAGGGATTTGTCAAAATTTGCTTTCCGCGTTAAAATACAAAGCTGCGCACATGGAAGTCGCAGACAGGACTGCATTCTCGTATTTGATGAGAATGCTGTCACGGCTTTCTCTACATCCTGTGTTAGCATTTGGAGTATGTTCAACATTCTTTCACATGCCAAGTACGGATGCTGATTTTTCTAATTTATATATTTTTCATATACAATTTTTATTTTCTATAGTCTTTCTATTACATACATACTTGTCAAGTCGAATAAACATTGAACATACTCTGGAATGGTTAAGACCTTCTTTCACGCCTTCACGTGGCCCATCCTGTTAAGCACTTTTACGTAAATACCTATTTTGATGCGATAATAACAAATATTTTTTCCTGAAGTAAAAGTGCAACTAAGATGAAAGAAAGGCAGGCTATCGTTATTTTACAAATCATAAAAGATACGTGAATATTTTATGTCTTAAGTTATTAGGAATTTCGTTTTCCAAAGAAAAAATAACCATTAATAATTGTCAAACTGTTTCAGATAGAGATGTCAACATGTATTACGCGCCAGAACTAATATCCTACACAGGGTTCAAGAAAATATAGTGGCGATAAAAAAGTTGACAAATAAATATATTTCCATCAACAGAAATTTGTTATTATTTCATTCTTTTATACTCTTATGTATTTTCGCAGTAATGAACGAAATAAAGATACATTTACGAAAAATCTCGTTGACGATCCTCTCAATAACTTTCAATTTACGTTGTGAGTTTTTTGTCTTCTTCACAATCTTATTTATATTTTTCATATTTGGAAATCGCATTTTGCAGAAGGGTGAATGAACGCATACTAAGTTTCTTTTCTTTTTGCTTCTGACATTCTTAATTGCCTGGCTAATAATCTTATTATCCGATCGAAATTCGAGTTTTAATAATAAACCGAAGGAAAAATTTGGTTTTGGAAATTCGTACGTTAAATCTTAATATTTGTAACACTCTCGAAATTGACCCATCATGTTACAAAGCACATTTTAAAGAGGAATATTAAACTAATCCAAGTAGTCAAATGCAAATCAATATTTTTTCAAACCGATCAATTTAAAGTGATCAACTAAGTGGCAACAACGCCAAATTACAGCTTAAAAATTAGGTCTTAATTATTGTCAAAATAATTGATAACAAACAAAATTTCTGAGCAACGGGAAAACTGTATTTTCTTATATTCCTTTTATATATCTTATATTCCTTTAGTTTTAAAATGAACGTAATCACAACGTTTGTATATGTATGTAAATAAATTTGAACACTATGTACGCTGTATACATACAGGGTGTTCTGCTACTGCATGCCAATATTTTAAGGAGCGATTGCTGAGGCAATTTTGAACACCTTTTTCCTTTGCCAAAACGGTGGTTAATGTTTCGTTTTTGAATGATTAACGAAAAATGGTGGCCAATCAGAGCGCGTGTAAAGCGCGCGCTCAGCCGACAGAAGATCGTGATACGCTCAATTTCAGCCTTGAATGCCTTCTCGGCTAAGCGCGCGCTCTACACGCGCTCTGATTGGTCAGTGTTTTTCGTTAATCATTCAAAAACGAAGCTTTAACCGCCGTTTTGGCAAAGGAAAAAGTTGTTCAGAATTGCCTCAGCAATCATCCCTTAAAATATTGACATGCAGTAGCAGAACACCCTGTATGTATGCATGTACATATAACCTCTAAGTATAACTTGCACATTACGGTTGACATAACCATATGTTGCCTCATTTTATGAAATTTTTCAAAACTTTTTCATTAAGTAACTTTAAATCACACTGGGCAGAAAGGAAGAATTCTACTTATTTTGTTGGCACGATAAATACTTATGCCAAGTTAAAGAAGAATCAATGTTTACGATTGCTGTTTTTATGCTATTTAACGTGGATTGTCCCATTCATAGATGCGCATTTCTCGCCAATTGCGAGTCTCTCGATACGGATATGTTTTCTGATCCCTTCACTATTGACATCGGTCGCAAATGAATGTAATTCCTACGGACGCTACTCTATAGCCTAGAGGACGCTCGAAAACTAGCGACACCGACGAGATACTGCTAAAGACTGCCAGCCTTATGGGAGTTCGCGTGCCAGAAAAATTCGCTGTTTTCTTACGCCCTCTAGGATATATTGTGGTTAAAAAAAGAAACAGAAACTAAATTACGGAAAATCTCATCGGTAACGTAAGTAAATGGTGCAGTGCCGTAGGTAATAAATAAATGTAGGTCGCTGGCATTATCCATTCTATAGTACCTTCAAACATGTGTAATTATACATATTTTATTTTACAATTTATCACACTCGTATTGTCTTACTTTCTGTACAACTTTCAAAGTTTGTACAAGGTTTCTATTGCACACTGTTTGAGCACTTTGCAGATGTAGGAAAAATAAGAGTAGCTAACTCGTCACATTTTAAAGAAATGTTAGAATGTAATAAAAATCAATTAGAAAGGTACTTCTGTATTTATACAATAATCCTTCTTAAAGCAGAAATTGTGCTTAACGGATATAAAATTGCAAAAAAAAAAAATATGTATAATGTACGATTAATGAAAAAATTCGTTCATTCTTATCGAGACTGTTAATAGACAACAGCAACTCAATGTATTTATTTCTTTATCGGGTAACATCACCTCTGGTGCTTGACAGGCTAAAATGTCTGTAATTACATATTCATGTGGCATAACGCAACAATATGATCCTCAATCACGGGCAATGTATAATTATCGCGAATAATGTAATTGTTCAATACTCTGAAGTCTACACATAACCGAGCTTCACCATTCTTCTTTCGTACCATTACTATTGGCGACGCATACTTGGATTCGCTCGAACGTATCATACCTTTCTTTAACAGTTTATCAATTATATCTTGCAATTGCATTTTTTCAGAATATGACAGTCTTGTAGGGTTAAAATGAAATAGTGTGCGTTCGCGTAAAATGTAAAGTCATTTTCATTTTGACTGCTGGTTCTTGCGGACGTTCTCCTGTTAAATATTTTACATTAAACATATCACGAAGCGCTTGTTTGTCACAATTTGAGATTTCAGAATTAATATCTCACGAATTAATCAGTACATTATCTTCCCGAGAATTACTAATATCAATATTTATAATTTCACGTGCACCATTATTTAAAATGGTTATTTCTTCCGGCTCTACTAATTTAAAACCAAATTCTTTCATTACATCGCGATCTAGTATCACTTGACAGCGCATTGTCTTATCCGGAACTACACATAACAAGCTTTAAACATTTTCGCAAAGGAAAAAGGCGTTCAGAATCACCTCAGCTATCACCCCTTTTCGGCTCTATGGGCAGTTCTGGGACACCTTGTATTAAAGAAAAGAAAATTTATTATGTTGTTCTTTCCGTACATAACTTCTTTCTGTTTTTATTGATAAGATTGTATCCATGGTAACAATAACAGATACATTAACGCTATAGATTTTGTTATAGTATTATATTTGCCAAAACCTTACAGTACCTACATTTGTGTATCAGTTTCTGTAGCGAACTATTTCAAAGTGTAAAGTGTGTCAAGTGTGTGTGTGTGTATGTGTGTGTGTGTGTGTGTGTGTTCGTCTACAGTTGTTTTATATATTAAAAGAAAATAAAATGCATTATGTTGTTCTTTCCGTGTATAACTCATTTCTGTCTTCTTTAACAGTCTATCAATTATATCTTGCAATTGCATTTATTTAAAATGGTTATTCCTTTCGGCTCTACAAATTTAAAACCAAATTGGTTTCTGTGTCCTGTCGTATATTTTATTCAATACTTATTTATGTAATATACTTATTATTACATTTTTATAATATTTATAACTTCAGATAATACTTTTATCTCGTTAATCCGCTTATCTCAATAATTACAAACGTTCTACCCCGTCAAGCACCTGTGGTGATGTTATCCGATAAAAAAATATATAGTATTGTTTTTCTACTATCTCTCTCTATTAAGTCATATTTTTTTATTAAAAATGAGTTCTTTTATAAATGGGACAATAGTCTTTGAACCTATTTTTATTATAGTCTACTATTTCTTTACAACGTTACGTACTAGTTATTCTTACTTTTTGTTACATCCATAAAGTATTCCAACAATGTGTAATACGAAAATGAGTCAATAGGAATCTAATAAGTTATAAAGCAACATAATATAATTACATATCTTGAAACGGTTATATAGTGGATAATGTCAGCGATCTACATTTATCTATTAAACGACCTGCTCGTTCATTTACCTGCCCTGCTCGACGCATTTACCAACATCGCTAGACTCATTTACCGACGGAGCCCAGGCCCACCAGACCCATTTCTCGGCACGGCAATTTACACGGGGGCTGGCAGTCTTTAATAGTACCCTTGTCGGTGCTAGCGAGTATTCTTAGGGTCGGTATTTCAGAACAGGTGACACGCAATCCCGTAAGATGCGCAGTCTATCCTGTACTCTGGTCTGTGCTTATAAATTGGTTATTCCCTAAGAAAAATGAAAAAGCCTCTTGAAGATACTGCGTCGGTAATATTGGAAATGACACTACAATGGTACAACATTTTTTGAAAGAAATTGTCAAGTCGTCAAAATTCCTTCTAGCAAACACTGTGTTTACCTAAAAGAGACCTATATCAATATTTCAGCAAAATTGGAGCATGAACGTTTCCGGAAACTTAGCTGAGAGTGACACTATAATGGTAAAACATTTTTCGCAAAATTTTTATTCTTAACTACAGACGATGTATAATGTATGTACAGGAATGGACATGCAGTTCCAATAACTTCGCGCTAACATTGCTGTCATGTGAAATAAAGCTACATATTTGCAAACTTTCAGGCAAATTGGACGTGGCAGATTTCCAGAAATATAGCTTTTGTTATGATTAAGTGAATAATGAAAAGAGCTGACGCATTTTTGTTCTGCAACAAATAATTAAGCAAGTGCTGTCATATTCAATGACTGGAAAACTTTAGATTTTAGTTAATTGTAGCTATAGTGACTTTCTTTTTACGATTGGACTTACTGTTCAAAACTGGCATCATGATTTACATGTTTGGTACATACATACATGTTTAGCATTTTTTTACAATTGTTGAGCTAAATTTCACTTCCGGGGACTAACAATTTCTAAGGCTTGGAATCTATTACTTCAAAAGTTATGTATATATGTAAAATTGAGAACTTTTAACATACTCCACAGGTTTTTATGACGCCATCTTAGCTTCTTTCCGTAGTTTGGTTGGTCCTTAAAGGTCTACAAAATCGTGTGAGCATTCAAATGTTTTTCACTATCGCTTGCCTTAATTAAGAATAAAGAATATTAATATTTAAGAATAAATAAAATACTGCGTTTAGATTACCTCCATCAACGATTCACCCATGATATCATAATTCATATTCAAATATAATTACAGCCTAAACCAAGCAAAATTCAATCTCATTTGCTTACAAACTCTAACGCTGTGATTTACTCTATTATGCAATATTTCCCGCTTTGCATTTGAATCCTCACCCGTGCGGCCCAATCATATTAGGGATAAATGCTGATATGGCGTCAGAATAACCTTATAAATTATATTAAAGGCGGCCACTTTTTTGCGCAAATTACCAAGCGAAGAAAAGTAGGAAATTGCACTTGACTTTTGGCCGCCCGAAATTAAAAACGGAAATATACGATGCCTTCCAGTGTATAATAAGAAAATGATTGTGGCAGTGGCTTACGGCTTACAATGGAAGCTTTTATATCAAAGCCTGTTATATTTAAATACCCAGATAGCTAGGTCGAACCAGTTGCGTGCCAATCGGCAGCCATTTGTCAGCAGCAGTTGTAATATAACCTAACCGCGAATTTGCTCGCAACTTATGTCAACAGACTCCGCTATATTTTTGTTATCAATTTATTAACATCATCGAATAAATCAAATACTGTATCGAATTTGTAGCCACTTTGTTAACAAAACTTTGTAGCAAGCTTTGACAAAATCTTGTCCGAGCAGTTTGGCAATCAGGGTAATTGTTATACATACATATATTGTACATGTATGTACATGGAATTGAGGTATAACAATTTAAAATAGCTTTCAAGAAGAATCAAAAGCCGAGCTTGATGAAATTAAGAAACTAATTTTTGATACATACACGTTCAAATGTTACCTTGCTTAAATCGCTTTTAGATTTACCGAGGCGCGAATATTGTAAGGAAATACCATGCATATTTTCTAAACCAATTAAAAATTTCTATACATACGTTTCAAAGATATCCTGATTTGCCATGTCTACTGATTCAATATGATATGCAAAGGGACAAAGAAAGTGATACACATCACAGATTCATATGTATGTATTGTAATTACAATTACACTTGCGTAATACGCATTGTATAATAGGTATATGAAAGTTTTCCGTATAGTTAGTGTTATGGACCATAATGTAGTTATATGAATATTCATCATTCAGATGGTTCACATTTGAATTTAAAATTATTTTTGCTTCTGTCAACGATGATATATTTATTATGTATTTTGAAACTGTATTATAGCCAGTTGACTGTCAATCATCAGCCAATTGATAGTCAATGTTTCGACAGACTTGGCTACCAGGAATTTATTATAACTCACAGTCGCTTACATTTTCCATTACATTTCAGTATGATAAATAAACCACGTTATTTAATTTTAACAACGCGTTTTAATATATTTCTTATGATAACAGTATAATCGTAATAACAGATAAAGCACAATAATCAAAAGCGTAAAAAAAATGAATAAAAATCATCTTTTCGCTATTCACGCTGAAACGAACGAGTCAAATTCTGGCGCGGGAATATTTGAATTCTTCAAGAATGCGCTCATTGGAGAAGTTCATAGAATTAAAAATTTCATAAAGTTCATTCGCTATTTATTTGCCGTCCTAATGGCACCGAGCGAAACTATTTCCGGGAATTCCCCGTTTACATGCAAACTCGCGTCCCTTCAATTAAGAAGCTAAAAGATTGCGACCACCTGTCCCTCTCTCACAGTACGAATTCAACGAAATAATTAATTCGAATCAAGGTGAATCACGCCGATTGTTTTCGATCAATTTGTACTACGTAAATAAAACGAGCATAGAAAATAAAAAAACATGTAGATAACAACGAACATTTATGTAATGAGTTGGAAGGATTGCGCAATACCCTAGGCTCATTCGCACCACGGACTTCGAATCGAAGTTATGAGCCGATAAATTTTTCCACAACTTTTTTAAAAAAGAAATTGTCGATTAGTTGGTTCACGGCGTCAGCATAGTTATATACACATGAACCAACGTGTAAGTCGCGTAATTTCTATCGGCGCCCGATCGTCGTTTAGTTGTTTCGCAAGAGGATTTCGCGTGTCATCACAAAGCATGGTTATCGTAAGTTATACTCTACATTAGACTTAAACAAATTAATGCAATAAACATGAATCAAACGTTGCTAAATATTGCGATTATTGGCCATATTTTGAATGATACTAAAACTTTACACACGTAAACTTTGTACGTGTAGTTAAATCTTCGTATAAGTCGTGTGCATGTTATATCGATATGCTTAGGTCGGTGACAAGCTGCCTCCAATTGATCTTTACGAAGATTCTCCTGCGAATAAGGTGAATCTGGCGAAGATTGCCCAAGGGAAGAAGATTGTAGTCTTTGCAGTACCTGGAGCCTTTACACCAGGATGTTCCAAGGTGAATATTTTAGCTACATCAGAAAATTTGTATCACAGTTTTAACTATCAGAATAATTAAGTTCCATAATACGAAATATTATTCTATACGCCATGGAATGTTTCATTTTTTCCAAATGAGATACAATGTACTCGATCATATGATACTCAATGCATTAAGAAAAATTATGTAGTACATGCAGTTCTAAATTCATTTTTGTTTTAGACGCATCTTCCTGGTTACATACAGAAAGCTCCTGAATTGAAATCTAAGGGAATCGCAGAGATCTTTTGTGTCGCTGTAAACGATCCATTTGTAATGGCAGCATGGGGTAAAGAGCATGGAGCGGTAGGCAAGGTATTGTTATCTCCCTATGGTATATCTAGTTTTGCATAAAAACTTATACATCGTAATTTAATTACTTGATGTATTTCTTCTACGCAGGTTCGCATGCTAGCTGACCCTACATGTCAGTTTACGGATGCATTAGAACTATCAGTCGATTTGCCTGTTCTGGGTGGAAAGAGAAGTAAACGCTACTCGATGCTTCTTGAAGACGGAGTGATTAAAGAATTAAACGTTGAGCCCGATAATACAGGACTATCTTGTTCTTTGGCAGACAAAATTAAGGTTTAAAGTATGCATATCAGTAAACAATATCATATAACGGGTATACTGTTTGAAAGATTATAGACTGGCACTTTGACGGATGTATAAATTCTAGTGCAACTCTGTTAGTCATGTATGTACTGAACCAATTTGTTTGTTATGTAAAGTTTCAGTTTATCTACAAAGATATTATAATTGTGTGAGTTTCGTACAGTGTAATTTGTGTAATGCATTTCTGCTTGAACATTGCGTTCCGAATAAAGCATCCTTTAATGTGGTAATATGGAGCCATTGTGATTGGCCAAAGTTGTAATTTAAGAATCTACTACATAGTTTAATGACAGCAAAGTTGCCTTTAAATGTATTAAGGTAAGATATTTTTGCTTTTAGCTATAATATGAACTACTTTACTACTTTTTTTATTTTAAAGAAATTTTAAGAACTTTACGAAAAATGTTTTACCATTTTAGTATTATTTCTTACGTTTCCGACACAGCGTAGAATGAGATTGCAACAGTACTTAACATTTTTTCTTTATTAGTTTCCAGTATATACATATTTTATGTCTTCTAATAATTGATGAAATACATCTTTGTTTTCTTACTTTGCATCAATTCCAAAATAAAAAGAAGCAATTATTCAAAATTGGGGCGATCTCACCGATACGGCTTGCCGGCTGCCTCTAAGACAGTGCCTCATAGCGGCCGATTTAGAAAGGTCCAATCCAACCCTCACCTGTGTCAGTGATATTACACCAGTAAAACGTATTTCGCAAAGTTTTAGGTCTTAACTTTCGAGCCACCAAAAATTCTTCTCGCAAATATTATTTCTATCGAGAAGGAACCTAGTTTCTGAATTTCAGCCAAACCCGAGCATGAAAGTTTTCAGAATTACAGGGAGTGACACTAAGATGGTAAAACATTTTTCGCAAAATTTTGGGTCTTAAACACAAACATTGTTTTTATGTAAAATGAAGCTATTTGCAAAATTTCAGACAAATCTAACGTGACAGGTTTTCGAAAATGCATTCTCCTTCGGCTGGTTCACGATTTGCGGTACACCCGATATAAATCTATGCTGAGTCAAGACTGATGTTGCTAGCTTTATGCAGGACTAGAGTTTCAGAGCAATCGAAAAACCAATTGTTCAAATGGGGGGGGGGGGGGGGGGGGTCCGCCATTTGCAGTGGAGGCAGGCACCCCCCAACACTCGCATCACTGTTTTCTATGTCAAGCTATGGAAGTATCAGTCTAGTGTAGTATATATAAGTCTGTGGTTGATACATAATGTTTGTTTGTGTTGGAAACTTTATGGCGCCAATTATGCCAGTTTGCTATTATTTGTAAATTCTTCATAATAACTTTAAAAAAATGCCGGCTTTCTTAAAGCATATCGAGGTGGAAAACTTTAAATCATATAAAGGAAAGCTCATTATTGGTCCGTTAAAGTCGTTTACCGCTGTTGTTGGACCAAATGGATCGGGTAGGTTATGTTCTACTTAAGCAATAATCGAAAATTTTATAACAATTTTTAGATCTATCGTACGTTATGTACGTTTTTCTTACAATGCAGGAAAATCCAACTTTATGGACGCAATTAGTTTTGTTATGGGCGAGAAAACCAGCAGTTTACGTGTCAAGAGATTCAGTGAGCTGATACATGGAGCTTCGATTGGAATGCCAGTTGCACGAAGGTATTTTTCAAAATAAATACATTAAAAACCT
Source organism: Holcopasites calliopsidis (assembly GCA_023838395.1). Lineage (NCBI taxonomy): Eukaryota > Metazoa > Arthropoda > Insecta > Hymenoptera > Apidae > Holcopasites > Holcopasites calliopsidis. The sequence continues at coordinate 457,813 of JALHAQ010000052.1, forward strand.
TTCGAATTTAATGTAATCTCTTTAACGATTAGTATACTGCATAGAAAGTTGTCAGGAGAGAACATTTTACAGCTGTATCGCTTTTGTGTATTTGTATGTAACATATTGTTCTGTTTTTATCACATTAAGTGCTACGTCAGTCTCTGATGGCCCACACTAAGCTTTCCATTTAGGTTGCATCGGACCTTGATATCTGACATTAAACTGTCCATTTAGCTGCGTTGCTGTTTGGCAATAATCTTTCTGCTTAGGTTGTATGAGTTCCTATTGGCCAACATTAAACTTTCAATTCAGGGTGTACCAGTCCATAGAGACAGGTACTATTCTCTGTTCCAGCTAAGAGTAAACCAGCATGGTGACGAATTTTCGACCGATCTGTGCAGCTTCCACTACAACGGACAAAGTAAGTAGGACGCATAAACAGGCAGTAAGACAGAGAAAAAAAACAGTCCCGTGTGCGAAATAGGTTTACTCTTAGCTGGAATGGAGAATAAACCCTCTGCGTAAGTTGCATTTGTCCTTGATGAATGATATTAAACTTTTCACTTAGGCTGTGTTAGATCCTGGCGTTCAATACTAAACTTTCCACTTAGGTAACGTCGGTCCATAATAAACACTAAATTTTCCGTTTGGGCAGTGTTAGTCTCCTGGGACGGACAATGTCCATATTCGTGCGTTTCCCATTGCCTAAGCAAAATCAGTATCACACTTAGCACGTTAATCTATATAAACTACGTACGAAGATTATAAACCATAATAAAAGATAAAAGGGCAAGGAAATAAAGAAACAATTTAGATTTTAATCACATACGTAAATATTTATGAGACCATTAGTGATATCGTTGACCATTTCAAACAAAAACTAAACAATTTGATTGGGGATATTGCGTGGTTGATGTAAAGATCGTTGTCATATTTTTCAAGTGGAATCTAAATTTTTTAAGCTGTCATTGTATACAGATTGGAGCAGCTAATTTTATTGCTATCTCGAAATTTTCTCAGGTCAAAGTTGTATAATGGTGCGAAGAATTTTTGGCGATCATTCAGAAATTTGTTCTCCTCACCGATCTCTATAATTCTCGAATATATTCTCGGGCGCACGATGCGGAAAAACTTTTCTATGCATACATATTAATGTAAATTTGATAAATTACAGTGCATCCGTGACTGCCGTTTTCGAACTAGAAGATGGCACGGAAAAGAGTTTCATGCGTTCCGTTCAAGGATCCTCCTCGGAGCACAGGATAAACAATAATGTAAATTCAGATTTTTAAATACAAACTTATTATTTTATTTTCAAACTAATGCTTACAATCCCCCTGCACTTTAAACAGGTTGTTACGAGCCAAGCGTATCTAAACGAATTAGAACAATTAGGCATTAATGTCAAGGCGAAGAATTTTTTGGTATTTCAAGGAGCAGTTGAATCCATAGCCATGAAGAATCCGAAAGAGCGTACCGCACTTTTCGAGGAGATCAGTAATTCAGGTGCACTGAAAGCAGAATACGAAAGGTAATATTTATAATAATAGATAAATGAATATAGATAGAACAAAATCTTTCATATCAATTAAGGTATAGAAAGAAAAGTTAGATTGAACGCTCACAAATAATTTTCTTAGCATTATAACAAATCATATGTCCTTATGCAGAAATATTGAAAACTGAGTGTGATTCGTAGGACTTTGTTGTACTTCCGGAATTGTTGTCAAAGAAAGCAGGTGTTATCTAAGGGGATCCACTCAATGTCGTTCACGCGTGGCTACGGCCCTGACGAGCCGAAATACGCGAGCGATGGCCGTATGGTCGTAAAGCGTCGTCAACGCGCTGTCGATGCACATTTTCCCGACCTGTCCAAATTAAAAACCCGTCCGATAGTTTCTCTGGACTATTTTTTCTTCAGAAATGCATACAGAATCCGGTACCGTGAAGCGATTTCATGTCAGAAATCTAACTTTTCCTATAAATGCAAAGGTAATGAGTGGAAAGTACGCGCATCGACTCTTTTTTTAACATTGATTGCCACTGACAAGCATTGAAAATCACAAAATATTACAAAGCTATACATATATCATTGTATTCAGGAGGCTCTCCTCTACCTTTTTAGACCAAGATGAACTTTCTATCCTTTTTAGTTTTCACGTGATTCCTCTTTTTTTTTTGCCCGAAATCGCATGTTTTTAGAAATCTGAGGGAGATGGAGCAATTCTGCTTCAGGATTCGTATTCAGAACGAGACACTCTACAAGGATCACCTAGTGGATATTGCGAAAAAAATTCGTGTTGAACAGTGTAATTAATTGCACACTTCTTTATTTTATGCATCTGAGATTCCTCGTGTTACAGATTAAGAACTGAAATGTTAAGAGCAGAAGAAGAAACACAATTCTCGTACCAAAAGAAAAAGGGTATTGCCGCAGAAAGGAAGGAAGCAAAGCTGGAGAAAGAGGAGGCAGAGAAGTATCAGCGCCTGAAGGAGGAATATGTAAGCAATTCACTTCTTTATTCGCTCAACAATCAACTGTATTTATTAGCACCACGATAAATTATATTTAAGCTGCTTTCACACTTACTCTAGTCGTATCGTCCATTTTATTATAGATAGAAAAACAAGTCGAGCTTCAGTTGTTTCGTCTATTCCACAACGAGAAGGGTATAGAGAATTTAGAAGTATTGCAAAAGAAGAAACAGCACGAGATAGAGAAGATCGAGAAAAAAAAGGAGAAGGCAGAGGATTTGTTAAAGGAGAAGAAGAAGGAGGCTGGGAAATTGGGCAGGGATCTCGCGAAGATAGAGCAAGATATTAGAGAAGTAGAAGTTGAGATAACAAAGAAGAGACCCACGTTTATCAAAGCGAAGGAACGCGTTGCGCATATGCAGAAAAAGGTTGAGTCGGCTCGGAAATCGTTGGCGCAAGCACGTGTCGCCGACGAAGCTCACAAAAAGGATATAAATGAGCTTCGAGAAGAACTGCGCCAGGTAGAGGAAGCTAAAGCGGCTTACGAAGCAAGCATTGCCGGACAATCTCAGTTACAGGGGAGGGATGTACAGCTCGAGGATGAACAGGTACAAACACGATACAATTCTATCTGGAATGATATTAAAAATTAAATCGGTAGACTGCTATGTAGTCAACTGCAAACTTTGCAAACTACACGCAACTATAATTTTACGAAATTATGTCAGTTGCGTGCATTGAATATTAATTCCAGGTCAGAGAGTACAACCGTCTGAAAGAGGAAGCAGGCAAGCAGTCAGCAAGATACTTGCAACTCCTCGATTCCATCAATCGGGAACAGAAATCGGATCAAGATAGGCTCGATAACGAAGGAAGAAAGAAGACGGAAATAGAGAACAAGCACAAACAGAAGGGACACATGCGGGACGAAGCTATGAAGAGAGTAGAGAAGTTGGAGGAGCACATAAGGACATCGGAAGCCGCTTTGGAAGATCAAAAAAAGTTACGAGCTGATCTACAGTCCGATGTTGGAACGTCGAAAGATAAGATACAGAATTTGCAGCGCGAATTGGAGAGTATTTCGGAGCAATTAGGCGATGCGAAGGTCGATAAGCACGAGGTGTCGAGGACTAAAAAGAAAACCGAGATTGTGGAGAATTTTAAGCGGCTGTTTCCTGGAGTAGTAAGTAACAATGCAGACTTGGCATTTTATTTCTATGTAATCAATTATGTACCCCAAACGTTGGTAATATTGTTATTACTTTTCAGTATGATCGTATGTACAACATGTGCGAACCCATTCATAAAAGATACAACGTTGCAATTACGAAAGTGCTTGGAAAATACATGGAAGCTATCGTTGTCGATACTGAGAAAACAGCCAGACAGTGTATTCAGTATCTCAAGGAACAGTATCTCGAACCAGAAACATTTCTCCCCCTCGATTATATCCAAGCTAAGCCGTTGAAGGAACGTCTTAGGTAATGCGAAAATAATTATTTCTCGAAATTAATTAATTTAATATGTCAATGCTTCATTCGACGTTTAGAATGTTGATATAACTTCGAACGTTTTTGCGTGTATTCACGAACAATTTATCCATTTTCAGAAACATACAGGAACCGAAGAATGTGAAATTGTTATACGACGTGCTACATTTCTCACCTAAAGATATTGACAGGGCTGTATTGTTTGCAACAAACAATGCACTCGTGTGTGAAACGCCTGAAGATGCAAACAAAGTTGCTTACGAGATGGATAGAAGAGCAAGATACGATGTATGTATGGGATAAGCGATCCTTCCATAATTCGTGATAGATGTACAAATAATGCGTACGCGTGATTTCAGTGTGTTGCATTAGATGGGACGTTCTATCAGAAAGCTGGGATTATATCCGGTGGTAGTTTGGATCTTGCGAAGAAAGCAAAACGATGGGACGAAAAGCAAATGTCCCAATTGAAAGCGCAAAAAGTAAGGCTTTCTTTAAAATTGTACATACAGTTTACTGTGTTTGGCCCATTTTTGTATTCACAATGATCGTTATATGTTTCGTAGGAAAAGTTAACGGAAGAGTTACGTGAATCTTTGAAAAAGTCGCGGAAAGAGTCCGAACTGAATACCGTCGAATCTCAAATCCGAGGATTGGAAACGCGTCTGAAATATAATAAGAGTGATCTGGCTGCTACAGTAAGTAACGCGAATACAATTTTCTTACATCTTTTGAACGAGAATTTAATTACTAAATCATATTTATTACAGCAAAAACAAATTTCTGAACTGGAGACCGAGTTGGATGCGCTGCAGAACGAATTAAACATGTTTGGCGTATGTATACATATCTATAATCGTGTTTTATGTTGCGCAGACCTATATAAAGATTTTTACTAAATTGTAACAATTTTTAGCCCACAATAGCTGCGATTGAAAAGACTATGGCCGAACGAGATCAAGAAATCCAGAATATTAAAGAGAAAATGAATAACGTCGAGGACGACGTGTTCGCCAGCTTCTGCGAACAGATAGGGGTATCCAATATTCGACAGTACGAGGAAAGAGAATTACGGTGTGTATGATTAATTGCAATCTGTAACGCCTTCTTATTTGCTGCAAAAGCTTTTTATGTTTGCGCCAAAGGGTTCGGGTAAATCATTCAAAGCCATCAAAGATTTAATCTTTGTTTCCGAGGTAAATTAATAATATTTCTACAGTTGAGCGATAGAACAAGAGATACAAAACTAATAAAAAATATTGGATTCTGTGTACAAATGTAAAAAAACCTTCATTGATATCGATCTATTTAATACAGCGAGTAATTATTAAAATCCTGCTTTCAGATCGCAGCAGGAAAGGGCTAAGAAGAGAATGGAATTTGAAAACCAATGCAATCGAATTTACAATCAATTGGATTTCGAGAAACAACGTGATACAGGAAGTGAGTCGAAAACGCGTTTCTACATTTTACAAGATATGCAACAAAATTTTCAGCAGGCAAAGCGTTTGGACAGAACAAATTAATAAGTTCCTATAAAATTTAGGTAACGTGACGCGATGGGAGCGTGCCGTACAGGATGCAGAGGATAAGCTTGAATCGGCGCGACAAACTGAATCCAATCAAAAAGCGGAGATAGATCATGATGAGACGCAAATGGAGCAGCTGAAGTCCGCGCGGAACGCGAAAAAGATGGAGGTCGATCAGCAGGAAGACGAAATAGCCAAAGTCAGACGCGAGGTCGGAGTGATAACGAAAGATATACAAGCTGCTCAGAAGCAGCTGAATAGTGTCGAAGCGAAAATTGAACAAAAAAAGGCCGAGCGTCATGCGATTCTAATGCAATGCAAGGTATGCGTAAAATGAATTGTAGCTTGTTACAACACTGTTCAACGCGAATTTTGTTTTGCAATATCCGTCAGGTGATCCTTGTAGAGTTTCTCGTCCTGAATACGAATCGGGAAGCAGAATTGCTCTATCACCTTCAGATTTCAAGAAACATGAGTTTTTGTACAGAATCCGATACCGTGAAGCGACTTCATGCCAGAGACCTAACTTTTCCTACAAATGTAAACGTATTGTGTGGAAAGTATGCGCATCGCCCCTTTTTTTAATTTTGATTGGCATTGACAAGCATTCAAAATCACAAAATATTACAAAGCTATACATCATTGTATTCAGGAGACTCTCCTCTATCTTTTAATTCCAAGATGAACTTTCTATCGTTTTTAATTTTCACGTAGTTCCTCTCTTTTGCCCGAAATCGCATGTTTGTACAAAGACTAATTTTTTCGAAATCTGAGGGTGATAGAGCAATTCTGCTTCCGGATTCGTATTCAGGATGAGAAACTCTACAAGGATCACCTAGTGGATATTGCAAAACAGAAAAAAGAATTGAAATTTGTTGGACAGTGTTATCATTCTCGTGTGTCTAATTGAAACATTAAGAAAATTAGAGGAAAAGAAAGTTGAGTGAATATCATACTGTTTATTAGATGGAAGACATCGCAATTCCAATGCTTCACGGAAACATGGAGGATATAGCTAATGAAACCAGTACGACTAACAGCACAGATGCTAATATTGATTCGTCTGTAAGCACTCATCAACAATATGAACGCGAAAGACGTATCACTATAGATTACGCTCCGCTCTCTGAGAACTTGAAGGATATAGACGAGGAAGACGTTAAGAAAACCTCGGACAAACTGACTAAGACGATTAATGATTTGCAAGGTACCATCCAACGCATCCAGGCACCCAATATGAAGGTAAGAAGTAATATTACTATTAGGGATGGGTTTCTCGAAACCCAAGGAAGAATCAAGAATTCGAAACTGCACTTCTTTCGTGATTTGAAACTCTCGACACCCAGATAAGAACTTTATTGATATAAAATGAATGAAGAGTTCGGATGTTAGTGCTTTTTTTAACAAGAATCTGAATTAAGGTAAAAGCACCAGCAGTTGGCCAGTTAAGAAACATTTTCTGCGTAAATAATAGTCAACGCTTGCTCCTTTATTAAATAGAGAGATTTTGTGCGTGAAAATGCCGTTTGAACTTCTTCCATTACGTAACAAAGCTAACTTTTTTGAAATAGCTATATTATCCAAATTTTATAGACATTTTTGAAAATTCAATAATTGCGTCAAAAGTTGACCATCCCTGAAATCGAGAAAACTAGTAATTGACCACATGTTAGCAGTTGACCACTTATAGTAAAACCAGAAACACTAAAGATGATTACTTTGATATTGTTTATTTGCAACAATTATGACAAATTACAAATAAAAGGACAAATACAAATGAAAAGAAGTTAATTCCGTATAAAATCTAATTCAGGAATCTAATTCCCAATCGTAATCTAGTACATCAGGAGTCTTTGGCCATTTCCACAATCGCCCATGCTTTTGCATACATGATATAGTTGCCTTAGTTTCAGCAACACGAAGCACTTCCCCAGGAAAAATATTTACCTTCGTATAAAAATATTATATATTCATTTTTAATCCTTTTAATAAGTAGCCATTTATTGTTGTACTTATTTAATGGTTGCCCTCATAACCGGCTCAGAATAATTCCTAAAGGAGCCCTTGATAGCAGGCATTTCTAGCTCAGTAATTTAATAGTCTGTAGAATAAATGCTCAAGCAAATGCACTTTAATATCTTGTTGATTTTAATGACATTAGGTAAATAGTTATTTAGAGTCAACTAAACTGAGTCACTAATTGACCATAGATTCGTTCAATAGTTGACTATATGGCCATGTACTGAAATGAATTATATTTCGAATACGAGAGTTTTGTTCTTTACTTCTAACGAAATTATACTTAAAATTGATATGCGGTAATTAGTAAATAAAATTGAATAATTTATGTCAGTAATTGACCGCACTGTCAACTTCTAGAGATAATAAGAAGAACAAGATTCAATAGTTGGATCTACTGTTAATTATGTTTTTGAGGTTCAGATAACAAAAATTTGACATTTATTAAATATAAAACTATAACAATTTAAGTAATGAAAGATTCACTCATAAAAAGTTAAAAGCTTGAGAATTTCTTATCGTGAATTATACACCGTTTCTTAACAACGGCGTTAATGAAATTAGAATACCGAGGCATACAACCAACGTCAATGAAATAAATCGTTCGTTTTTACAATACAAAATTAAATTCAGGTAAAAGTGTTTCGGAGTTGGTCCGGTAGATAATGCAGCATATCTGTCGCGCCTTTATTGAAACATTATTACATTTAAAAACCTTAATTTTCACGTTTTCTTGAAAAATGGTCGACTGTTAATACCAGGTCAATTACTGGCGCCTTTACCTTATATGCATATTTTTGCATGTTATTACGTTTTTGTTTAGTTATGAGTAACGAAGATTTATGCAAAAATATTGGCTGCAGTTCTTAAAACAAGATATGTCTCATACAAAACGATTAATTCAAGTTTCGGCTAATATATGTGATTCGGTTCGAAATTTAATGTTAAGTACATTGAATTTTCGGTGATTACTGTGATAACTGATGAAATCCTTAAAAATGGACAAGTGAATATACTGTTTTATATGGAGACATCACCGCACATCTTCCTCTTTAATTTCGCAATAGTAAATAGTATACTCTCCAATCGTTTAATATAAATAATTCACAATACTGACAGAATTGTATCATTTCGTCTAGGCAATTCAAAAATTGTATCTTGCCAAAGAGAAATTGCAAGAGACCAATGAAGAGTTCGAGCAGTCTCGTAAGAAGGCGAAGAAGGCGAAGACGCAGTTCGAGAAGATCAAGAAGGAAAGGCACGACAGATTTATGGCCTGTTTCGAACATGTAGCCAACGAAATCGATCCTATTTACAAGGTGCGTTTATGTTCATAAGTAGCTTTTACACACATCACTTTGAACTTACTGAAATAGTTCATAATTATCATTGCCACCTTAGAGCTTAGCGAAGAATCAATCCGCTCAAGCATTCCTTGGGCCAGAAAATCCTGAGGAACCATACTTGGATGGGATTAATTACAATTGTGTGGCGCCAGGGAAACGATTCCAGCCGATGTCTAATTTATCTGGCGGTGAAAAGACTGTTGCTGCGCTGGCATTGCTGTTCGCAATTCATAGGTATTACAATAATATGGATTAAATATAACCGCCAATTTTGCAAATATTAAACTTCGTAATACAGGTTTTATTTGTGGCATATTTTTTTTTATTAAATCGAGCTGCAATATAATAACATTCGTAGCTTTCAACCTGCTCCATTCTTCGTTTTGGACGAGATTGATGCGGCGCTGGATAACACTAACATAGGAAAAGTAGCCAGCTACATACGTGATAAAACCAGCTCGCTGCAAACCATCGTCATATCATTGAAAGAAGAATTTTATTCCCATGCCGATGCGTTAATTGGTATTTGTCCCGATGTAAGTATATGTAGTTTCACCTTTACACGATTATGCATGACAAATAGAAATACATATCTTAATTCTATCACCCCATTCGATGTATTTGATTACCGTTGAATATACGTAATTCATACATTTGTAATTATATCCTTCTGTAATTGCAGGTCGGAGAATGTTTGGAGAGTAAAGTATTAACTCTTGATTTAACTGCATATCCTACGCACATTAATTCGTAGAATACGTTTTGATTTAACGTTTATGTATTTCAATTATATTTTTTCACCTTGCGATTCTATTTTACATGCAATAACGTGTCTTTTATTTGCATTTTTATTTGGTTGAGCACTTAATTCATTGGAATTTAGCAATGCTTCGGAAATTTGAAATCAGTGAGCAAATAATCAGGATGGTTTTCGTAAGACGTCTCGGTCATTCAATTATTTATTCGTACATTCACATTCTTTATCGGTGTACAGTAGAAAAGTTCGATAAGTGAGCGGGACGATCTGCAATCGGAAATCAATTCCACTGCACGATTAGCAGCGTCCTTGGGTCCCGATTTTCGCTCGCTTATCGAGCTTTTACTGTACAAGTCTAACTTTAGTACACCTTTATTACAATGGTATAACGAACCTTGAAAGTTTCATTGTTACTTAAAGCTAATTCGAAGCAAGAATTGCCTTTAGTTTATGTAGAAGTAGCTGTACGGAAATAAATTATTTCATGTAAGTACATAAAGTTATGTATTAAATTAAAATGTCGCATCAGTTTTCAGGTGATGCTAATATTATATCATAGTTTCTATATTATAAGGCTGTACACACATACATTAACAGAGTAAAAGATTTTATTATAACACTGTATTACGCTTTCATTTAAAGCTATCTGCACTCGCGTTAGCCAATGTTTAGTAAGGTGTCCTTATTTTTGAACGACAAAAGTTTTAGCCCGTTGCTCCCTAAAATTGGCTTATTTCATAACAAGATGAACTTCCTGTCGTTTTTAGTTTTCACGTAATTCCTCCTTTTTTTGCCCAAAATTCCATGTTTTTACAAAAACTCATGTTTTTCGAAATCTGAGGGTGATAGAGCAATTCTGCTTCCGGATTCGTATTTAGGGCGAGGAACTCTACAGGAATCATCTAGTCGATATTGCAAAACAAAATTCGTGTTGAACAGTGCAATTTAGGGATTATGAAATCTATTTGTTTGCGAGTGGTGCAGGTAATTCGTAACACAAGCCTATTTTTGTCTGCGCAATCATATAGTTTTAGTAGAGGAAGAAATCACCCTCCGAAAAAATACAGAATTCTCTTCTTTATGTGAAATACGTTTTTTGAGAACGACGGGGACGTTGAAGAAACGTTTAAATAAACGTTGCATAATCTTTTCCTTCCACGCAGAAAACTGCATAATACGATTTATCGAAAACTCTACAATTGTCAAAATACAAAATCAACCTCAGCCGACAGAGCTTTAAAATTGATTTCTTAAAGGGCGATTTGACCCACTAGAACCATGTTATTACACAAATAAAAAATAGGCTTGTGCTATAAATGATCGACTCTAAATTCATAATTATTCTTGATTTATTCACCAATAAATTTGATATAATATTCATTAACTTAATTTGCCTTAAGTCACATGTATTGAAAAGTACGCTCAAGTGGCTCGTATAGTTCGCCTTTTAAATATTATTAAAGTAACAGAACATGACATAGTATAAGAACAAAATATTGCCACATTTTAAGTATTGAATATACAAAGGTACAAGTCTTCTTAACTTATTGTAAATGCATGTAAAGTTAACAAAAACTAGTTATTCCAATTGACCTCCTTCTGTAATACAAAAGGAATTGTGCAGAACGCGTAATTAATCAGAAAAACGGTCGCGATGACACTGATGTAACAAACATTCCGAGATCTGCAATTCCCATTAAAATACATATGTATGCATCCGATGTATTCCTTTACGTGTTACCATTATTATTAAATATATGAATATGTCGCTGATGTCCAAGCGCAGGAGATTGCAATTAAAAGTTACACGAGATTTAAATTCTGTATATACGGTTTAATGATGAAAAAAAGCCGGGAAATGGACTTATAATTTTATTAATTTATTGATTAGAAAAGTAGTACTACTAGCAGTAATAGTAGTAGTAATATACTAGTATTACTTATCAATGCTGTCTCCAATAAATGTGTAATTATTTTAAACAGAAGTGTTTTAAGTTTATTCAGTTTATTTTAAACAGAATCACATAAGCGTTGTTAAACGAAAGAAGCTAATTTCTAAGTATGTAATGAAATGCAGTCGTATAAGTTGGAAAATTAATCCTATAATAATCATCTTTATTAAAAAAGAGAGATAAGTTTTTCTCTAAAACTGCAAATCTGCCAATACGTTATTGCTAAAATTTGTAATTTTTGCTTTCATTGGTTTCACATAAAATCGGCTGGTATATAGAGGCCAAGTTATTTACAACATTTAAACAGCTAATTCGACATCAGCTATCTTGAAGCAGCATGTAACTAACAACTTTGGCTTTAATTTAAGCCAAGAATCATTAATCCAGCACGATCAGTAGTCAAGATGAATTAATTCATTCATTCCCATACTTTGCGAGCCTATTATAGTTAATAATATTTATATGACAACCGCAATTTGTTTAAAATCGCTTGAAAATTAAAACTGAGATTCTCAACTTTTATTCGGGTACTCGTACATATTGTAATACAATGAATAGAATGCGAGAAAAATGCGTTTAGATAAATTTAATCATGTATGTAATTCAGAATGTGGGGTGCCTGTTCGGCACCAAACACTAGATGGCGGCACTTACATTTTTCCTAAAAGTTGCAATTATCCGAAACAATTTATCTCGCCTTCCACTTGTTATTTTTCGATGTATAAACATCAGAAGTCTCTTATGAAAATTAAGAGAACCTATAGAACCATGACTTGTAATTTTTGTTTTCCACGGGTTTCGAGTAATCTCTAAATAAAGGCCTAATTGTTTATAACAAATGAACCAGAACAAGAACCATTTTGAAACTATAGTACTATAATAATGCTCTCAATCTGAGACCACTACGTTCAATTTGAATCCTTATTGATTAAAAAAGTTCTATTGTAAGCAAAAAAGTTGCATTCGTCTAAAACGCAGATATTCGCGACCAGTTCCTATGGATTACCGGTACATGATTATAGTGTGCCGTGGTCCATCAACTGGACAAATTTTTAAATACGAAAAAAGAGCTGTTTGCGTAACTAGTTTATGAATTTCCACAATTGTTTCTGCTTAGGTATGCTTGAAATTTCCGCTCTATGAACATAAATTTCCGCACACAGATAAAATAAAATAGAATGATTAAGATACTTCTTGATGCAGAATTCGAAATACACCGTGCATCAATATGCAGCTGGCCTACTTTTATACTCTTAGAAATAGTAGAAACTCCGATTTATAGTCAGACGTAACGAAAGAGGGACTTAGGTCAATGCAGCCTATTACGGTTAACGCCTTGTAAAGTAAGTCGCGTCCCGGGAATGCGGCCAAAATAATGATTGTCGTTTGATAAATGTATTCAGTGGAAATGTCTCGCATCTGTATCGACAATAAAAGTGAGAATGTTATAAGTTGATTTAATGAACTATTTGTGTGTACTGCAAAGTAGAACTTACTCTTTATGATACAGTACTTTGTAATTGGTTTGCGTGACCAAATTAATTTAATCATAGGTACAACGAAGAATTTTTGAATATTCCCTAATAGCCGCTAGATTGACATTAGCGAGGCTAATGGCAGTAATACCGGCCAAAATCGAGCCGAGTTTCGCCATCGACATGCAGCGCCACATTAAAAGCCTAATAGCGAACAACTTTTCGCAGCGTTTCGTTGGTTGCCAAAATGCAATGAACTTTTACTGTTTAAATCAAGGCTATCAACGCCGTAGGGGAACATAGGAGAACGTCTACTTTCATACCCACTTCACTTGGACGAATTTCATTTTTTTTTTCTAATGTGGCGCAGCATGTCGATGTCGAAACTCGTCTCGATTTTGGCCGGGTCAACGTGTTGACCTGCCTGATTTGGATAATACAGGGTTATAATACATCGATACCTTCATTTTAATACCACATATACAGGGTGAATCTGGGATCTGGGACAGGTTACTGTTCTTTTTTAAGTAAAAATAGAAAAATGATAGAGGATGCACCGATGCATCCACCAGATGCAATTACACTTTATTCTTTAATGCAACCCATTTCTTTAATTACCCCAGTCGATCCCTTTCATTATTCTACGTATAAAAATACTAACCCAACGTCATCGAAATGTTAATACTTCACGAGACATTTGATATTTTGTGTCAGAAACGTACGTTATTACAATAAGTGTTCGAATGTTCCACCATTGCACTCTAAACATTTTGTAACGGGTCTTTCTACATTATTCGTTACGTGTTTTTAGTTGATTTGCATTGACATTCGAAAAATGCATTTTTATACGCTCCTTTAAACCATGGACCGGTAAAAAAGGACGTGAAATCATTTTATTTTTTAGACAACCCCAAAGAAAGAAGTCCAATGGATTCAAAATCCGGCGAACGAGATGGCCACGCCGTGACCTACGAGTACCAAACCATTTTCCTTGGTAGATATTGTGCAAATATCTTGTGGCAATTCGGGCATTATGAGCTGGTGGGCCATCTTGCGGATAATATTTTAATTTTCATCTTTGCCGCAACGGAACATCATCAAGAAGAGTGGGCAATGTGTATTGTAAGAAATGCTCATACTGTGCACCATTTAAAATGTCCTTAAAACATGTAGTGGAAAATGTAAACAAAAAACGCGTTACGAAATGTTTGGAGTGAAATTGTGGAACATTCGAACACTTATTGTAATATAGTACGTTTCTGACAAAAAAAGTCCAACAACTCGTGAAGTATTGAGATTTCGATGACCTTGGGTTAGCACTTTTATATGTAAGATAATAAAAGGGATCGATTGGTTTAATAAAAAATATGGGTTGCGTTATAGAATAAAGTATAATTGCACCTGGCGGGTGCATCGGTACACCCACATAAAAAATAAGATCATGGGAAGTTAGGGCGTACTATGCCTAATGATTTTTTCCACTGTTATATTTCTCTTCTATTTTTACATTTAAAAAAAGCAGTAACCTGTCCCAGTTCCTAGCTTCACCCTGTATCTATGTGACAAAAAATCAAATTTTTCCGGAGGTCAAAAAGAATTGGTATCTTCTGAAGACAATTCTAAAAAGTTATAAAAGTTATTTTACTTAAAAAATCATGGAACGGAAGAATAGATACATACTTGCACATCTTTTCAGATAATAATTAAGTATAAGTCACATATTATATGTGTACCAACATCATTGAAATATTAAAGAGAACGCATTGACGTTAAATTAAACATTAAATGGCAACGCATGATGCACCACATTCAATTAATGTTCTAGTTCACGCTTTCGTAACACTCTGACCATAAATGCAGAGTATAGACATACTTCACTGAATTTCCTTTGCACTTCTAACAAAACTTCGTCGAAATCGTAATTAGTGAATCCCAATATAAACAAATTATTAATAATTAATTTAAATATACAATATTACTTGCGTGGATGTCGCAATATATTTGACGCAACTTTGGATAACATTGAAAGCACACTTAGTGGAAGAAAATAAGTTACGTACGCACTAGATCGTGGTAATAAAAGACGTATGCAGTTTCTCGGTACAGGGTGACGACCTATTCATATCGTAAAATGTATCTTCCAATAAGATGAAGTAGTTACGTACTGAAAAAGAGGACACACGTGTTTCAGATATATGGATTTGAAATTACGTTATTAAATTCTCAGAATATCATAGAAAGGTAGATTGTTCTTTCAATTACAAAATGTAAAACTTAAAACCTTTATTCATACTCTTAAACATAATTTTAAAAAATGTAAAAAAAAAAACTTTAAAAAACTAGAAAAAATAATTAGTTGATATATCAACTAATACAAGTTACTATGATAACTGCACATAATTTCAATAACAGAATTGATTAAAATTCATTGAACGAAGAAATTAAAAAGAAAACATCAGGACTTTCATGTCGAAACGCGTCTACAATAATAAAACAATAAATGAGCAGCAATTTTCAAAAAGCTACGCTCCTTCTTTGCAATAACATATAATCCTCGTCTGTCGTCCCGTTTATGAAGGGAGGAAGAATGAATCTGAGAAAAACTTACGTAAATAATGAAAAGAAGAAATATTAAAGAAAGGGACCGAAGTATCAAAGGGTAGGGATAGGATCGATCTAAGGCAGTGGGAGGATTGCATGTAGATCATGAAACGTAGGATGATGACCTCCCCCGAGTTGCAAAGCATCTGCTAAATAGATGTTACGGCAGTTGTTGTAAGTCTAGTCGCCCTCAGCACCAGACGAAGGCGAGTTGGCTCCAGGATCGCATTACTCTTTGTTCGCCATCGCGATCGCTCATGGGGCCGAAGGCCCTTCAGCTAGCCGCGGTAGTGATCGTGGTTCAGCTTCTTCTATTGCGGGTGGACGCTACACGGGCCAAGCTTAGGAAGCAACGGTCGAAACCGGTGCAAGCTCAACAACCCGCCGATGGTGACTACGATTATGACTACTACGAGGGATACGATGACTACGTGGACAGAAATGGTGAGTATTATACAGGGTGTTCAGGTGTACATATGGGCAAAATTGAAAGGGGTGATTTTATTGGATAAAATAAGACGAACAAATAGAATAGATTTTTTTCGTATGAAGTTTCAATTTCGAGAAAATTGAATTTGGAAATACATAGAGTGCATGTTTATTAACGAAGCTACAACTTGGTGTAACTTGAAATTGTGGTAAACCGTAAAAGAAGACGATTCTTCATGTCAAAATGCGTCGAAAACAAAGAGTATAATTTTTTCATACCACGCTTCGTTTTCAAGAAAATTGAATTCCGAAATTCGTTAAGTATGCGTGTACTCATATAGCCGCAATCCGCTAAAATTGATTTCCTTCAAACGCAATTTTCTTGAGAACGAAGCGTCGTATGAGAACCTTTTATTATTAATTTTCAACTTATTTTGGCATCATGAATCACCCTCTTTCCGGTTTTACCACAATTTCCGGTTGTAGCTCCTTAATTACGCGTACACTTGACGAACTTTTTCGATTTTTTCAATTTCCTTGAAAAAGGAGCCCGGTATGAAAAAATATTATTCTTTGTTTTTGACGCATTTAGACACGCAGAATCACCCTCTTTTCGGTTTTGCCACAACTTCCGGTTGTATTAGCTTGTATATTCTTTAGCACACCTGCAATCGATGCATTTTCAAACTCAACTTTTTCGAAAACAAAACCTCAAACAAAAAAAAATTTATTCCATTTTTCGTCTTATTCTAGCCCATCACCTTTTTTATTTTTGCCCACATGTAGCAGATCACCTTGTATGGAGACAGGTTTCAGGAAACGTCGAATCTCAAGAATGTTTCGAGCCTCGAGAATTAGAATTTTCTACCTTTTTCGTGATTCGGAATTCTCAAAACCTGCATAAGAAACAGGGGAAAGGGGTGTAAGACGGGGACGCTAAGTAAAAATGGCTATACAACATTTTGTTTATTAATTATGTTCTGTTAAAAAATGCCATAATATAGTGTCATGTCTAGCTATTAAACTCAGTGAAATAAATGTTCTAACTTAACTATAAAAAAAACAAAGAAATAATTATGAAAATGGTGCCGATGCCCCTGCTTACCCCATACCCAAGGCAAGATGGGGTACCGTCACCGTATTCAAAATTATTTCTTTGTATTTGCACTATTTACATATTTTTTACATAAAGCTATTTAGACAATTCACATATTTGTCATTTATAATTCATTATGCTATTTAGATACATTTCATATACAACTATTTACACTAATTAGATATTTGTTGTACACAACTATTTACACTATTTAGTTACGTTTCATATACAACCACATGAATTTAGACTACTTACATATTTTTCATATGCAATTAATTACGTTGTGCGGTCTACGGATTACGTGAACGTCCCCGCCTTGCCCCAAATGTGATGGCGGCGCTAAGTGAATAATAAATCCTTTATTTATTTACACATAAGGGTTTCAAACACAGAAATAAAAACTTCAAGAATTTGGCTAATTGATGGAATTTAATATATCGGAAAGTATAGTTAAAAATTAGAACACATCCCCAAAGAACAGAAAAATAGCCATTACACGCATAGTAATGCTATAAATTCATTAAAATCGGTACTGGTACACTAATATTAAATGCTTCTTCAGATTTCATAATCGAAAGGAAGATAACATTATTGTTATAAAAAATAGCCACTGACCCCATCTTACCGCATGATCCCCGTCTTACCCCCTATAATATAAATGAAGAGTTTTTGAACAAGAATTTGCTTTATATATTTTTGTATGTTATTTACATCTGTTTTTGTTCGTATTTTGTACAATTACGATCAACAAAGATTTTTGCGAAAATATTGACCTCGGTTCCTAAAACAAGATATTCCTTATACAAAACAAAATCATCAATTCAAGTTTCGAGACAGAAAGTTTCAGACTTCAGCTTCGAGATTTAAAAAATTAGGTTCGAACTCACCCCTAGTATCATACTTTTTTATGCGCAAGGGAAACCCGGTCAAAACTGGATACCTGGGTAAAACCGGAAGCCACTGTTATTTTCAAAAAGGTTTAACATTTTTTCGCGTCAATGCAACCACCAATAATTGTTGTCGTTAGGGTTAATGTATAAACAAAATGTGATCATGATACACATGTGTTTCAGAAAGTTATGATGCATTTCGTATTTGAGGAAGCTGCAATCAAATTTTGGACCAAGTATGCATATAAACTTTATAATTACTAATATTGTTTAGCATAGTAAGTGTTGGTGTAAATTATACTATTTGTCATATATTAAAGTATGAATATGTAAATGGCTTCTTTTCATTTCATTATGATGGTAGCAATAGTCTAATATTTATGAAGTTGCATACTGGTGTTTTTGGTATTTTTTTCTATTCACTATTTAAAATCGCATTAATCGCTATACAGAGAGTTATTAGTGACTTCTTCGGAAATATATATTGTATAATCTGAGGAATATATTAGTACACCTGAAAAATTGAAGTAGTTATTGAATCTTCTTTGGGTCAATAACATTCTTTTCAATGCATGAGTCAATCTCACAACCTGTTCTTTCAGTAAAAAATGTGTCACAAGAGAGAACGAAGTATGTACAGTGAAACAGGTCATATTTTTAATAAAACGAGGGTTCAAAGTATATTAAAACTGGGGATGGGATCGAACCTAATTTTTCATTTCTCGAAACTCGAATCTGAAATATTATAAGCTTTCGAACCTCGAATCTCCCGGAACTCGAATTGATGATTTTGCTTTCTATGAAGAATATTTTGTTTTGAGAGCTGAAGCCAATATTTTTGCATAAATTTTTGTCGATCATAATTAAACAAAATAAAAACAAAGACATAATAACATACAAAAATACATAATCTAGATTCTTGTTAAAAAAAAGTGTAACATCCAAACTCTTCATTGATTTTACATCAATGAGGATCTGCTTCAAGATATTCTTATCTGGGTTTCAAAAGTTCCGAATCACGAAAAAAGTGCAAAATTTTGAATTCTCAAAACCCTAAACGTTCTTGGGTTTGGAAGTCTCGACGTTTCGATAAACCCATCCCTAGCTAAAACGTTTATGAAAAGTTGTACCCATATTATATAATAAACAATAATAAATAAAATATCTTCTTTCGAAAACATTCTCGCTAAATTTATTTCGAACAAAATTGTGATTTTTGAATAAGTGTGACTTCGAACAACTATTCGGATATCTCTTTATTCAAACATTTTAACACAAAGTAAAATGTCTTATCAAAGTTGTAGGTAATAAATTCTTCGATATAATAGAAACTACATATATGTACTTGTTGTATTACTTAGGAAGTATGTAATTGAAGGAAGTATTAATGACTGTGCGAGTAACACCGGAAGCTTTGAATCGGATGCTCATTTCTCCGCATCACGTGTAATCCAATTAATCAATTGTCTTAATTGATAAAAATTAACAACTCAAGTTTTTACTGTTGCCTATTAACCAATACGCGTTTCGATACTTCCCGATAGCATTATCTTATTGCGTAATATACCTAGTAGTACAATTGTTATCATACCATAATTATAACTTCGATAGTCTTCACTATAATTATACCCAGGTAAAATACATCAACATTTTTTTAAATATTCTTATATAAAATATACAATTACATGAGCATATATTGGGAAGGCAATTACGGTATTACATTTATATTTAGGTATTTACAATTATATCCCCCTAGTCAATTAAGTTTAGTAAACTCAAAACAGGTATTATAATATATTTCCTATTATCCAAGCGCTCGAAATTGTTTTTAGGTAAGAGGACGCGTGAAATTTCTCGATGATTCGGATCTTAATATTAGAGTGTTGAAGTATCGGGAATAATATATTGTATTTAACATTCTATTCTACGGGGGATTCGGCTACTGCATGACAATATTTTAAGGGGTGATTGCTGATGTGATTCTGAAAATGCTTGTTAAGGCTTCGTTTTTTAATTAATAACGAAAAACACTGACCAATCAAAACGCGCACACGGGCGAAAGGGCGTACCCGACCGCGGTTGAGCGCACCACGATCATTTCTCGGTTGAGCGCGCGCTCTAAGTGGTCAGTGTTTTTCGTTAATAATTCAAAAACGAAGCCTTAACCAGCTTTTCCGTACAAGAAAACCTTGCTCAGAATCACTTCAGCAATCAGCCCTTAAAATATTGGCATGCAGTTGCCGAACACCTTGTATATGTAAATAATATTTGTATGTTTAGAAACTGCGTCTACAACCGCACCATCGCCCCTTGGTGTCTCGCTTGACACCCATAATGCAAGTACGTTTATATTTGACGAGTATCCTTTAGCATGATTTTTGAAGTACTGTGTTTATATGAAGTATTGTACAATATTGTTTTTAACAATAAAATGCAAAATATATGTTGAAAGGCGTACACATGTGAAGTAGTAGTAACTTATAAAGAATCATATAAATTATTGCAGTACACAATTGCGCTTAACAATTATTTACCTACAGGATTCATTTATATTTTCAATGTAAATATGTCTAACAATACGTGGTGACATTTAATGAAGAATAAGAATGGTTGACATAGTAAAATAATTATTTACATTATGTGTTGTATAAAGCGAGAGATGGAATACCGGCAGAAAGATTTCAACCCTTCTATAGGCCAGCAATGCCTACAGACGTGCCAGCAGCAACGACAACGCGATTTTTCAGTCAAGGTACTGTATAAATCACCGCGTAATTACATTAATCCATTTCAGCAATATAGTTATATGAACACTCGACTTTTTTCACGTAACAAAATCTTTTATTAACCGTTTGCACTCGAGACGGTTCGTAGCGCTTTTGGTGAATTTACCACCTCTAACGTAAAATGATTACACATATAAAGTAGCACACAAAACTTCTATATTTTAATATTTAATGTATCTTTACATCTTTACAAAGATAATTTCTTAAACATTAGTCTTTGTAATTTTGCTTTGTATGATATTTCATGAAACAATTGCCGAGATGTATGCCCGGCTTTTCGGGACAAGTATCACAATAGTATGTCGTCTGATGTGTTTTACCACGTTTAGTTCTTTGAGAGCAGACTTTACAATCTTTCCTAACTCCTGTTAGAATGTTATGCAGCTACAACTTTTCTAGTTTTGTTGCCACGGCTGTCAAGTTCGAACTGAGACCGAAAACGCAATCCAGTTGGTGGTTGCGTACTAATTCCAGATAAGAAAGTCTTATCTCCATTTGAAGGGATGTCATTTTACACTTCATTAGATTATACAAACAGAGCGTAGGAACCCGCGTTGAAGAAACAAAACCTAAACAGTTACCGCCGCGCATCAAATTATCGCAGCGAACCAAGTGGTGAGCGACAGTCACCTCTCGAGTGCAAAGGGTTAAGTCTTAGCTGCAAAATCTATTTCACTATATTTCTATAAAATCTGTAACTCAATGTCATTTCATATCTAAATTATTTTTGTTATAATTAATTACATGAAACAGTTTCAATTGTATATGTATTTCATTCTTTTATAAGGGATGATGAAGCAGAATCTAATTGTTTAACAACGTATTACTATCATTATTCAAATACATGTAAAAGAACATTCAAAGTAGAATAATTAGATTAATGCGTGCACATTTTTTAAATATTTACAAATTGTTTAAACATTCTCATTTTACGACAGAATTGCCGGATGAAGTACACACTACACCACAACAAAGCTATCCCGTAAGTGCTGAATGTAAAAGTGAAGTTGCATGCAACAAATATATTTTGTTTAAACTTACAAAATTGTAATGCAATTTATTTACATTAATAGTCACCAACAGAAATCGTACCCAGTGAGAGTAATCTAATAAATTCCGTTGCCATTCCTGGACCTAGGGTAAATATTAGAATTATCATAAAATAGATCTTTCCAACTTTTAATTATACATGTAAGGAATAAATTAGTTGAATATAATTCTCATAATACATATTTTAACTAATTATTATTTCTATGAAGTACTCATTTCAGTAGTGCTCGATTATGAAAAAAGTAAACATAAAAGTGAATAAATATGAACGTATAATTATTGTTATTTTTCATTACGAATGATAAATTAGGGAGAACCTGGTAGACCTGGAGATATTGGTCGCCCTGGAGACTCTGGATTTCCAGGACAACCCGGATCTCCAGGAGTTCCTGGTGCCCCAGGGCCACCTGGTCCAGTACCCGATGTAAGTACTCGTTAACTTTGATTCTTATTTAAGATGTATCATTTAATGCAAATTAGCGAGAGTCGTATATATTTAATGTACGTGAATACATAATTTAATATAGTTAATCCAGAGATGTCAATGCTCGACTTAAACTTAAACTACTAACGAAATTATACATATTAAGCGCAACAAAATGTATGCAATATAATTGTCCATAAATAGTTTTAAAAAATGTAGAAAAGTTAACAGTAAACCTAGAAACAGCAGCTCTTTTTCATTTCGCTTTAATAAAAAATTTTATCATTTTTTAAACTATTTTATTATCAAGATGTATTACAAAGCACAGATATAAGTACATAAAATACGTTAATCGCTTGTGATGTGCAAGAACCCGTAAATATCTGGTCGGTTTCGGTTTTTGCGGGTCGGGTCGGGTATTTTTCAGGTTCGGGTCGAGTTTTCGAAATCTCTAGAAAACCGAGTCGACCGTAACTATTTCCGACCCGACCCGAATATCGGGTACTCGAAATTCGGGTACCTGGGATTTTCAGGTTCTCGTACATCTTCAGTAATCGATATTAACAGGTATCAATGTATTATCAACAACTGGCACTATCTCAAGCAAATCAAGACAAGGGTCCAACAGGAGCTGCAGGCCCTCTATATGGCCCAGAAGCTTATTTACAAGCACAAGTAGGTCCTGTTGGTCCACGTGGTTCTCCAGGTACATGTTTCTCCTGTAATAATGCATTTGTCTGGCTTTATTGTTGATGATCATGTGCCTTAATTGATAATCTTTAATTTTTGATAGGCCCACCTGGTCCCCTTGGACCACAGGGTTTCCAAGGTGTGCGAGGGGAAGCTGGAGAACCTGGATCCCCGGGCCCTCCAGGTCCACTGGGACCACGAGGTTTACCCGGGATACCCGGGAAAGATGTACGTAACAATTAAATCGTTAATAATTACAACTACTTCGTTGGCCTATAAGTTATTATAATACAATTGGGACTCATGCTTCCTTTGAACCACACTAAAGCGGGTAACGTATTTATACAGGACGTCTTATTTAAGTGTGAGTTATTAATTTTTCATTTTATTTTACTCCTACCCCCCCCCCCCTCCCCAATATCTCTTTTAATTGTGAAAACGAACAAAATATTTTATACCTTTAAAACAACATTTGAAGAAAGCGACGTCTACAGGATACTGGCGACTTAATACCATTCAAAATTACGTATAAAATATTTGTTGCGTTTCCACATTTAAAACAGACATCCGGGAGGTCACACTTAAATGAGACACCCTGTATGTACATACATATGCCACATTGTAAAGGCTTAAAAATTGCAGTATCTAAACCATAAAATGAAAACTTGAAGCTTTAATTATCGAATAACTAGGGTAACACCGGTGAAGACGGAGAACCTGGCCCCCCAGGATCAGTTGGCCCAGTAGGTCCAAGGGGTCTTCCGGGATTGCCTGGTCTTCCTGGTGTGAAGGGGCATCGTGGTTTTCCAGGGTTAGATGGAGCAAAAGGAGAACAAGGTGTATCTGGTGAGAAAGGGTCCATGGGTGCACCTGGGCCAATGGGTCCTTTGGGTCCCGTTGTAAGTATTAAACCCTTCTATTAAAATAAGCAAATCGAAGTCTTCTATTCTTAACCTTATTCTACGATTATATGAGACGAATAATTTGTTTAACATTTATTAATTATACAGGGACCAGCAGGTTCGCGAGGTGAGAGAGGTAGGGAGGGCCCACCAGGACCCCCAGGAGTTAGAGGAGTAGATGGAATTGCCGGACCACCTGGGCAACCAGTAAGTACGACGACGAAAACTAAGTATAACAGATGATTAGTTAGTAAACAATGTATGTTTTTAGGGCGCTGTAGGTAAGCCGGGATCTCCCGGCTTTCCGGGTAGCCCAGGTGTGAAAGGCGATCAAGGAACTCAGGGGCCTAAGGGAAGCCAAGGCTTGCAAGGTCCACGAGGTATGCCTGTACAATTTTAAAGAATACTTCTTTCAACTTTATATTTATAAAACACACCCTGGAGCTGATAAAATAAGCACTACTAATCGTTGCGTACGTTTAAATAATAGCAATTAGTGTTAGGTTAGTTTAGATTAGGTTTACAAAAATGCACAGTTTGTAGTTTGTACGTCGTATAAGCTACACGAGAGATGCTGCAACAGTTCATCCAGATATTGCATTACACAATATATTTGAGATGTTATGTCGCGTAGGTGAAACTGGCCGACCTGGACAACCAGGCGAATCAGGGCCACAAGGACCTCAGGGAAGAGACGGGATACCTGGTGAAAAGGGAAGCACAGGAGCACCTGGTCTAGTTGGTGCTCCCGGGTTTCCAGGTGCTCGCGGTCAACCTGGAATACCCGGCAATCCCGGTACTCCAGGAGCGAAAGGAATGCCCGTAAGTATTGGTTCCAGTTTCACATTACTACTGCACATTTTATAAGGCTTCAATATTTTATTGCACATATCTATAGTTCACCATTACATTAAATAGGATGGTACATACAAATTTTACGATATTAATTGTAGGGACTTCTTGGTGAGAGAGGATTTAAAGGGGAAAGTGGAGTAAAAGGCGATGCAGGGGCTCCAGGTCCACGTGGTCTACCTGGTCCTCCTGGAAATGAGGGAAAACGAGGGAAAAGGGGAATGCGCGGTCCCATTGGTGCACCAGGACTTCCTGGCGAACGTGGGCCACCGGGCGCACCGGGACTGCTAGGACCTGATGGACCTATGGGGCCAAAAGGTACGTTATCGTGATTAGAGAATACTTTTTTTGTACTAAAACTATCGAAACTTTTCTTCTATACAAAGTGTATATACTTTGTACATTTTTTATACACTTGAATTACAACAGCATGTAGATATATCAGGAGAAATGATATGTTTTTATTACTAGGTCAGTCGGGTGATCGCGGACCAATTGGTCCAATCGGACCGAAAGGCGTTACAGGCGATCCGGGTCGCCCAGGACCACCTGGACCACAGGTTTTTTTTTGTTAATTCAAATGCAGTTCATTCGTGAATGCAGAAAAAATATTACTGTAAAGCGTCATTT
Source organism: Holcopasites calliopsidis (assembly GCA_023838395.1). Taxonomy (NCBI): domain Eukaryota; kingdom Metazoa; phylum Arthropoda; class Insecta; order Hymenoptera; family Apidae; genus Holcopasites; species Holcopasites calliopsidis. The sequence continues at coordinate 483,188 of JALHAQ010000052.1, forward strand.
GCAATTAGCATAATATAAATCTCGAAATATAATGTTCTAGGGTACACGCGGTCTAATGGGTCGTCCCGGTGCTCCTGGGAAACCAGGTAATCCTGGAGAACGAGGAATACAGGGTGCAGATGGTAGACCCGGTGAGCAAGGCCCAATAGGATTGCAAGGTTTGCCTGGGTCCTTAGGTCAACCAGGAGAAAAGGGATACCCGGTATAAATAATATTTGTTCTGTTTCCACATGTTCGCTTTTACAAAGTAATCTCGTTTTTCGATATCTACTTATTGACAGGGAGAACCTGGGAAAGCGGGGGAGCCAGGAAATCCTGGGTCTTCTGGTCCCAGGGGTGATACGGGAAAAGAAGGAGCACCTGGACCGCAAGGACCTCCAGGACCATCGGGAACAGACGGTGAACGAGGACCACCTGGATCTCCAGGTCCTAGGGGTTTCCAGGTATGTTTTAAACATTAAAACAACAATTTGTTTACACACGAAAGACCTCTACGAAGCAACACGCTGAAAGACTATAGCAAAGGAGTGGTGCAATTCTTTTACATAATTTGATGTAATGTTAGGGTTTTCCAGGTGCAACTGGTAATCCAGGCACCCCTGGAAAAGATGGCGAACAAGGTGTCCAAGGACCACCCGGGCCACCGGGCACGCCTGGAAATAGAGGCGAGCGTGGATTTCCTGGGGAAAGGGGTATACCAGGTACCCAGGGGTTAACTGGATCGAGAGGAGAACCTGGTCCACAAGGACAAGACGGACCTCCTGTAAGTACATTCAATTTATGGTGTTTCTACCGAATATAGCAAATTCTTCCGTATTGGGCATATTGTTTTTTTTTTGGCACACGGACCACCGAGCGTATTCTTATATTTGTGTTATCTCCATTAGTAAGTCAACGGTGTCACACTAGTAGGTGAAGGTCCTTCTCTTTCGAGACTTTAGGACACAGGCGCGTCACAAGGCTCCGTTCTTTCCAAACACACCACTTTCGATACCGCCCATTTGGGCAATTAAAAAGAATTTACTGCATACTAAAGTGATACATGTACTTTAGGGATTACCTGGACCAAAAGGTGATAGAGGAATTCAAGGACCATCTGGATTAGTAGGATTGCCAGGTTTACGAGGTGCTACAGGAGAACCGGGTGCTAAAGGAGAAAGGGGGTCTATTGGAGCATCGGGATCCGAGGGACCGCCAGGTTGTCCTCTACATTTACACATTTAACATTTTAAAGAATTACGAAACATCGGCGCATTAATCTACAGGGAGGATTGGAGAACGAGGACCACAAGGTGAAATTGGCCCACCTGGACCACCAGGTGAACCAGCAGAACGAGGAGATCCAGGCTTGCCTGGACCACCAGGAGAGATTGGAGCTTCGGGGAACCCCGGTGAAAGAGGACCTCAAGGAGTACAAGGAGTGCAAGGGTTCCCAGGACCTCAGGGACTCGTTGGTTTGCCAGGATTAAAGGGTGATCGAGGCTATCCAGGTTTAAAAGGAGATCAAGGAAATACTGGTCCTCCTGGTAATATGCACTGCGTGCAGATATGTGTATTATTCACGTTACAAAATATACGTATACACGCATGTATATACGAATTCTAAATTCAGGTACACCTGGCGAACCAGGACCACAAGGTCCAATTGGATTGACAGGGGCTAAAGGAATGAGAGGTGAACCAGGTGCTAGAGGAGAAGCTGGTATTATGGGTCCACCAGGAGTACCAGGAATAGTTGGAACAGCGGTAAGTTACCTTTACTATAATTGGATATAATGGACGTTCTCACAAAAACAAGAACATACTTTTTTCGTTGTCGGTATGATTGAATGTCCAATTTTTAATAAAAAGGTTAAAGATATACTAATGGTATCAAAATGATGTCTTTTAACCAAGATTCTTCCGAACTGCAGTATTATTTAAAAAAACATATGATTTGAATGAAAGATTGTGCTAATGGCCTTGAACTCTTTGAAGTGCTCCCGCGTACTCGTATACATGATGTATGTATGATACGTTGACTCGGAAAAGGCTTGGTTAAAAGACGCTATGTTGAGCATTTAAATTATAATGATACATTGTGTACGTTATATCGGGCACAAAAGAACTACGTTCATGTTGAAAAATCGCCATAGGGTCCTCCTGGTACGACAGGGCCACCAGGACCACCAGGATTACCCGGTAGTAAGGGTCACGTTGGAGAGGCAGGTCGCCCTGGAAGTCCTGGACCAATTGGAATCCCAGGTTTACCCGGCGTTGAAGGAAGCAAAGGCGAGAGTGGATCTCAAGGACCGCCAGGCATACCTGGTCCTTCTGGACCTCAAGGTTCTCCTGGCGAAAGAGGATTACCTGGTTTGCCAGGTCCTTCGGGACCAATCGGTGCTAGAGGAATGCGAGGAGCTCCCGTGAGTTTAATTAATGTTCCAAAACTAATGGCAGAACGCGAGATGTTGGTGTACAGGTTTGCCGCCTCTCTAGAACTTCATACCATAGCCGCTATGCTATGGAGTACCAGAAATGGGATAAGCATGTACGCCAAGATATCGCAGTTCGATCATAGTACACTATTAAATTATTGTATCATTAATAGAGGATGATCTATATGATAGGGTGAAACTGGAGTACCTGGAAAACCAGGATCGGAAGGGCCAGCTGGACCTCCTGGACTGATTGGATTAACGGGACCACCTGGTCCACCCGGAGAGATCGGAGCGGAAGGTCCAGTTGGTAAACCTGGGCCTCCTGGAATAGCTGGCCGTCCGGGAGATAAAGGCCCACCTGGTGCAGTTGGACAAACAGGATTGTCTGGTCCACCAGGCTTACCCGTAAGATACATATTACATTTCACATACTTTTTAATCATGAAATAAATATACATCGCACTTAATAAGTGTTAAGTACAAGTTTTTATAAAATGCATCGAACTGGTTTACACAAACACTTGTGTCGTTACTTAGGGGTCACCTGGTCAAGGCGGACCTCCCGGGCTACCCGGAGAAAGAGGTCCAAAAGGAGAAGCAGGGCCTCAAGGTGTAGAAGGACAACAGGTTAACCTGTTAACTAACTAGTTTTATCATTCATTAACACCAGTAACGTCATGACGATTAATAACCGTTTAACAATCGATTAATGCAAATTGAACAAATTGTTCCGAAAACTAGGGACCCAGAGGAATGCCAGGTCCTATAGGCCTGGAAGGTCCGAAAGGCGAACGTGGAGAAGAAGGTCAGAAAGGTGTTAAGGGTCACAGAGGGTTTACTGGCTTACAAGGCCTACCAGGTTCAGACGGTCCTCCAGGAGAGAAAGGAATACCCGGAGTACCTGGGCTGCCTGGCAAAGACGGAGAACCTGGCCCTAGAGGCATCCCAGGGCGAGATGGCAGTCCTGGCCTAATTGGCTTAACTGGAAATCCAGGACCAAAAGGTCCTCCAGGTGAAGAAGGTCGGCACGGACCAGCGGGATCACCTGGTCCTCCTGGCCCTCCAGGTCCACCAGGTGAACTTGGTTTAGGATATGATGCTGCCTCCTTAGCTGTTCTCTTAGGTGACTATTATTTATTATTATTCGATATCTAACTAACAATACAAAACCATATGGTAACTCAAACGTCATAGTTTTTGTAACGATAGCAATAGTACAACGTGAAATATTACGAGATTCCATGCTGGTTTATTTAGTTAACCACGTTGTACCACGTGTTGAGTGTTATATTTCATCAGGGTTGGCTAGACTTTCCTTCTGAAGGACCAGACGTTAAGTATTTTTGTCTTTGCAGGCTGAATGGAAAAATTGAGATTATTACGTACGTATACATAGTACGTATGCATAGGTACAAGATAACTTTCTTTAAGTTCAACAGATCCCTTTTTAGAATCATAAGACACAATTCACGGGCTATACAAAAAATGACGGTGGACTGGAATTAGCCGAAGTTTGCCGCGCCCTGTATTATAATGTTTTTTTTTAATCCGATTAGGGCAAGGACAAACTAAAGGACCAGATCCCCTAATTGGAGACGAGCCACCCAGAATATTCAGTCCCGAGATGACCGAAGAAGATAAACGGGAGCTCATTTTGAAAGCATATAAGCAATTAAAATCAACATTCCAAAAGTTTGTGAAGCCGAATGGTGAAAGGAATTCACCAGCCAAAACTTGTAGAGACCTTTATATAGCTCATCCAGATAAAGCATCTGGTTAGCCTATAAAAAGAATATCTTGTTTCATAAAAATTCGTTGAAAGACTATAATACTTATAAGTGTATTTTTCTAATATAGGAGAATATTGGGTGGATCCTAACGAGGGTGATGCGAGAGATTCGATTCTAGTGTATTGCGATGCGAAGAAACGCTCCACGTGCATCTTACCAAGTCCAATATTCTCTCCACAGATTAATTATATCACAGAGCAATCGGAGACTTGGTTGAGTGAAATAGAAAACGGAATGAAGGTAAAGCTATTAATTTAGCATATTAAAATGTTAACCTGCCATGAGCAAGCTGGGTCATTTATGTTCACGCCCAGTTTTTTATTCTTGTAGACTTTCAAAAAATCTAAGAAAACTTTGAGATACTTATTGAAATCTCTACTTTAACATATAAGTGTTCCTTTACATAAATTCTGAAAACATAGGATCTCACCCGGATATAAATGACTCAGCTTGTTGTCGGCACGTTAATATAAATATCCCATGCAACAAGCTATTCCAGTATCATACAACTTCCCCCAAAAATCACTGATTTAAAACTTCCTTTATGTTAAACAGATGACATATAAAGCGGATAGCAATCAACTTGGATTCCTGCAACTTTTATCAAAGAACGCCTATCAAAATATAACGTACCACTGTAAAAATAGCATAGCGTACTTTGATTCTGAGCGAAAGACTTATAGGAAGGGCATGAAATTTTTAACGTGGAACGATGTGGAATTAACTCCACGTGGAAATCAGCGTTTGAGATACGATATGATAATAGATGAATGCAAGGTATGTTTCTGACCAATCAAACATTCATGTTTTAGTAAAGACAAATTTCAGGTATTAAAATATTAAATTATTTATTTGCGTGAATGTTTTCCATAGTTGCATAATGGAGAATGGGGCAAGACAGTACTTTCGTATAGAACTGATAAACCAGTGAGGCTTCCTATAATAGATGTGGCCTTACGAGATATTGGAAAGCATGACCAAAGCTTTTATATTGAAATTGGAGCTGTTTGTTATGAATAATAAATAAAAATTTTAAAAATACATGTTTTGCAGTATTACTACACGATTAAACTGTTCTTCTCGATTAAACGAACAATGGTTTTGAAATTTCTTTTACTTCGTTAACTATCAAGTTGTTCGTTAATTATTCAGAATATCTAAAGACTAACTAGAAACTAAAAATGCAAGTTCCTTGTTTGGGAATCCACTCATTCAAAAGTTACGCATATGTAAATAATGTTAAGCATTTTAGAGTATTTTATAGGTTAGTACGCCATATAACCTAAATAGTGTTGTATATAATGAATATAAATAGCAACTAAAATATATAATACTTCTTATGTTCATAATAACCCTTTAAAATATTTACATATACTTGATCTTCTCCATTAATGCCAATATTAGCGATATTTTCGTACATACGTGCAAACACTTTTTTTCTACTTGACTTTCAACTTACAAATGGTCAATGGCTTACTTTGCACAGTGTATATTTACTTAAATATCTAAACTTATTAGTATATATACACTAATAATATGTAATGTATATAATGTATATACAAGGAGCCCAAAAAGGTTGGGACCAAATTGATACTACGTATTATTGAGGTTAAATAGGTGAAAAATGTCCAAATGTTCATATAAACTTATGTCCCAAAATGCCTTACTGAAAAGATATATGCTTCTAAAGATATTTATGATTTTATTACGACAGTTATAAGACATTTTCGAAAATTTCTCCCTTTGTAAGAATGCGGGCTCTCATTCGTCGAATTAATAATTGCTGAACTTTTTCAAATATTCTAATTGTATTGGAAATAACAGTAAATGCATTTTGAATACATTCCCAAAGTTCATCTTCTGTTTCTATCGTATTTTTATAAACCAATTCTTTTGCGTAACCTCATAAATAGAAGTCCAGAGGCCAACTGAGTGGTTCGTCGGATCCAATTCAACGTTGAAGGAATTGTCTATTAAGAAAACCACGTACTTTCCGTCCAAAATGGGGCGGGGCACCATCATACCCGTAATCCACGAATACTTACATCTTTCCAGTAAAGCATTTTTGTGCACAGGTTTATATAAACTTTTTTCATCTATTTGACCTCAGTAATACGCATATAACTTTGGTCCCAAACTTTTTGGACACCTTGTATACACATATATATGTACACACACACTCAACAGGTGATCGTAGTAGGGGAAAGAAGCGCGAATTGGAGCCTAAAAAAAGTCAGCGTTCAGTAACTGAAATTCAGTCACGTTTGTAACAACGCGTGTAGAAGTATTCGGGTGTGATGTGTTGTTTTATTGTACTTATTTTATCATGTAACTTAACGACGTCACTAAAATAGGTATTACAGCAACATTTCATTTCAAACATCATTACGTGATAATATGTTAAATCGAATGCGAAGTGTTCAATTTCATTATTAGATCGTGAATGATCTTTCTGACAGAGTAATTTTCTATTATCGTTGCAAATATCGATTAGCAAATTCCACGAGCATTGTTTGTTTTGTGGTGTTGCTAGCATGTTACTCTTTTGAAAGAGGTTAGTCTGGTCAGCATCGTGCGTTATACGAAACGGCTGATGCAAGTACTATTTTCTTTTGTTAATTTTATATTAGTACTCGCTTTGCATGTAACGAGGAATATACAGAAAATAATCGTATTTTCGTTTGTTAAAATTGAAAATGTACCGCGAATAACCGCGATAAAGAAAATTTTACTTGACAAGTGTGGTTATTACACGACTGAGCATTTTGTCAAAGTTAAACATTAAAAATAGGGAGAACCTAAAATATTGGAAAACCAAATAATTGAATTAGGTGCGTGTTAGTTTAGTGATAACTTTAGTACGAAACATCCCCCCCCCCCCTCTATAAAAAAAACCCCGTCGCTTTTCGTACACTTTTTATGGGCAAGAAATATATTTTAGTGCAAAGATTTATGAATTAAATAAATATCATAATTGTTATTTAGTAAACAAATGAAGATATTCACATGGGCAGCAGTAGGCCTTTATTTTAGAGAATCATGTATTAGCTGAGGAAATAGTAAACGATTTAAAACGAAATGGAAGATATTAAATGATATGTACATTTACTAAAAATATTTTCAATGACTCATCCGCCTTATTTTACTTCGCGAAAATAAAGCGAGGGAAAATTCAATATTTCGTTTTCTATTAAATTGCAATACTGCTATACATCATTTTATTTAGTGTTGAATTCGTGCTTTATAAAGCACATGTTATCGTTATGCAAGTAATTACATGATATTTAGAAACTGCTCGTCATTTATGAACAGCACATGAATAAAAAGTTAAAAAAAAACGTTACAATGACGGATACACGAGTAAATCAATTATATTTTTACTTACAGTTAACGAATATGTAGTGCTGTTTACGTATTCAGCTTCATGAATTTTGAATAGCCTCGTTGTATGGTTCAAGGTTTAAACTTAATAGTTTATCGAAAATGTTGCGGGTTGATAAAACACATTGCGCAAGAATGCAGGAATGCTCGTCATTCAGAGAATCTAGGTGTAAAATATCGACAATATTATCAGTTGCGTGAAAGTGATAAGACGCTACATAAATGCATGTACACCGTCACGATAAATTTGATAATTTCATAAAGAGATAGGGGAAGGGGAAAGGAGCGAGATGGAACGATTGGGAAGGAGACAAAGAGAGATAGAGAGATAAAGTGTGAGATTCGATGGAAGGTGAATAGATGAGTGGGTGAGTGAGTAGATGAGTAGGTGGGTGGGTAAGTTAATAAGTTAGACAGAGAGGCAGTGTGCGGAGTGCGAAATGGTAGGGCGGCACATTTAAGTATTTTCCGCATTTATAAAGTAAAATTTCTTTCCTTATATACGCAAAGTACGGTATTGCGTATAACTTACGTATGTCGAATACATATACATATGTAGAATTCAAATGTACCAATATACATAATATATCCTTTTACTTTTAACAAATATACTTTTTCAGTTACTTCCAATTACTTTTACAAAAGATAAAAAGTAAAATAGTATTAGCGCGATCGTTACTTCGTATATGTACATATGATTACATGATATTGTAAATATAGAACAACATTCTCCTGAGTTGATTAAATCTTCAATGCATCCTCCAGGCTAACCTCGTTTGAACATTCCTTGCTGATTATTCATAATTGATGGCCATTATTAATAGGGGCCAATTTCATAACATATATTGTTTGAAATTCAGAGGATTCAAAATACAGACCTCGCGCCGATACACATTTGATCGACTCTACGCTGCGGTAGGCAAGATGGCGCTCTTCCGGAAGTTTAATGGTGAGTATTATGTAATTTCAAAACTGGTTTTTTTACCGTCCTGTGTAGCGCAACGATTTGTGCAGATTTTTTTTATATGATTTCTTTGTTGCTTTTATTTCACTATATTTAATAACAGTACGCAATAAAGGACAAGACAAAGCTTCTGTTGACAAGTTAATATAAAAGTGATATACAGTTTATGGCATTGCTTATTACATGACGATTTGGCAAAAGTTATTCCATAATATAAAAATATAAATCAATATACAGCAAATGAAAATCTCAATTTTTTGGTTTCTTGATTTACACCACTTTCATAATCACCAGTGCAATTTGTATACTTACTGTACTTGTATACTATTGTCATATAGGCAAGCGTGCGCCAAAGGTAATATGATACAAAGATTGAAATACATATTAGGTCCTACACGATTTGTTCGTTTCTTCAGCTACTAAGATTAATACATATGTTCCTATCCTTAATTAATCTTTGATCGAACCATTCTTAGCAACGAATTGTAAACTCCGTGAACCTCCTTTTGTAAAATGTTGTTTTTTTCGGTTCTATTAAACCGGAGAACGAATTTTCTACTTTTCTGAGACTGGTATAATTAGAACAAAACGTCGGAAAACAATAGCAAATACTAATTTCGTTGCAATGCTCCTCTTATTGCTGAAGAAATATGTTAGTACATATTGCGTATCTTGGTTTTAGCCTATACAATTATCAAGTTCAACATTATAAAGAATAAAATTATAAAAAACATTATAACGAGCTTGCACAGATATTCAAAATTATAAGAAAAAGAAGAACATGCAACATTATTTTCGATAAAAGACGGTGAGTTGATGTTCATTTTTTTCATAGAATGCGTTTAAACGCCTTAACAATTGCGTGAGTGCATACATACATATATACGTATATGTGTTCTTTTCTTTGCATTTTGCATCAAATATTGTTAGAATCACATTTCTTCAAGGCATGATCCTATCAATTGCACAGATCAGATTACTGGTGCAACGCATCGGTTTATAGTAATACTACATTAAAAAAAAAATTGATCTTGTCCTACGCGGCTAAGTTGTTCTTTCTTTAATTTAAAAGTGTTTTTTAAGTGACTGCGATTTACATGGATGACGTACTTATGAATGACGAGATATCAGAACGTACGTAGATATTTGTTGCCTTGATAAACAGAACGTAACTCAACGTATAAGTACCTAACGTATCTGTAGTAAAATATGAATCATAACTTCGTATATGGAAATAAAAATGTTAAGCGTAATTAAGTTATACAACGATGCCACCTTGGTCAATGTAGAATGTTCGATTTGCATTTGTTATGATTTCGTAGTTCTAAATAAGTATTGATACTGTTTCTCTTGTTAGTTACAATAGCTATATTGATTGTATTATTTTCAAATTGTACGAGCATGACCAAAACTTTTGAAGATCTGATTTTAAACACCGTTTTAAATAAAGCTCTCTTGTTTTCCCACCTTCATTTCAAGTTTATCTTCGCTCCATTATCTGCGTCAGACGAATTGAGGTCACATGTGTAGGTCCTGAACTTTAAATTCTCATCGAATGAATTAGATTACGTTCTCTTTTTTTGTTGTTGTTGTAAACAACGTGATTGATTCACAGACATCCATTTCTGATTATCAGTTTCTAATTAATGTGCGCATAATAATAACGTTTGTGACTGTGTGTAATATACATACTTACGTAGTACATACAGGGCTCTTCTAAAATGGCGGTTAGACTGCAAAAGAGATACAGACTCCCTTGCTAGTGAAAAATTATATTGAAAAATTAGGTGAACTTGTTGTAACGTTCCAAACAGTCCCCAATTTCGATGATTTTTGGATATGCTGTAGAGATCACCGTTTCTGTGTAGATCGGGGAACGGCGCTTTTCGGAACTACAGCCAAATTGTGCAGTGCCCACACTGTAGTGAAAGTCTTTTTTTGCGAATATTTCAGAAGCTAGGAGAGTCCGGCATTTTTGCAAAAGGAAAAAATTGTTCAATATGGTGATTTCTACAACATATCCAAAAATCATTGGAATCGGAGACCGAGTAACGTTTCGACTAGTTGACCAAAAATTAGGTCGAGAGAATAGAAGGAAGGCTTATCTAAAAGTTGCCAGTTAAATAATTCGTAAGGTTTTGGAAATACGAAAAAATGTTTGAAACAAAAGTTGTTTGGTTTCCAGGAGACAATTATGTAGGAAACAAACATTTTTTCAAAGTGGGAGGAGTTTCAGAGATTTCGGAGGCACCTCAATTTTTTAAATGGGACCACGTATTTTTAAACGTCTATGATGGTAGCTCTTCTCAAGACGATTCCAATGGCTATAATTGTTCGGGGTCAATGATGGACAATGGAGGCCATGGATATGAAAAAGTATGTCATACGAATCCCACCGGTATTCGAGAACTTCATTTGGGGCACAGTTTTTCACATCCATAGCCCTCATTGTCTATCAGTGACCTCAAATAATTGTAGTCGTTGGAATCGTCTTGAGAAGGGCTACAATCATATATGTTTAAAAATCCATTGTTCTATTGAAAAAAATTGAGATGCTTCCAAAACCTCTGAAATTCGCCCCATTTTTAAGAAACTTTTGTTCACCGCATAATTGTCTCCTAGGAACGAAAGAAACCAAACTTTGGTCAACTTGTTGAAACGTTACTCAGTCTCCAATTTCGAAAATTTTTTGATATGTTGGTAGAAATCACCATTTTGAACAACGTTTTCCTTTTGCAAAAATGCCGGACTCTCCTAGCTTCCAAAATATTCGCAAAAAACTTTCATTACTTTCGTTAAAACTTTCGTATGTTTACATTCAACGTAGTTCTCTCAAAGCTCTCGTTCACACCTGTATATACGGGAAAAACATCAGGTCTATACTGTCAGCGGTTCTTTGCCCATTTTTTGCGGTTTATGAACTTTACTACCATTAAACGTGACCTTTGCCGGGCGCCGTCAGTCCGAACCTAACTTAATATATTAATGATGTTAATTTTGTCAACCTATCCATTTATCCAAAATTAAAATCATCAATATATTAAGTTTGGTTTGGACTATATTTAATCCGGCCGCCGTGAGGCAGCCTGCAAAGGTTACGAATGGTAAAAAATGCGTAAAGTACCACCGGTATTGGTATTAATCTGTATGCACCACGAGAAGGTGTCGGGCAAATGTTTTTCCTATCGTGCGTGCCTGCGTGTGTGAAGATGTACTGCAAACGTCATCTTCGCTATTTTGTAACTGAATTTCGAACATAGCCATTGCATCGAAAAGATATCAATCCTTTCAGGTCGTTTATGACATCTTTTAAAAAGATATTTGCCAAGGTATAACGTTAACTCCTCTTCTTTAGTGCCATATTTGGAAATGTTTTGGCGAATATCACTCCACGTTCGTTCAATCGATTGAGTGTTCGCATCTAAATACAAGCAGTTACGAAATTAATATATTTTGTAAACAAAATTTAAAATTAATATAATGAAAATAATTTACTAGAATCAGGATCAAGGAAGATGTAAGTATGGTTTACAGTGAAGTGCTTGTAGCTTTCGCTCTTAAGGCAATTATAAGCCTTCCAACAATCGGATATAATTGTTGTCCCTGGATGAATCCACTTCTTTATAATGCTTAACAATGTTTCTGCCTTTCTATCTTCCACGGCTACGATAAAAACCTTTTCGAACCTCGCTCATAACCACCGAAAATCCATTTATCTTGGACAAGATGTCCACGGTGGTATTTGCGAATTCCGAATTTTGCTTCATCAATTTCTACGATTTTATCGTGCCCTCCTAATTGTGTGGAATTCTCTTCGCACCATTTCATGCACACCTACCGCGCAAGTTACAATTGCATTGAACTCTTTGTAAAAAGCAATGGAAATTGAACATTTTATTTAAAAGGCTGTGCAGCGGATGGTGCTTATGCAAATAATACAAAATAACGTATAAAATCTGACCTCTCTACAAAAATTGCTCTAGTCGACAAAAGTGTGCGATCCAATTCCTAAATCGTCTGTAATAAATCCAAATCGTGGTGATCAAAGCCACAACCATTCCACGATTAACGTTACTGCTATCAGTAACGGGAGATGTGCATTTTCAAACCACGTTCCTTTTCTTGTGGAACGAACAAAATTGCACCGCACTGTTGTTTTCTTCCTTTTTTTATTCAGAGCATAGGAAGAACTTTGTCAGCGGAAGAGTAATGTATCACGATTTAGCACTATCTCGCTACTACAATGTGGGCAATGCACAGTGGTTTTAAAAATATGTCTATCAATTAGGAATTCTAAGCACTTTTCTTCCAAATTCACTTTTCGCAAGAACTGTAAAAGATGCGATCTTTCAATATACTACGTACGAACGTGACGGCAGAACTATTATATTTTTTCTCGCATATGCAAGTGTGAACGAGAGCTTCAAGAGAGCTGTTCATTTGTTTCGTAAAATAGATGCGACATAAAGTTAAAGGGACCGATCGCCGATGAACGTAAACATACTGCTGAGTGGCAGCCGCCGGCTATGCATACTTGTGGCTATGTCACAGATGCACACGTACGGAGAGAATTCAATGCACCAGTAAGGACAATTTTTTGCGAATATCTCGGAAATTAGAAGAGACCGACATTTTTTAAAGAGGAAAACGTTGTTCGAAATGGTGGTTTCTACAACATATCCAGAAATCATCGAAATCGGAGACTGAGTAACGTTTTGACAAGTTCACCCAAACTTTTGTTTCAAACATTTATTCGTTCTCTAAAACTTTACGAATTATTCAGGTGGCAACTCTGAGGTGACTCACCCTGTACAAGGCTCCTATTTCGAGAAAATTCGATTTAAATGTATTTTATATAATTACGCGTGGATTGGAACATGATATTATTGACTCACTGACTTGTAATTTGTCGTGCAATCATTTGCATCCAATGAGTGAAACGTTTTATACAATTTTTGAGCTGACAAAGCATGTATTATTAGTAATCTACCAGAAGATATTATGCTTATAATAAAAAAGGATAGACACAACAATTACGTCAGTAAATATTAACTTGGAGGAGTTACCCGCTTATTTTCACGTCTCGATACTATCTTTAACGTGTCATAATTCGATAAATTCGGAAAAAGAGGAGTATACGTTTTAAAGTGTTTAATTATTTATATGCATTTTTAACATTTGGAGATTTCTTTTTGGTACCAAGTGTTTTACTTTGCGCAATGCATTTTGTGAGTACGAACATGTTTTAGCATTCTGTGTGCACATGCATTCAGAAGGTCTCTCTTATTTGGGACAAACCCGAATACGCGTCAGCCTTAACAAAAGTTTATTGAAAGTTGAACAGAAAGGTCAGCTTCTTGATTGAATTGTTACATCTGTAGATACATATCGTCCTTCATACGTGCAAATTGGACACTTGCGAATGGTGCTTATAAGTACTTATCGGTTAAGTCTCGTAGAGATGAACTACGTTTTTTCAAATGTCTGGAAACTTAATATTTTTTTAGAGAATGGCCCTTATAAATTATATGAGGATTTAAAAATAATGTTTTTATAAATAGCTGAAGAACGAGAAAAATAAAATTTTTGATGGTAGAGCAGCCGTCTTGCTACTATGGGTGAGATGGACCATTCGTGAAACTAATCTCCAGTAACAGTATTTATTGAAAACACTGTTTTATGAACAAAATAAAAATGAATTCCTGTTATCACTGTCTATTATTGATGTTATTATTATAAATTACAAAATACGAATATAAAAAGAAAAAGCCTAGTCAGCACTCCGACTTAAATATTAAAAAAATGTATGCTATAAATGTATACAGAGTGAATCTGGGAACTGGGGACAAGTTACTGTTCTTTTTATAAGTAAAAATAAAATTTTATAAAAAAAATTGCACTCTATTGTTTAATGCAACCCATTTTTTAATTAAACAATCGATCCCTTTTATTATTTTACGTATAAAAATGCTAATCCAAAGTCATCGAAATGTCAATACTTCACGAGATATTTAACATTTTGTGTCAGAAACGTACTTTATTACAGTGAGTGTTCGAATGTTTCACCACTGCACTGTAAACATTTTGTAATGCGTTTTTTAACAGTTTTCATTGCTGATATTTTATACGTAGGATAATAAAAAAGGGATCGATTGGTTTAATGGAAAAAATGGGTTGCGTTAAAGAATAAAGTGCAATTGTACCTGGCAGGTGCATCGGTGCATCCACATAAAAAATAAGGTCATAGAAAGTTAGGATGTATTATGCCTAATGATATTTTCTTCTATCATTATTTTCTATTTTTGCTTAAAAAAGAGCAGTAACCTTTCCCATTTTCAGGATTCACCCTGTATATGTATGCTATATTATACAGGGTGCTTCGTTACTTCATGCAAATATTTTAAAGAGCGATTGCTGAGACAATTCTGAACAACTTTTTCCTTCGCAAAAATGTTGCTTAGGGTTTCGTTTTTAAATTATTAACGAAAAACACTGATCAATCAGACCAATCGCTCAGCCGCGAGAGTGTACAAGCTTGTGGCTGAGCTTATCACCATCCTCCTTCGGTTGAGCGCGCGCTGTACGCGCGCTCTGAGTGGTCAGTATTTTGGTTAATAATTTAAAAAAACGAAGCTTTAACCAACATTTTGGCAAAGGAAAAAGTTGTTCAGAATTGTCTCAGCAATCGCCCCTTAAAATATTTGGAGGTAGCGAACCACTCTGTACAATAATAATATCGTTAAATATGTCAATTAATCAATCAAAATGTAGCGCTATCTCTAACGTAGTACTGTGAACGATGCGATCCATCTGTACGGAGTGCGTGATCGTCCCGAACCGTGCAAAATAAATGGATCACGTGAGTACTGTGACAATAATAATTGAAAGTTATCTTTGTTAATTAGAATTATATCGTTAAATGTTAGAATAAAGCCTGGTGTATAAAAGTAGTATTAATATTTACTCTAAGAAGAAGTTATTCTACGTTTTATAACTAATTGAAGAAATTTTTGCACTCGTCAGATGTTAAAATATCGATTCTCCACAAAATTTAATAAAAACCTTCGCGAGTCAGAGATACGTTCCTTGCTTTCATTAAAATAATGGAATATGGATGCATCGCGCACTTTTAGTGGATAATTGTGGAATTGTAATATATGGGCCATCTCTTCCGCTGGTCCATCTCTACTGGACTCACCGTACATAAGTGTGACCATATTTTATAAATTGTACTTTTCACTGTGTTCAATTATCATCAGCCTGTAGTATGAAATTGTTCAAACAATTCACTGCAGCACAATAACGACTGAGCATGAAATCTTTAACAAATAGAGTCAGGCAGAGTTGGGCATTATTCGAATAATCTGCGAATAAAAAGTTGGAATAAAAGGAAATTAGTCGACAATAGCGAATAATTTCTCATTCGAATAAAGAAGTAGTCGACTGAACAGAACAAATAAAAGTATCACGTGACTTCTTCACTGTACGTATATCTAAGGGTGCGTGGTAAAGAAAAAGGTTATTCGCTCTTGCTGCCGTGGGTAGGTAGTGGGCGTCACATTTATTCGTCGTTTAGTCGAATAATTATATGAATGAAGCACGCTCCTATTCACTAATTCCGTGTCACACACGCTCTTATCTTATGACAATTTGTAATATTAGGGAAATCGGCTTTCAATGTTTATTAAACGTAAAGAGACTGTGTCTTGATTCGAAATAAGCTACTCGCTCGGGACCGACCAGTTGCTTACTACAGAGATGTGCCATTCGGTAAGCGAGCGATGGTTCCGTTGTAGCGGCAAACCATAAAGTGTTCTTTCGAGGAGCAATGTTATTCTTTAGAGGATAGAATATGACATGCTCTCTCATTCTGTGAATGAAGCACGCTCCTATTTGGCGATTTCAAACAAAGAAGTGGGGATAGCGATTAGCTTATTTTGAGCCAGAAGCTAGTTCCTTCTTATGAATCGGTACAGTACTGTACAAATTCACAAGAAAATACGATTTGACGATAACAAATGTTATTGATCAAAGAAAGATAGTATTATTATATTTTTTCACTCTTTTTCACTTTGACGTCGAGAGACGTGAATCGTCGTCCTTTGTCCTTCAAACATTGCTCTCGAATTTATCATATAAAAAGCAATATTTGCATTATTTTTAAATACACTTATAAACTTTTTAAGTATCATATTAAACAAATGAGCAACACACTTTTAAATATACGTATGCATTTTTTAGTTATGCACCTTGTAAAATTGGTCGAGAACCGATGTTACTGTATGCGGCAGCATACAGTCGTCAAAGTGATAAATAATAAATAAGTCTCTAATAATGAATGAGCGAGACATAGACTATGATAATTTAATCAAATTACTTCTCTTACGACAAATTGCATGTCAAATATGTAAAGGCAGTTACTAATTGCAACAGCAAATATCGGGAGACTGGTATTTTCGGATAAATTAAAATTAATTTAAACCTGCAGTTGTTGATACACCTGTTCGCTTTATGAGACGTGATTTCCGAAATATTATCAGGATAAGTTGGATAACCATTACAGTATCTCTCAGCAAAAGCAAACAACTCAAATTTGTCAAGTCTTACATGTACTAAAGTAATACAAAAAGTTTAAAAGGAGTATTTTAAAAAGCTAAATATTAATTCGTCGCCGCTGTTAATTTTACATTCTAAAAAGCAGCCAATATTTCTGATTGGTTCAAGATTACACTCAAAGCTTTACTCAAAATACTTTAACTTCAGCTCTATTTTAATTGCATCCCCAGGCTGACGTTTTTTCAATATGTCTTGCAATAACTTATTTCCCACAAGAAATGAATGCATTGGAATTTTTAATGAAAGATCAGTCAATGATATTTCCCTGGCACTGTTATAAAAGTGATAGAAAAGATAACGTTGTAAACATCAGACGAGTGTTGCAACAAGTATTTCCAGTAGCGTATACGAAGATGCTTAATATAGTCTGCACAGATCGACCGAAACAAGGTCAGAATGATATAATACGTACGATCAAGCAAATAGTTGTAGTTCACTGATACGCAATACTTCCGATGGCTGTACTAGAAAAACCAATTTCTTGAATGTGTAACATGAGAATTGGAGATATGTGAAATCATGTATAAAAAAAATGCAACGTAAATGGAATGATTATGTTATAAGTAAAAATACTGTGGATGAACAGCATCGTGTAAATCGAGAGAAATCGAAAGAGTATAAGCCAGTCTTTAAAGCGAGCAAAATTAGTTTTATTGATTAAAATTCTATTCAACAGTTTTATTCAAACAAGAATCGAATGGCACGATTAACAATTGTTGTAGGTACTGTATGATTTAAATTTAGTGGATAGTATACGATATAAGTAGCGCTGATAATTATCTTTATCATTTTATCTATAATACATATTAAACGCTGCCATTATTCAATGATAATTACGATACAATTAAAGATATGAATTTCATTCATCTCAGTAAGAAGTTTTGATGATTTAACAGATTCCTAATAATGATACGTTTAAATGTCACGTGTGGAGTACCGTAACGGATTATGCGAACAAACATTATCTTCTACCATGGTAAAATACAGTTTTGCAAATATTAATATTGCTAAAAGGAATAATTTGTCTATACGTAGCACTGTAGCACCTTCTCCCCTAACCCGCCGTGGACAAGCTGGGTCGCTTATGTCCAAGTGAAAATTTCAATCTTGAATTACTTTCACGGGAGGTAAGGGGAAACCCTGGCTCCCTTCCCTAAAGAAAGTAGATACTAGTGTGACCTTCGATCTAATTGGGCTTTGGTCCAGGTGAGATTGTCCTTGATCAGCTAGTAATTGAAACTCTAAACTAGGTATCCACTTGAGAGAATCTCGTCCGAGTTCCTCTCGACCGTTACTTTCGGGTGTGTGTCCACTTGAGAGCAACCAGAAGACTCCCTAAGAATTTACTGTCCCGTAGAACTTTTAAAACCGTGTCCACTTGAGAGTCACCTACCCCTACTTCCGACACAATGGTGTCCCCCGCGACGACATGTGCTTGGCAGATTTCTAAATAGAAGAATAGTTTCCGCTATGTGACTTTTCTGACTTTCTGTAGTTTCTTCCGAACAGCAAAAGAATGAACATGGACAAGCAAAAATTTAGTGCAGTTGTGATTGCACACGCAATTTTGAAAAAAAACAAGTGACAAGAAGAAGTTGCTGGGTAAAGCCGTGGATATATTCAAATCGAAGATGATGTAACAAATTTAGTGCATGTAAATCTTCGTATGCAATTTTCCCGTTGACAGCCGAAAACTCTTCTGCGACAATTATACCTGACCCGGAGCCGCGCGGGAATTACCTGCGGGGTTATTGCCGCGTCGTCCTTTTTTTGGCATTTCCTTTATGTCTCCTAGCGAGCGGGTCAGCCTGTACTTGTGGGGTCTGTTTGAAAAACTGGTGCCCAATTGTTTTATTACAATACATAGAAAACGGTTAGGTAGGGAACGCGTTAATTCCGGAAGGAAATAAAAAAGCTTATTGCTGTGAGATTTTTAGTGTTTCTTTATGTATTAAATGTCTTTTGCAGTCCATAACATCGATTTATATGTATTTGTTCGCATTGATTAGAGTTGAACGTTCTACCCTTCGACTATTCCTCTTCGTTCTACCATACTCTGAAATGATGCGCAACTCTCCGACAGCTGTTCAATTCGAAAATGGTTCAAATTCTGGGAGTAGCTGTTGGATGGTACTGGGTCATTTCATGCCGAGTCGATCACTTTTTGACGTCGACATCAGGGATTTTGTTCTAACTGAAATATATTGTAGTTCATATGAAATTAGGTGGGGTTTTAAGTCATTTTAAGTCATCATTTATCTTTCTTCGAAATTGTTTAAAAAATACGGACCTTTGAATTTTGTAATTTTTGGCCATTTTGGGGAAAACAGGCTGTGCTTTTGAATTTTTATCTCGGAAACTACTCAACCGATTGGGATCTTCTTTTTTTCATTTTAATCTGCAGGCTTCGATCTATCGCAGTGCATTTTTTGTTTTTTGGATAAGCAATTTTTCATTATGAAAATTCTAAACAAAATCTTTTTTTGCAAATTTCTCCATGAAGGCCATCACGGGTTTAAATTTTGAAAAAAATATTTTCAGATTCCTTGAAGTCTTAGCTACAAAATAAGAACTGGATCAGGATGGACACTTGAAAATTAACGTTACAATGATCTGTAAAAGGTCCGGCGTGCCCCCGTTTCGGGTAAGCGGGCCGCGCGCTAACAACGGGTTCTGCTATTATGGTCGGCTGCCTGTACCGCTCATAGCCCATAATACCTCCAATAAAATGTAAAAACAATATCGACAATATTAGTATACGACTAAATGATCCTATTCACAGTTAAAAAAGAGTTTCTTTAATCTTGTGGATATGAATGTAAATGAGGATGATCTTTCATGCTTTTAAAACCATGTAATATTCTGATTGAACGCGGTTGAACCGTATTTCTTGGACCTACTTTTTAAATTTATTATGTAGCCCTTTTACTTTTGCGTCTACTCCGTACAATGTTAACAATAAATGATAGGTACTATAACGATATAGATACAAATAATTATGTGTTAAATTAATAAAACTCTTTCTGTTTTTGCATTGTGCAGCTACTCCGTTAGAAAAGTGTATAATTTTATTTACGTTTCCTTATATATATTGTTTAGGTATTGAACTAATTTTTTTTTTTAAATATGAACAACAGCTGTATGGTGCTCTAAACTTTCTGAAATTATAACAAAATTGTAACTCTCTTCTTTACCATATATTACAAAAAGATGAAGGGTGACTTGTTTATTGCTCCAATGGTAACTTTGTACCTCATCTTGCACGAGAAAACTATAGTTTTCCGAAAAATCGCCAATGACGACAAATTTTCCATTATCTATCAATTGTTTCCGTTGCGTTAAATACAAACTCTGAGCTTTAGCGATGTAATCATGCGTCTGCAAAATTGCAATTTTATCGCTAAGACGTTCTAAAAAGTCATCAGCAGAACATGTAAGAGTGTCCAGAGACGATCTATCGGTACTAGTCCAAGACATCACTTTAAAAGTGATGTCCGTTATATAATTACTATCAAAAAAGTTTCCGAATTCTGAACGTATATTATCAAATCCGGGACAAGATTTGTGCTTTACAAAATAACATGATGACGTCGGCCGCTCGCAAGTAACTCTATTTAAAATAAGTTTTTAGTCAGTAACAATATTATTAGAATCATTGTGATGTGCAGCTACTGCTGTTTTAATCGCAGAGAGCATTAATTTTACAATATGGTATATGACGCAAACGTAAACGGAATGCGTTCCACTGGCATCAGTCAATACACATTCTTTTGGTCGCAAACTGCAAATGTGCTAAACCCAATATTCTCCGCGAGGTGTGTATCTTTAAACTCTCTTTGCTATCTTCTATATTCGAAGTATACTTTGAGATGACAACTATTACAACTCAATCCCTTCTTGGGAAGAGTTGGAAGTAATTGCCGCAATCGTAATGTTATACTTCGGAGTCTTTTCGAATCAACGCTATGTCCCTTTCGTTTAAAAGGATTACAACACCTTTGATGCACCATTTTCGGCAATTCACTCACTTCTCTATAATAAGTAGTGTACGTTGCGGAAATGTCGCAGTGACTGAAAGCTTGGAAAAACGATGTCCGAATATATAGGAAGTTTGGTATCCGGGAAATCCCACAGTACCTATCATTTATTGTTAACATTGTACCGAGTAGACGCAAAAGTAAAAGGGCTACATAATAAACGTAAAAAGTAGGTCCAAGAAATACGGTTCAACCGCGTTCAATCAGAATATTACATGGTTTTAAAAGCATGAAAGATCATCCTCATTTACATTCATATCCACAAGATTAAAGAAACTCTTCTTTAACTGTGAATAGAATCATTTAGTCGTATACTAATCTTGTCAATATTGTTTTTACATTTTGTTGGAGGTATTATGGGGTATGAGCGGTGCAGGCAGCCGACCATGATAGCAGAACCCGCTATTAGCGCGCGGCCCGCTTATCCGAAACGGGGACACGCCGGACCTTTTACAGCTCATTGTGACGTTAATTTTCAAATGTCCACCCTGATCCAGTGCTTATTTTGTAGCTAAGACTTCAAGGAATCTGAAAATATTTTTTTCAAAATTTAAACCCGTGATGGCCTTCATGGAGAAATTTGCAAAAAAAAAAGATTTTATTTAGAATTTTCATGATGAAAAACTACTTGTCCCAAAAAACAAAAAATGCACTGCGGTAGATCGAAGCCTGCAGATTAAAATGAAAAAAAGAAGATCCCAATCGGTTGAGTAGTTTCCGAGATAAAAATTCAAAAGCACAGCCATTTTTCCCCAAAATGGCCAAAAATTGCAAAATTCGAAGGTCCGTATTTTTTTAAACAATTTTGAAGAAAGTTAAATGATGACTTAAACCCCCCTAATTTCACATGAACTACAATATATTTCAGTTAGAACAAAATCCCTAATGTCGACGTCAAAAAGTGATCGATTCGGCATGGTATGATCCTACTGTTATACTGTATCGACTTCAGAGCAGGTCACGAGACGAGCCACTCTCGGGCAGCTGACTGCCGCTCTCCGGCAAATTACTCGCAGAGCGATATCCATTTGCGAGGACGCTCTGGAGAGCGACTCACAAAGCTTTACTCTCAAGTGGACACCCACATTAATATCATTTGTTATGTTGCTTTCATCGAGGTCAGAATACATTAGAATGAGGATTTACAATCGCGACTTACAGGCCATACATAGTTATCCTAAGGTGACGTCCTCCTTCATCCATATCCGCTAGCTGGCTGGTTTCAGCTACGGGTCTCCTCGCTGTTCACCCGGAATCCAGCATAATACATTCATCAGTCGCTCCCTCTTCCTCAGAAGTTCTCCCAGGGCATCGAGAAGTGGCCAGATGCGGATGTTGGGGAGTGGTATCTCGGCCAGTATCCTTTTCTTAGGACGAATATCCGTCTGGGCTCCGCACTCAGCGGTACCAACTTTCGGGGTCTGAGCGTGACGTCTCGGAGCATGCCATCCCAGCTTGGGAGTGAAGGATCCCTTTAAAGTCAGTACGATGTCTGGTTCGTGCGAACGCGGTGGCACCGTTGGTGCACCAGTTTGTACGGCGAAATTGCGAGAGTCTTCCTTCGTCTGAGTCGCCACACTTTTTGGTTAGTCTTTGGGTTTATTTAGAGCGATCCTGTTATTTATTACCACAAAGGAAGTTTCGACTAAAACACGAGTAAAACACCCAGTGATACATGTGTTCTGACACAGGCCCACACTAGGCTTCTAGGGACCCACTTAAAAAATCACACAGACCGCTGGGTGCTGTAGTCGCAGTGTCTTCCTGCCCCATTTGCTTGGCTGTAGCTTCCTTTTCTTAGAAGGAATCAAAGTTCGTCTGAACTTTGCACTGAACGCTACGGATTCTCGAGGATTGTGTCCAACGTCGCGGAGCATGCCATCCGAGCTTAGGGATGAAGGCTCCTTGTGGAATCAGTATGATCACTGGTTCGTGCGGACGAGGTGATACCGCTAGTTCTCCATTTTGAACAACGACCGGACGAGAGTCTTCCCTAGTCTGAGTTGTCACGCTTCGAGGCATTTTATACGATAGTTGTCCTAGGAATCAGAAGATTTTAGTTAGTCTTTAGGTTTATTTAGGGTGATTCTGTTATTGCTTGCCACAAAGGATGTTCTGACATAGGTCTACACTGGACCTCCAGGGGGCCACTAGCATAATCACACAGCCGCTGAGTGCTCTGGTTGTAGTTTCCTCAAGCGGCATTTACTTGAGTTAGCCAGCGAGAGAGTTACATTGTATATTGCAATAGGACAGATCCCGATCAATCAGAAGGGCTGTATTTACAGGAAAGGAACTACTAATTCCAAAGCCTGTTCTACATAGATAATAGTGTAATATTGAATTGCGGCGTTCGCAGATGGGGCAAGTGGTTGTAGCAGGACCAGTGGTCGTGATAAGTGCCCCATTCACGAGATAAAACTTGTCTCGAGACACGCCCCAGCGGACCTAAGCTCAACCCTTGGAGACCTATTCCTTCCATACTTCTTTGACTCTACCGTCTCTGTGCTATTCTTGCAATGAAAAAGGAATGAAGAGCAAACCCCACTAATAGTGGGGGAACGAATAGACTGACGGTAGGGACCGTGCAGCCTTCATCGGAAAAGAAATCTGTTACTAGGAGCGATATTTCGAGGTCAGGGTTCGGGAGGCATTTCATGATCGTAGAAGTTATATGTTCTTTGGGGGGGGGGGGGCACCTGTAGTCGATGTGCTTGACTCTGCACAGTACGTATCCTAAATCCATTGTATTAAGAAACGGCAGTCAGTGGACAGTTGTATACTTCTGCCTGGGAATGATTTCAAACAATAGTCAAGGACATAGAAAATTTCTATAAATATAATACTATATTCCTGAAAGGCACGATTCCCGTCTGATTTGTACTTGTCATTTTAATTTCTATGCATTTTTATCGTAACATATAAATTGAGTCTGTTTATACAAGAGTTGTATGCGAGTTATTGTCTCGGGACCAGCTTCGCCCCCCCCCCCCCCCCCCAACTTCGGTGGAGATCAGCGAGACGGTCCTGTCTATATCACCAGTTTTCACCCTGATATCTCAAACCAACCCTAGGCCTTCGTCGTGCAAAATGGCTGCCAATATTTAGCCCAGAAAAATACAGGGTGATTCGCCCGTCAGTAGACTTGAAAGAAGTGCCGTCGCCTAAATGTCTGGAACTCTTATCTCATGCAATCCCATGTAAAAATTTCGGGCGACATATTTTGTCCTTGTCTGTTCCTCACTATCACTTGACATAATGACTCGTTCGATCGCCAGTTGTTTAGGTTACTACAGAGCGGACGATTAAGTGTTCTTTCCAAGTGAAAGCGAGAAACGGAAAAGGACACAATACGTCGCCCGAAATTTTTACATGGAGTTGCGTGGGATAAGAGTTACAGACGTTTAGGCGGCAGTGTACTTCTTCCAAGTCTACTGGCGGGCGAATCACCTTGTAGCATTTTCGGCGCGGATCACACAGTCCCTGCCATGAGTTTATTCGTTCTCCCACTCTCATGCAGTTTGCTCTTCTTTCCTTTTTCATCGCAAGAACAGCACAAACACAGCAAAGTCAAATAGGTATGGAGGAGATAGGTCTGGAGAGACCAGCGTAGGTTCCTCGGAATGGTTCTTCGGAAATGTCCACGGACGTGTCTCGAAATAAGTCTCATCGTGTGTAGGCCGCTTTAGACACCGTGGTATGGTCTTACTTTCTGATATTGACATTAGTATGCTCCATCTTCTTTATCTCGATAGTAATGATCCGCGGAGGTCAATTTTTACTAGAAAGAAAGGACTTAAATTTGAACAACCTAAAGGTCTAACCCTAGAGACACAAGGGTGAACATGGAAGTTATGCCTCCTTCTAGATAAAGGTCTTGATATGTTGCGAGGTAGGAGCAAGGCCAGGACCTGGCGCGAATGGCCGGTAAAAAGGTTGAGTGAATAACTGCAGCATTTACGTGAGCAATGGGGGCCATTTCGGAAAGATAGTAACACAAGGGGTTTCTATTGGTGTGGTAGGTTAGCAAGTCAACCTAGGACAAGTTGACTCCGGCAGAAAATAGTGTCTTCTCAGGATGTATCTAATTTAACCTAATGTAGCTTCAGCTAATCGAACTAAAGATTTAGAGTTGAGTTTTTCGGATGCACCGACGTATGGCCAATCTGATGTAACCTAACATTTGAAATCGCTCTTTTGGGAAGCATAGACGCACAGCGAAGTATTTGGCCTAAAAAAGCGATGACGACTCGATTTCAAAAATTGCTCGTAATTCGTAAAAATTTCGCTTTTCCAAATAGGTAATTGCTTAAGGAACAATGTACTAAAATTAGTTTTTTTTTATTTATCTACTCGTAAAGCAGTATGCTTCTCTCAAAGTTAACATATTGTCCAGCGCACTTTAAATACATTATATGTAGAAGCTTTTCAGGAAGGTTTATACCATATTTTCCAGCCGGTATTATTCATTTGTGATAGACATTTGCATAGTTATTAACAAAGAAGGACCCTAGTAGCACAAAATATTGAATATGTTACGAGCCAGGGCTTCGCGAGTGTGACTGGAAAACTTCCTAACCGTCGTTCCAGATAACATATTCACATCCTACGATGGTGAACGTTTTCGGAAAGTTCCCAACTGCCGTCCCAGATAATGTATTCCCCAACTAATTAAAAATATGAAATAGTTTCACTGTACGCAACAAATACATATTCATCCAATATTAAAAAGATTAAATCTCTTTGAAAAGATGTGATGTGACACAATTATCTTATATTTAAATATTTAAGAGAAAAAGATATTTGTTTTCATATGTACATTTGTTTTATATTCTAAACAAAATTTGTGTAAAGTAAACTAAAAAATAAAGTAATAACATTTACTTATTATTAGAAATAGAATTTTTGTATGCCGGAATATGCAAAAAACACTTGCCCCCCCCCCGGCGTACTTGAAGGCGTAACAAACATGAGTATGAGGTACATCCCTAATAGCATAAAACTATTGGGTAAATATTTTTCCCAATATTGAAAAAATATTTTTTAAGCCACACTATTTAATATGGGAAAAATATTATATCCAAATATTGTATACATATAAAGAAGATGTGAGATAAATGTTCAGAAAATATTAGCTGAATATTCATAATACATAAAAGAAGCATTACAAAAATGAGAAATGGATCTTCAGAGAACATTAAATAAGAGTTTGATCTCTAGAAAGATATTAAATTAAAATACATTTTATACACCATTTCACTTATCGAAACGATAGTTTTACTATACGGCACATTGGCACGGCAGCCGCGTGTCTTTGAAGTTTCGTCCTGGTTGCGATTATGGAATTATACTAATGAAATTTGCTGTGTTTGTTGAGAAACATTCAAGGAACAACATATATTTCTATCAGATTTCCAAACAAAATAAAAATTTATTTATATTTTTTAATATGGAAGCTCCATATTTTGCAGTGCAAAATTTGTCTTTGTAAGTGTAAAGCCTCCGAGATAAAAATTCAGTTATACAGTCATGTTTGGCTAAAAGCCAAAAGATTATTAAAGTACAAAACCTAGCAGTAACTACGTACTGAAGCAGATACCTGCTCGAAGGGGATTAACCCGATCTCGCAATGTCTCTATGTCAATGAACGAAACGAACACAACGAACGCTTGGCTAGGACTAGCCCGATTCAGCTGGATTTAAAAGTATTTGCTCCAGTTTCGTGGGAACGTTGTAAAGGTGGTCTTCTGATTCTCTGGACTCTGTTTATTTTCCCTGGAACTGGCACCATCCAGGAATTTGGTCTGTCTCTTCCGGAGTCTTCAGAGTTTGCTCAAAAGGGGGTCTCAAGTGTGCAGGTGCGGGCTTGGTCGCGTACGTGTCTTATGACTATAAACATTTCTAGAAAATTCCAACCGTCGTCCTAGATGACACTTTTCCGAATGAATTAAAATCATGAAATAATTTCACCGTGTGTAACACACCATTCACTTCACCGTGAAAAATGGTATAAAACCACATAATCTAAATATTTAATTTAACGAATAACTAGTGGTTCATTTTCCACCGAATCCATACAGGGGAAACTGGGGCAAGACGGGAACATCGCGTCTATTTTTTGAAAAAATAATGTTAACTTCCTTTCAATTATGAAATCTGAAGGAGATTTAATATTACTATATTAGTATATTAGTATTATAGTATATTAGTATATTAGGATATTTAATATTAGTGAAATATTAGTATACCAGTATCGATTTTAGTCAATTTGTTGTAGCATTGTTATGCGTGTAATAGCCATTTTTCTGTTTTTGCGGATATGATTCGAATTTTTCTTCATCTTTGAACTTCAGTGGTTTAACTATTCTTTCCAATTTACTGAATTCTTTAATTCCATCAGTCAAGTTATTAAAGTTTTTATTTTTGTGTTTCAAAACATTATGCGTAAACAAATAAAAGTATTTCATTACTCATTTCTGTCGCCACCAAATTTGGGGCAAACCGTGGACAATCCTATAATTTATACTTTGAACACAGAGTCACCGCTCAACGTACATAATTTTGTTCATGTAGTTGCATATGAAATACAATTAAATAGTGTAAAAGGCTGTATATAACAAATATCTAAGTAGTGTAAATAGTTGTGTATGAAATATGTCCAAATAGCGTAAGTAATTGTCAATAACAAATATATGGAAAGTGTAAATAGTGCAAATAAAAACGAATAATTTTGAACAAAATGACGGTTAATTTTGAAGAAGAATCCTATCTTGCCCCGGGTACGGAGAAAAACGGGGCATCGGCACCATTTGTAAAAATTATTCTTTGGTGTTTTTTATAGTTAAGTTAGAATATTTGTTTCACTGCAGTTTAATAGCTAGATACTGACACTTTATTATACTATTTTTGAAAAGTACAGAATCGACAAACAATAATGTTTCATAGGCCATTTTTGCTTAGCATTCCGCAGTACTCTTTTCCTTATACAGGGTGTTCGGCTACATGTAGGCAAAAATGGAAGGAGCAATTCTATGGTTTAAAATAAGGCGAAAAAAAAGAATAAGTAATTAAGCAGTTACAATTTGGCACAACCGGAAATTGTGGTAAAACTGGAAACAGGGTGATTCTTCATGTCAAAATAAGTTGAATATCAATAATAAAATATTTCTAAAGAGTGTAATAAAAAAAGGTGTAGGAGCCGGAAATGTGAGATTCTTGAAATGACACTGAACAACTTTTTCCTTTGCAAAAATGTGATTTGAGGCTTCATTTTTGAATAATTAACAAAAAACAGTGAGCAAACAGAGGGTGCGTAGAGCCCGCACTCAGGGACGGTCCACGGCGCGTCGTGCTAGGTAGCGACGTTGAACCGGCGCCACAAACAGTACGCCCCGGTATAGCACGGAACAAAAGTTAACGTCGAATTATCCATAGGCTCATGAATGGAAATGAATTAAAATACAAACGAAATCAATTTGCCGTTATGAATTAGAATGGATTAACTAACGAGTTTATCAAGTACAACGTACGTTACATTTTAAACAATTCGCCAATGATTGAAACTAGACTTACCCGTTTCTCCAGAAATGAACCTGCTTCGATGAAAATGGGTCACTGTGTCATCCTACCCATCCTGATCATTCGATTGCTCATACGTTTGAGCAATTGATTGACCCAAAAGGGAACGATTCGTTCTAAAAAAATTTGAGTTTGAAGGAAGCCAGTTTTAGCAGATTCTGGCTACTTGAGTACACGCATACTTAACGAATTTTGAAATTCAGTTTTCTTGAAAACGAAGTGTGGTATGAAAAAATTATATTCTTTGTTTTCGACACGTTTTGACCATTAACAATCATCTTTTATCGGGTTTTACCACAATTTCCGGTTGTGTCAGGTTGTAGCTTCGTTACTGCACATGCACCGAATGAATTTTTAAACTCAATTTTCGCGAAAACGAAAAAGATTTATTGTATTTTTTCTTCTTGTTTTAGCCCACAGAATCACCCCCTAAAATATTTGCAGCCTGTAGCGGGACACCTTGTATATTTGATGTCCTTTAGAATTTACCAAGATTTTTTTAAATAGAATTATACATACACACGCAATTAGTACGATTTTTAAAATTCTAAAAATGTTTAAGAATACAAAAAAAGAATATACCTATGAATCTTTCAAAGGTTTTGTATGAATGATTTCTAAAATTTTCTTTCGAATTCTCTACCTTAAAATTTATTTATCTGCTTATTTTTCAAGTGCATAATAATTAAGATTCCGCGTATGGGAATCTCACTATGTGCATGTCCATTGTGTGTATTTGCAAACTGTGAGAACACGAGGCTATTGTGTTACGCGAATCATGGTCATTACAGTTATTATTAGATGGAAAGATGATCGAATGACTAGTCTTTTAACTTTTAACACATTGAGTTTGCTGTGCCACACGTTTGCAGAAATCTTACAATAATTAGTACTTCAGGTAGGAACATTAAAAATCGATTTTATAGCATAATTATAATTGACTTATTCGTTTCATTATAATATTGAATACTTATTACTTATAAATTTTTCATTGGACGCAAATAGTATTTTATTCAATATGTACTGCCAATCTGATTGTTTTGTCACGTACCTATGGATACAGTACTGTTCCGTAATAAGGGACTAACTTAATTCTGGTTCAAAATAAGGAAATCGCCGTCGCCACTTCTTTATTTGAAGTCGCCGAATAGGAGCGTGCTTCATTCATAGAATGAGCGGCCGAACATTTTATGTGTGCCGGTACCTCGGGACCGTTGCTCGCTTACCGAATGGCATATCTGCGCCGTAGTAATATATATTTTATTTAGCCTCATAGCCAAGAATTGGACTTGGTTTACATACAATTGTTACTCATTCGCTCTCTCCCTCTCACTCTAACTTACCCACGCACACTCCGTCACTCCCTATTCACTAACTACACTATCTACCACACCCTTTCCTTACAGTTACTACTACCATCTTTGTTTTTTTTTCCTTCATCCTTTCCCTTTCTTCTCACTTCTTTTCCTCTGCAGTTCCTCGAGCCATTCTACAATTCTCTCCTTCTCTCTTCCGTTTACTACCTCCTCTATTCTAACTCCTCTCTCGACTTCCCTACATTCTCTTATCCAATGATCTAGACCTTCTATTTAGATACATTTCCAATCTCCTCATCATTTCCCTCAGCGCATATTCTCCTTTTGCCATTATTACCACGTCATCAGCATAGGCAAGTGACCAGAACGTTTCGTTCCCCACTCGAATTCCACCTATTTGCCCCCTTTTTAACTCCTCCTCCATGTCTGCTGTATACATACATTGTATATTGTGAACACAGTCGGACTGAGCGGGCAACACTGTCTCAGCCCTTCCCCTGTCCAAAATTCCTCTAATTCTCCTTCTCTTGCCTTTACCACATTTCTTGTCTCCACATAAATTTCTTTGATTCGTTCCACCAGGCCTTTTCTCACCCCGCAATTCTCCATGCTTTTCCACAGTTTATCCCTTTTCACTGTGTCGAACGCCGCTCTTAGATCTACAAACGTTGTATAAACTTTTCCTTTTATCTTGCTAATTTCCTTTTCCACCACGTGCTGCAATATATACGCGTTGTCGATTGCCCCCCTCCGTTTCCTAAACCCAGCCTGTGTATCTGGTAGAATTCCTTTTACCTCTACCTCGTTTTTCAGTCTATCACTGAGTATCGACGCATAAATTTTATATGCCGTACACAGTAGGCTTACTCCTCTATAGTTCTTTGGCTTGTCTTCCTCTCCTTTTTTAAATATAGTGGTTATTGTCGCCCTTCTCCAGTCCTCCGGGAATCCTTTCCCCACCCACACTTTCCTTATCACTTCCTTTAATTTACCCCTCGTATTTCCTCCGCAGTAGGTCCATACTTCATTTGGTATTTTGTCCCAACCCGATGCTTTCCTCTTTTTCAGATTGTTTATTTGTTTCTCTATTTCCTCATCTGTTAGCTGCTCCTCGTCTTCTTCTATTGTTACTTCCACTCTCCTAGTTCCTTTTAGCCTCTCGTTCGACCCACCCAGCAAGCTCATAAAATGCTCTCTCCATACCTCGATTCCAATCTTGCTTTCCATGACTGTCTTTCTTTTCCTTTCCCTATTGATGTAGTCCCATATTTGTTTTTCTGATTTTGCTTTCCTAATTTCCTCCTCTTCTTCTTGCCTTTTCTTCATTTCTTTGCTCCTGCATAATTTCTTAAATTGTTCTCTTTTCTTCATTAGGGCTTCCTTTTCTACTTTACCCTTTTTCCATTTTTTGTAATATCTTTCCACTCTCCTTTTTTCCCTAGTGCATTCCCTGTCCCACCAGAATTTATGACCTATTTTCCATTTTTCCCCCTACTTATCTTAGTTTCCAACATCCCTTTCACTTCTCTTTTTAGCCCTTCCCAATCTGTTGTACCTTCTGCCTCCTGATTATATATTTTCTCTCTTGACTTTGCTTTGTATCTTTCTATCGCTTGTTTGTTCCAATTTATCACTTCCTTTTTTGGCCGTTCTTCATCTTTCCCATTTCCTCTCTCTGCTCTTACCTCTACAATTAGTGGCAAGTGGTCGGACTCTGTGGTTCTCTCTCCCACCACTAGCTTTTCCGTTCTATCCCATCCTGCTGTATTCACCATTACATAATCGATGACTGATACTCCTTTCTTGTCCACGTATGTTAGCTCTCCATTCTCGTCCCCCTTCATATTTCCATTCAAAATGTGTAATCCGCTCTCTTCCACCATTCTCAGCATTTTCCCTCCTTGACCGTCTTTCTTTTTGTCTTTCGATCTTCTCTTCCCTTGCTCTCCTTCTTCCACTCCGTTGTACCAGCTTCCTTCCTCCCCTGTCCTTGCGTTGAAATCCCCTCCTATTATGCTTGGCTCATCACCTATGTTCTCTAATTGTTCCGTTATCCCTGTTCTTATCCTATCTATTTCCTTATTGCTATAAACTACCCATACATTCCAATTCTCCTCATTCACTCTAATCTTTGTTCCTACCAAACCATTCACCTGTTTGCTTTCATCCAAAACCACCCATCCTTCTTTTACCCCTACGATAACTCCACCTAGTGCTCTTCCTTTCCTGTTCTCTCTCCTTGCTGCTTGGCAACTCCACTTGAACCCCCTGGGTAATTTTTTCTTAAGCATTTCCGATTTTTTCTCATCCACCCACGTCTCTGTCAATCCTACATAATCGAATCCCTCCACAAATTTCCAAAATCCCCTGTCCTTCTTTCCTATCCCCGCTACGTTCCAAAATAGTAATTTTCCTTTGTAATTGATCTCTGTGTCTTTTTTACTAACCTCTACTCGTCTTTTCTTTCCCCCTTCGCATTGTTGGTTTTTATGCGTTTTTTGCTGTATTTCGACTTCTTTATTCTCTACTGAATCACCTCTTTTTCTCCTTGTTCTGACGTTCTCCGACTGTGAGGCTACTTTCGAAAAACCTGACATTCCTCAATCTCCTCCTTGTCATCATTCCAATAGTACCATTTTCCTTGCACATATATTTTTCTGTATCCTGTCCTTACTTCTTTTCCCTCAGACTTTGCTTTCCTTGCCTTCTCTCTTAAAATTCCTTGTACTTTCCTTTCTTCCTGTGTCATATCGTGCTCTATATAAATCTTCGTTCCTAGACTCCCTTTCTTCCTCATTACCTCCTGTTTCTTCGCCCAACTTTCCATTTCTACAATAATTATATTTGTTTCCTCCCTTCCTCTGGACTCTGCTGCATTTACTCCCCCTTCAACATCAAACTCCTCTTTTAAAAAACGCGCTACTCCCCCCTTTATGTTTTGCTTATCTACCCTTAGCCCTTTAATAACAATATTGTTTTTTCTCGCTTTCTTGTCTTGCTCTATCACTTTCTCCCTAAGTTTTTTCATTTCGTACCAAATCTTCTCCTCTTCCCCCTTTCCCTTAGATTTTTGTCCCCTGATTCCTGCTTCCTTTATTTTCTCATCTACCCTATGTAGGACTTCTGACATAAACTCCTTCTTCTCCTCCTCTCTTCTCATCCTTTCCCCTTTTTCTTGCTCCTCCAATTTCCTCAACATCTCTTCCATCTTTTCACACAGTTCTTCTTCTTTTTTTCTCCACCTATACTCTATAGCTTCTATTCTGTCCGCTAATCCCTTTATTTCTTTTTCTAGTCCTTCTCTTCCTTGTACTATCTCCTCCTTTAAACTTTCCATTCTCTTTACTATTACACCTAACATTACTTGAGTGCCATATTCCTCTTCTCGTTCTCCTGCCATCCCCATTTTCTCTCTTTCTCTTTGCGGAGTTTTCTTTGTGTCTACCTTTTTTTACTGTGTAACTTTCCTGTATATCTCTCAACTCTTCCTCTTTCTGTTTCTAGGTCCGCCATATGTCCGTTATCTTCCTATTACTCTGATTTCCTCCCTCCCTGCCTTCCTCCAGACTCCGCCTTCCCCTCTTTCTCTTCTCATTCCTTGTCGTTTCATCGCTTTTTTCACCCACCTTTTCTTCTCTCTTCCCACCTTTCTCATGTCTCTGATTCGCTTTAACCTCACCTGTTCCATATCCTGCTAATCCAATCGCTTCCATTTCTGTCCCCTTTTCCTTTGATATGTCAACCTCTTCCACGTTCTCCTCTTCACCTTTCGTTGTTCTTTCTATTTTACCTATACCTACAGTACTCTACCTTATCGACCTATTGGACTGACGCTCTTTCCTTAAATCTAACCTCCACTCTCCCGCTAATTTTCTTACGCAAGTTATTTTCTTACTACACCGTTTTATCTCTCCCCTTTATTTCCTCGTTATCTTCGACTTCTACTGTCCGTAGCCAAGCTAACTCCTACCGTATCACAAGTATTCTTCCCTTAATTATCTCTACAAATTCACTCACCGCGTCACACTCACTCCACATACCTTTGCGCCCCCTAACCAAGTCTATCTGCGCCGTAGTAAGCAACTGGTAGGTCCTGAGTGAGTTTCTTATTTCGAATCAAGACGCCATTTCATTACGTTTAATAAACTTTGAAAGCCGATTTCCCTAATATCAAAAATTGTTAGAAAGTAAGAGAGTGTGTGGCACGGAATTAGTGAATAGGAGCGTGCTTAATTCATAGAATGAGGGGGCATAATATATTCTATTTTCCTCTAAAGAATAACATTTCGCCTCATGGCAGAGTGGTCATACATTGTCCAACGCTGCTCTCAAGCAAATTTCCCCTCTTGGAAGTACATCAACTATAAGACTGCTCGATCACGCTCGACTTGGTTGTAAGGCGTGAGTGACGGGGGATGTAGCGGCACGGCGTTTGAGTCCTATGCTGGGGGTACCATCAAGAGGGGAAATTTTGTCGGGAGCAACAGTTGGACCACTCTGCTTTATGGTTTGCCGCTATCTCGAGCCACGCGCTCGTTGACCGTGTTCGCTTTCGTTCCGTTCAAAAACAAAGTCAAGGCGAATACAGTAATATCTGTGCTTTATAACTTATGGACTATAGTAGCAGTAATCGCGCAATACATACATGTCGATAATTTGTTGTAACAATGACATAACTCGAAATGTACAGCTTTTGGGTTATTAAAAAATGATTCCGTCCTTACGTTAACTCCATATGTTTCATTAGTAAGGCTTCCATAAGTGGTATTTTAAAAGTAAGTACGTGAGAACTGTTATATCTCGGGTGTTTCTTCACATCTGATAACTCGATTTCCCTAATTATTAAAATAATTGTTAAAGAATAAGAGCGTGTGTGACACGGAAGTAGTGAATAGGCGCGTGCTTCATTCATACGATTCTACCT
Source organism: Holcopasites calliopsidis (assembly GCA_023838395.1). Lineage (NCBI taxonomy): Eukaryota > Metazoa > Arthropoda > Insecta > Hymenoptera > Apidae > Holcopasites > Holcopasites calliopsidis. Next base: position 518,214 of record JALHAQ010000052.1, read on the forward strand.
GCTCCGGAATTGCTTAGGTTAAAACGAGAGGGCATGTAATATTCTATCCTCTAAAGTATCACATTTCGCCTCGACGGAAGCCTTTAATATTTTGCCGCTATCTCGAGTCCCTCGCTCGTAAACCGTGTTCGCTCACGGTCCCTTCGGGATCAAAGTCATGCCGAATAGTCTACTGATTCGATATAAGGCACTGGCCGGTCCCGAGCCAGTGCCTTATTTCGAGACATTACTGTAGTATACCTGTTTCGTAATAAACAACTGGGCGGTCCCGAGCGAGTTGCTTCGTACGGAACAGTACTGTATTTCTTTCTCCTTATCCCTATAATCAAGAAGTGTTATTATGAAAGTCTTAAAAATACAGATTTATTGCCTGACTGATAAACAAAATGATAAATATGTATGTATTACAGAAAGGATACCCCGAAGGGCAATTTTGGGGGCTATGATGTTCCTGGCTTGTATGTTTTCATACATGATACGTACGAATTTGTCCATTACTATTGTTGCCATGGTAAATACAACCAGCAAAGACGGAGTAGTTGGTCCAACATGTACTGCTACTACTACACTAGCCAATGAAACTCGCAAATCTACAGAAGTCAAAGATGTAAGTTTTCATATATTTAAAATAATGCATGCATGTGTTAGAGATAGGTACATAATTACATATTCTTATTTTATTTCCTAAGCATACAGTGTGCTATCGCTGATGTAATAATTAGATACGACATAAAAATTACATGAGTAACGCAAACATATTTCATGCACCTGCAGAATATGGAATTAACCTTTTAAATCCGAGCAACGTATTGTATGTATAGGGTATTGCACGCAACTGGGCCAGGTTATAACTCCGTTACCAGTGCAGTTACTAAAAAATGGAAAGACAAAAGATGAATGGTTTAAGGAATACTACATCCGTAGGGCTATGTTTTTTTTTAAAGTGCAACGGTACATATGCAATGAACAATTTTTTTAAATGGAAAGACATTTCTTTTAATACCCTCATAATTAATTATTTTTCCCCATTGCACCTCAATACTTGTTTACGTGAAATGGCGAATGGAATCTACCTCTCTGAAGAGAAATATGCATTTCCATTTAAAGCAATAATCCAATTTTCTTTGGCCACACACCATTGCATTAAGAAAAAAACATGATCTTACTGATGTAGCACTCCTTAAATCATTCATCTTTTGCCTTTTACATTTTTCTATAACTGCACCGGCAAAGGAGTTGCAACTTGGCCCGGTTGCGTGGAACACCCTGTATACATCCTGCATATTTTGATGGATCCGGCCGATACACAGGATTCCCCGTAATTCATAGAAGAGCCTGATATGGGGAGATTCTTGAGGCGAAATGGAACAACTTTTTTCTTTGGCAAAATGTCGTTTGAGACATTGTTTTTGAATCATTCACAAAAACACTGGCCACTCAGAGTGCGCGTAGAGCCTGCGCTCAAGGACGAAATGTCGTCTCGCACTGGATGGTGACGTTCGGTCGGTGCCCTGATCCAAACGCGTCGGTATAGCAGGGAGGAAAGGTTGTATCGATTACCGAATCGATGCAATGAAGAATAATGTCTAGTTATTCGTTCTTCGTGAATAACGAATAAAAACGCTATACAGTAATGTCTCGAAATAAGGCACGACTTTCTGCTTCGAAATAAGGTGACGGCTACCCCCCCTTCTTTGTTTGAAGTCGCCGTGCTCACTGAGAAATCAGACACCGAGAGAGAGGCGTGAAGCCGTAAATCTTGACGGTTGAGTGAACAGTGGCGTTTTTTTTTAGTAGAAGGACAGAAAATCTAATGCTTCCTCACTTCCTACCGCGTTATGTATACATATTTTCATTCACATGAATAGTTTAATAAACAAGTAAATATCCTGTATATACAATAATGTCTCGAAGTAAGGCACTGGCTCGGGACCGGCCAGTGCCTTATATCGAATCAGTACACTATTCGGCATGACTTTGATCTCGAAGGGGCCGTGAGCGAACACGGTTTACGAGCGAGGGGCTCGAGACAGCGGCAAAATATTAAAGGCTTCCGTCGAGGCGAAATTTGATACTTTAGAGGATAGAATATGACATGCCCTCTCGTTTTAACCTAAGCGATTCCGGAGCAGGTAGAATCATATGAATGAAGCACGCTCCCATTAATTAATTCCATGTCACACACGCTCTTATTATTTGACAATTATTTTAATAATTAGGGAAATCGAATTATCAGATGTGAGGAAACAACCGAATATATACATAACACGTTACGAAGTGAGGAAGCATTTACGAGTAAAGATTTACGACTTCACGCCTCTCTCTCGGTATCCGATTTCTCGGTGAGCGCGGCGACTTCAAACAAAGAAGGGGGGATAGGAATTGCTTTATTTCGAAGCAGAAAGTTGTGCCTTATTTCGAGACATTACTGTACTTTATAAGTTATGAACTATACTAGCAGTAATCGCGCAATACATACATGTCGGTCATTTGTTGTAACAACGACATAACTCGAAATGTAGTTTTTGGATTATTAAAAAATGATTCCGTGCTTACGTTAACTGCGTATGTTTCATTAGTAAGGCTTCCATAAGTGGTATTTTAAAAGTAAGTACGTGAGAACTGTTATATCTCGGGTGTTTCTTCACATCTGATAACTCGATTTCCCTAATTATTAAAATAATTGTTAAAGAATAAGAGCGTGTGTGACACGGAAGTAGTGAATAGGCGCGTGCTTCATTCATACGATTCTACCTGCTCCGGAATTGCTTAGGTTAAAACGAGAGGGCATGTAATATTCTATCCTCTAAAGTATCACATTTCGCCTCGACGGAAGCCTTTAATATTTTGCCGCTATCTCGAGTCCCTCGCTCGTAAACCGTGTTCGCTCACGGTCCCTTCGGGATCAAAGTCATGCCGAATAGTCTACTGATTCGATATAAGGCACTGGCCGGTCCCGAGCCAGCACCTTATTTCGAGACATTACTGTACCGGCGCGTTTGGATCGGGGCACCAGCCAAACGTCACCATCCAGAGCGAAGCGACATCCCGTCCCTGAGCGCGAGCCCTACGCGCGCTCTGGGTGGCCAGTGTTTTTTGTTAATAATTAAAAAATAAAGACTCAAACGACATTTTGCTAAAGGAAGAAGTTTTTCAGTATCGCCTGAGGAAACTCCCATATTCGGCTTCTTCTGTATGTTACTGGATACTGTACACGCCCTGTACATTTTCCCCGGATTCAAAAGATCATGTGTGTCCCCCTTAAAAAATGAATATAATGTTAACTGAGCTAAACAATTCATCATTTATCACTTGGAATATTGATAATTGTCAGTAATTATGAAAACGATTTCAATTGGTTGAGATATTGTAAATGAGATGCTTCTATAATTGTTAGTACAGCTGAATAATTGTACGAAAGAATTGTTTACAAGAGTAAATATACTCGTAATTAGTTATTTATTTAAATTATTTAAAAAATCACCGACCCATTTAACAATTTCATATCCGTAGTACGGTGAACGATTCGAGTGGAATCAACATATACAAGGTCTCTTGCTTTCCGGTTACTTTTACGGAGTGCTTCCGGCAAGTGTCCCCGCTGGTCTTTTAGCCGAGAAATATGGAGGATCCAAAGTTGTGGCGTAAGTAAAGACTTGAAATTATGTACAAACGTCATTAGCATTACAATACGCACATATTTCATCATATTTCATTAAATTTCGTAAAGTTATTCATTTACACGTATTCTAACTATCTCTTGTGCTACCCTCTAATATAGATTTGCCACACTAATTCCTGCAGTATTAAACCTTTTGATGCCTTGGGCTTCTGGTATTCATTATGGTTTAGTGTTCGTACTTCGTTTTATGATGGGCTTCTTTGGAGTAAGTTGGTTATTAAACATTTATATATCTTTTGTAAATCCATGATCTTCCATTTTCACTGAACTTTTGGCAAGACAAAATATTATAGAAATATTATCAATTTTTTTTTATTTATTTTTAATTACCTAACTTTCTTCTAAATACGAATCAGCGAGAAACGTATTGCGTTATTATATACATAGTATCTACATTTTAACAAATAAAGTATTTTCCAATGATAAACAAATTTAACAATAAAGAATATTTACTATTAGTTCGCAACAAACTTATTTCGCAGGGAGCTGTTTATCCAGCTCTGCACGCGATGATCGCCAGATGGGTCCCTCCGAGCGAAAAGGGAATGTTTGTATGGACCATGCAAGGTACCTCGCATATAAATTCAATGGAAAATTAATTAAGCGAATACTAAATCATGTGACGCAATTTTCTAGGTGGGCCTTTTGGAACTGTGGTAACATTTGCCCTCTGCGGTCAAATAATCAGCGCGTTCGGTTGGAAGGCTGCATATTACGTTACGAGTGGGCTTATAATGATCTTTTATGCTCTGTGGGTAATTCTCATATATGACACACCCGATCAACATCCAGGGATCACGGAAAATGAGAAGACTTATATCAAAGAACAGATTGGTACAAGTGTTTCCAAGCAAAAGGTAAATAAATAGGGTAAATATTGACAACAGGGGACCCAGCTTCAATCACTTTGACTTGGAAATATGCTTCAAAGACGCCGTTTTGAATAATTTTCTCCTATACATGTTACCATCGCTTGGCTTTAGTTTTCGAGATATTTGCAAAAAACTTTTATTAGACCTAAGGGGATATTTGTATTTCGAACTTATAAAAAATCGATTTTCTTTTCATTGCACTTTCTTAAAGTGCAAACCTTCGGTAATATCTTTTTCAAAGGATATGGCGGAATTGGTAAAAGTGACGAAGTTATAGGACCCAGAATTGCTGATTAATTGCAAGTTTCTTACACATAAAGTAAACGATACAAAAACTTTAAACGCGTTTTTCTCGAAATCATATTTTCTGGCATGACTAACATGATATCTCAAAACCTAGTCGTTTGACTCGAAATTTAAAGATGCTGAAGATGTTTGTAATAAAACAAAAATTTTCGGACTTTCTTTATCGCAATGTATAGCTAATCGAAAACTGATCAACTTTTGTTTAAAATATTTTTTTGTCAGATTATCGCAAGTACTTGAAAAATTGTGAAAAGTGTTATGTGGGTCACCTTGTATATCTGCAAACGACTAATACACAGCAGTGTTCCGCTTTAAAAAAATAAATTCCAAATACCCCCTTAAATCAGGAGTACACTTCATTTTGCGCAGGCGGTCACCTGTGTTATAGAAAACAGCGGTTTGAACAACTATTTCCTATGCATATAACTGACGGTCGGCTTTAGTTTTCAAGATATTTGCAAAAAACTATCCCTACCACTACAATGAATTCTACCTACAATTGTGCATCTGTATTGCTTGCTGCTAGCCCAAACGTGTACGCCGCGAATTTAAGATTTATTGAAAGATACGACGTAAGTGGCCGGTCAAAGCAAGTCGCAAAAAAAGATACTACCAAACCTAATCTGTACGTTAGAATTAGAAACTTCAAAAAAAAAACCTTGATTTGACATTTAGAGAACAATATAAAAAGGGAGAGTACTTTTATCGTCTCTTCCGGTGGATTTGTCGTTTCAGGAATAAAATGAAGTTATTACAAACGAAACTGTACTGAAATAGTCAAGATGGAGGAAAGCCGTTAAACTGCATAACTATAACAGTTTTTTTACAGATGTCTCGGAAACTAAGGCCGCGAGAAACGATAACATGTATAGGAGAAAGTTGTTGAAAATGATGTCCTTGACAACACATTTCAAGGTCAAAGTGATTGAAGCTGATCCCCTTATTGTCAATGTTTACCCTCCAATTTTTTGCAGCCTTTTGAAATCAGGCGTTCCATATCGGGTGCAGTTATCCTAATTCTGAATTAGCCTACGGCTATCTTATTCGATTCCAAACTGGATATCAATTTCTGTTATTTTGAAAAATACCATATCGATGTGCAGTATCTTCGAAGTTAGATTCTCCAGGAAGTTCCTCTTCACGAGGTCGTGCCTGTCGGAGGGCTTGAACCCGCGCGAACATATTACATTGTCCGCGGGGATGCTTCGTTGCAAATAACTCTTCTCTTGTGTACATATACATTGTGTATTCATGCTGTACTGATACTTAGATAGAAATGCGGACTTTATAATTAAGCTCTAAAAACTATTTTAGAAAGTATTTTTTTCTTCATAATATTGATTCCAAATAATAATTTAAAATTCTAGGTAAAATTGCCGGTGAAAGCTGTCCTTACATCGGTACCATTTTTGGTTCTATTATGGGCACACTTTGCAAACATGTGGGGTATTTACTTCATAGCTACTAACGGGCCGAAATACACTTTAGAGGTTCTTGGTTTCAACATGAAATCGGTATTCATCTAATTTATGCCTTTAAAAGTACTTTTATTTATTTGAATCACTTTAAATTCGGATTGAATTTCGTTTAGGGTGGACCAATTACCGGATTACCTTACATAGCAAGACTCGGTGCCGGAGTATTGTTCGCCGCTGCTGGGGATTACGTCAGAAGGAAGAATTTCCTTACCTTGGGACTGATGCGAAAAATATTTATGATCTTCTGTAAGTCAATTTCGCTAAAAACGTGACCGAAGGATTTTCATCCATTCTGTTCGATAATAACAAATGAGATGTATTTTTTTTTTTAGCACACATGGGTCCGGCGATTGCTTTGATTGTAATGACGTACGCTGGATGCGACGCAGTAACTGCGATTGTAATGTTAGTAGTAGCATTAACATTGAACGGCGCTGCCTGCCAAACCAGTTTACAAAACCACCAAGACTTAGCACCCAATTTTGCTGGTTCTTTGTATGGAATCATGAACACCTTCGGCAGCTTCCCCGGATTCATTATTCCCCCAATTATTGGTGCCTTAACGAATGAGAGGGTAGGTATAAAATTTAATCATCGTTATAAAGGGGAAGTTCACTAAATCATGCCACCGAATTGTGATGGTTTGTACAAAAAAATTACATAATCACGCAATGAAGTGTTTGACTATAATAAGTAATTTGTAATTTATATGTATAGCCAATCGGCAACGAAATACTAGAAATGGAAGGAAATAGTGAAAATATTGTCAGCTTTATACTTATAACAGCGAAATAGTAATACACACTTGCTTTACTTAGTTAAAAACGCAATAGGTGATAGCCAGGACATTTATTTCGAATTCGATAAGTTATTCTTTACGTCTGCCTATTATTTTTCCAGAATGGAGTAGAAGAATGGCGTATCATGTTCTGGATCTCAGCAGCAGTATTTACATCTGCGACAGTACTATTTTGCTTCTTCGGATCAGCGGAAATCCAACCGTGGAATGATTTGAGTCAGCATAAAGCACCAGCAATTGCCGATGAGGAGAGACAAATGACGGAGCTACCTACTAAAGAATTACAAACGGAGGAAGAAGATGAAGAAAATGTGCGCCTATAATTCTACGACTGGTGCTCGTAACAAACGTCGTGTACTAAAGTATGAATTCACTTATTTTTTAAGAGCTGCCATTTTGGTAACGAACATCTATATTTATTTTCTCGATGTTGTAATCATTGTAACGCGTTCCGACCGTTTATCCAAACGCATACACAGTACGTTTCAAACCATGTAAATTCGTGACTAACACCAAGATCAGTGCTTATTCGAACAAAGTAAAACAAAGGTTATTTATGTAAAACGAAAGTTTTATTTATCTCGAATTATTTGATATTCCTCGCCAAACTGCTATCTTATTCGTACGATAACTATAAAACTATGACTCGATTATAATATTATGGTCTGTACTATGGTTTTAATTTTGTAAAATATGGATTAAGTCTTTATAAATAGTTCACATTTATATAAAATATTCTTTTATGGCAATATCTTTCTCGAGCTAATAATACAATTAAAAACAATCTTTGTCGATAAATGTTTACGAATGGTTACTTAAACATAATATACGTTACAAATTTGATATTGCGAAATTGTGCTATGTTGATGAAAAATTCTGTTTCATCGAATGTAATGTACCAAAAATGTTTTTCTACAGCTTCCCGTCATTTTTGTAACTTATAAATTTCTTCGCACATTACTTTGTTTATCGAATCATGCTCAATTCATTAATAAATGTCTAAATAAATACATGAATCGCACAACGATTATAGCAGATCGTACAGCTAAGAAAAATACTCGACAATATTTTACGATTGTCTGCCAAAACGAATACCATGCTCTCAATTATTTTTTTATATAATTTAATATTGTAATAGCGTAATAATGTATACCGGTTAGAGTATATTACGGTCAATGCCATTATCGACGATGATATTTTATTAATATTTTTCGATTCGCTGTATCATACGCGCGTTCGAAATTAAAAATACGAAAATGTGCGATTGTAAATAAAATTATTCATAACTTGCGCCGGAATATCCTAATACAAAACTGAGTGAATACTGTCTCCTCGCATAAGAAGATGTTTAAAAGCAATAATACAATTGTAACACTTTATTTATAAACTCTTTACAAATTGTACCACAGACGGCGTGTCGTAAATCTTTCTACGCACGATTCATTGCAATTCGGGTGTCACGCAGCACAGGTAACCATGTGTAATTTAGGCAACTACTGTCATTCATTCAATTATCGTAAGTCGATTATCTATTGTATACATACAGGGTGTTACCTCTATCGCGATACACGATTTTTCACCCATTTGCAGCCATCTAACAAAAAAGAGTCTAGAACAAGAGTTGCACGGTCTGAAGGGTACAATAGATAAAAGCAAATAAAATTTCGAAAACCGTTTTCATGGCGAAATCGCGGTTACCTTGGGTTTTACAAATAGGAACACGTATTTTTTCCTTTTACCATTTTAGTTGACATCGAGACGCATTCAAAACATATTACATGGTATTTTTACTAACGTATTACTCGATTTACAGCAGTGGAAATGTGAAATGGCTTTTCATCGTATTTAACTTTAAGACAATGTAAACATTATTTAACATTGAAGGGATTGCTGAATGTAAATACGGAGCGTTTCCGAAATTCCGAAAGAGTTGAAATGATGTTAATTTTTGGCGAATGCAGGAGAAATTTTCGAGATGCTACTAAAAGCACAAATATTCTTCGAAACGTTGCTTTCGTTGTGGAAATCTATCTCTGTACATTTCACTTTGCTTAAAGTCAAATACGACGAAAAGCTATGTCACGTTTCCGTTACTGTAAGTAGAATAATGTGTTAGTAAAAATATCATGTAATATGTGTTTAGAACTGTTTCGATGTCCTCTAAATGTGGTAAAGCCCAAGGTGACCTCGATTTCGCCACGAAAACAAACGGTTTCCGATATTTTTTTTTACTGATATCTATTGTACACTCCACATCCTGCAACTCTTGTCCTAAACTTTTTTCTGTCAGATGGCTGCAAGTGAGTGAAAAATCGTGCGTCGCGTTACAGGTAATACCCTGTAGAATTATTGAATAACTCACAAAGCCTGTATCATTCATAATTGCGTCGTATTTACATTGCAATACAGAACTTACGCGGTGATCACTTAAACACGATGTACATGTGCATTTATCTCTGCGAATTAAACGTTTACCAAGCAAACTAATTTGAATCACTTAAGTAATTTCTAAGTACTAGAATTTTGGGAAACGCAAATGGGAATAATTTTAAAGGTGTCCGCATTTGATTTCCTACGAGATGCGCTATGACTGTGAGTAGTTGCTCCAGATAAATGTAATCTCGAGAGCGCTTTGTTTTCTTGCGTGTGAAATATATCTTGTCCGAATATTTTATTTTCTGTATTGCTTCTGCTTGCGCACTTACAAATTGATTTATTGCCCGCTTCATCGTTATCCGAAAACGAATGACTCGTCTTCAAGGTCCGCGGTGACGAAGCGGCGCAATTCTCCCGATTGCAAAATGTCTGTTTTAGTATCTGTAAAGCATTCGCTGCTTTTGAACTTAACGCATCGCTGCGACGCGCAGAGTTCTGACAAATCGATTGATCCAGAAAAGACATCGTTTGATTTGAACTACTCACGGATTCTGTAAAATTCAGGGCGAAAGTTCGGAATTAAAATTGTGGCCATCCCCGTGGACAATGCATCCAGCAGTATATTTCGATATTAATATAATGTTTCGATAATAAATAGATTTTACCTTTTATCGAATACGGTTTCATTATTATGTCATCGGTAACGTAAGACCATTCGTTGAAGGATTCTAGAAAATACAAGGTGTTCGTAAAATACTCTTTATAAACATTTTTATGAAATTTTGTGTAAAATTTGTATTAAACCCACCTTGAGGTTCAACCTCTTTGCCTCCTTGCAAGAAAATATGAATCGTATCCCGAGATTCTCCAGAGGAATCTACCGAGGATTGAGCTTTAAATAGCGTGGCAGGCTTGAATTTCTTTTGATTTTCCGGTGGACCGGGTGGTTGAATATGATATTTCTCTTCTTTGGGAGCTTTGGTCACAATGTAACACGGTTTGTAGGCAAGTAATATATCCTGTGTACGAAGTATCTTCATCTCTTTTTGTGAAGCAGTTTCGATTTGCCCATTGTCTGTACACCACTGGCACATCGATTGTCTTCTACAGACAGAGCACAGAATTTCCTGGGATTTCTTAATCTTCTTCACTTCGGCGATCGCTGCTATACTCGTTTGCGTGGAAATTGTCTCTGTTTCTTTTTTCAACAATGATTCCAGAATTTTTACCTTTCTCTTCGCCAATATTTGATCTATTGGTTTACCTAGAGATTATTGAGGAAATTTCATTCACAATGATTATTCCAACAGAATTGAAATATCTAAATATACCTATTATGTTTTTCATTATACGAGAGAATATTTAGTGTAAATGTAATTTGAATGATTTCAACTAAAAAGATGCGATCCAAGAAAGAGATTTTTCTTGGTAATTTTGTGAAAGTTAATTTATTTTGAAGCTTAGTCATCAAAGCCACTTTAAGGTCATAGTATTATGCATGCTTAAATTTTAATTATACACGGTGCCCCCGAATTCTGCCGCCATTAATAATTTTGTTATTTGCGTAGAGTTAGATAAAAATGGTACAGGGGAAAGTTATTACGTTTCGAGAGGAAAATTAAGCTGTGGGACTGAAGGTAATTGCAAGGTCATATTTTTCGAGATTTTACTAATAGGAATATTTTTTCGTAATGAAATGTGTTATCTTTCTACTTGTCATGAGGAAGGCGGCAACGAAATAAAGTCAATCGTGTATCATAACATAACTGCGAAATGACCTTAAGCTAAAAATGTCGAATGTAGCTGATTAAGATGGAATAAGCTTGCAACGGATGCCGCTCTTTTTTTATTATTAAACTTGGTTTATTGTATATATCGTGGCAAGAAAGTGATTAAAGAAGAACGAGTAAGTAGCTTTTCGACTGTATTTCCGAAAACCGTTGCCGCCTCGTTTATCTGAAATATTTGTAAACAACTTCGTGTTGCGTACAAACAATGTTTGCGTGTAGGATTTTTAGCGACTCAAAAGCTAAAACCCAATATTTCCGAAAAATATTTTACCATTTTAGTGTCAATCCCTGTAGTTCTGAAAACTTTCATGCTTGGATTTAGCTGAATTTCTGAAGCTAGGTTCCTTTTCGATAGAAATGACATTTGCAAGAAGGATTTTTGATAACTCGAAAATTAAAACCCAAAATTTTACAAGGAATGTTTTACTATTTTAGTGTCACCCCCTGTCATTCTGAAAACTTTCATGCTTGTATTTGGCTGAATTTCTAAAGCTAGGTTCCTTTTCGATAGAATCAATATTTGCGAGAAGGATCTTTGGTGACCCGAAAGTTAAGACTCACAATTTTACCGAAAATTTTTCACTACTGTAGTATTACACCTGCGTTATCAATATAGCGTAGAATAATATTATAGGTTGGGTTAGATTTAAATCTTTTTAAACCGGCCGCAGTAAGGCGACTGAAAATCTTTGTTGATAGAATCGTCTTCATGTTAAATAATAAACCTTTTTATTTTGAAAGTAATACTAGGTAAAATAACCGAAGAAAATCCGTTTTATCAATTACTATAAGACATTGTTCATAGGAAATTAATATGTAAAAAATACTGACTACTGCTCTAATCTTATTTTGCGTTGCGGTGCGTTGATAATGTCGGAAGTGATACTAAAATTGTAAAAAATTTTTTGCTAAGTTTTGAGTTTTAAGGTATATATGTTAATACTAACGTTGAGATTCCTTTTGCAGTTCAATAAGTTTCACAATTATGGTCGATGTACGTTGAAGAAGTCTCTTTAAAATGTCTTTGGAAACAATTACAGCATCCTTCGACGCAACCTCGCAAGCTAGTTGTACCAAATGGTCCATCAACGGTACAACCACGATCGACGACTCGAAGGGATCCACAATCATATGCAATCTCAGCTTTCTCATCACGTCCTCGTCCTTTTCTCCGCGCAATTTGTACGTAGCTATGGTCTGCGCTACTTGTTCCTTCATGGGGTATCTAATTCTCTCAGCGCACTTGTCAACAATTTCGTCTATTATATCGTCTATCACCGATCGAACGTCGATAGCTTTAGAAATGCAACCGTCCAAGTAATTTTGAATCATATTTTTCGCTTCCAAGTAATTCGTTAAGAGCTTTGAATGCGACTGTTTCGGCTCGCAAGTCAGTTCCGTTTGCGTCTGTCTATCTATGATAAATGTTCGTGTATGATTATTGTACATGATACAAGTTTGCGTGGCCTGGTTTGACATCTGTACATCCGCTAGACTCGAAGGATCGTTTATCCAAAATACTCGTGCCAGTACAAAATATAGAACTGCCGTGGCCTCCATTTCCGTCTCTTCTTCGTTGCTAAGTTGGGGCACGAAGTCCTCGACTTCCTCCGCCGTGACGTCTGTCGACAGATGCTTAATAACATCGTCCTCCCGTGTTTCGGGGTGGAAGCTGAAAATAGTTACTGCCACATTGCTTTTCTTTAGAACAGGCATGGGACCCTCATGCATAGATGCTGCAATGTAGAATATATATGTATATGCATATGTATATTGAATGATGTGTACAGGGTGTAAAGAAATTATATGTAACGACCACCACAACGTGATTCTACACCTTCGGATCGGTGGACATTTGTGAAAAAAGACCAGTGCAAAATTGTCCTCGACCTTGAAAATTAAGGTCAACAGTTTTTTTGTCCTATCGGATTCTGCTCGTCATGAGGGTAAAAAGTGTCAGAGGAAACCTGGATCGCAATTTAACCGTTTTCTTGCAATAATGGTGTGAATATTTTGCATTGGTTAGCACGGGTTAGCGCGAGAGCAAAAGTGAGAGAGAGAGGGGATGGGAGGGAGCGATGGTCTTGCGTCCCATCGCAACACACCGTCCAATCTAGTGTCGCGTCTCACTCTCTCGTTCTGTCCCGTGCTAACCAATGCAAAATTTTAACATCATTAATGCAAGAAAACGGTTGAGTTGCGGCCTATAGTTCCTCTGACACTTTTTACCCTCATGACGAGTAAAATTCGATAGCACAAAAAAAATGTTGACCTTAATTTTCAAGGTCAAGGACAATTTTGCGCGGGCTTTTTCTCATAAATGTCCACCGATCCGAAGGTGTAGAATCACGTTGTGGTGGTCGTTACATATAATTTCTTTACACCCTGTACAAACAATTGTCCAATAATTGTAAGAGGCGGTCGTACTCATGATATCCTTGAAATACTTTAGAGGAGGGCAAGGGGAGCTCATATACATCGTTTGTGAACCCTCGTCCCGATATTCGGTAGATATATGAACGCTTGGAATTCCTTCCAAGTATGTTTGAATTTCAGCATCCTGCTTCTGTACTTCTACCTCTTCTACTTGTTCGGCCTCTTCCATATCGTCTACTGCTTCCAGAGAATCTACAAACTGCCTATGAGTAAATGACCGTCTATATACGATATTGTCCGGATCAAGGTCCAAATGTGTCTCCGGCGTTGAAGACACGGTGGTTGTGTCTGATATTTCTCTTATTGTTGCATCGTCTTCTGGGGTTACTGTTATAAGGGTTTGGGCCCATACATCCTCTTCCGATGCCATCTAATGTGCAAAAATATGAAACGCAACAAATAAGGTGTTCAAAGCAAATACATAAATATATGATATTCGAAGTATAACAAATGTTTTTAAAATAGTTTGTATATAATTGAATTCCTACATTTCACTAATACTCTGAATACTAACCGTGACAAGGAATTAAATACAGCGTACTGTACGTAATTTCCTTTCCAATACGATTTCCGACCAGTAAAAAAGCGTATTTGCTATCCCGAGATGGCATCTCAGATCTTTTGCGGATGCTTGTCGATAATTTAAATAAATATCCGAAAGTTTCGTTCTGGAAATTTTACATGTTGGAAGGTTATAGTAAGTTGTATGACGTGTTTAGAAAGTATGGCATACAATTTCAGATGGTGGACAATAAAATTTGACATTGACTGATATCTTTACAGTTATTACATGCCGAGAGGGATGTCAAATTGATATCGTCTAGGTAGGTATCATATCTTTGAATGGGCGATTACGTGTACTCAAGTACCTTACGTGTAGATTAGGGTATACAATTGGGGAATAAATCGAGTTTAAGTAGTTAAACATTACATTCAACAGCGTTACATTAAACATTTACATTGCAGATTATGATAAAGTGTTTGCCGATATGAGAACTCTTGTGAATCATTTTCTGATAATTATGATCGTAGTTGTAGTACTGTGATTGCGACTCTTTAACATCATTTTTCGAGAAACCGGTTGAGTTACGACCTGCGATCCCTTTGACACTTTTTATCCTCATGATGAGGGGAATAAGATAAAATAAAAAAATATGTTGACCTTAATTCTTAAGGTTGAGGTCAATTTTGCAAGCAAACAGTTGAATTGTGAGCCATGATTAGTTTGACATTTTTTTATTTTCGTGATGAGAAGAATAAGATAAAGTAAACAAAATTTTGTTCTTAATTTTTATGGTTGAGGTCAATTTTGCAAGAGTAAGGTTGTAATGCGACCCCCTGAAACTTTTTTATCTTCACGATGAGAACAATAGGATACAATAAAAAAAATGTACACCTAACAATTCTCATTACAAAAGCCATCATCAGCTTACTATAAAAACTTGTTGATTCCAGCCGACCGCAGGACGTAGGATATTGTTAGGATTTGCAGTATCATAAATTAGTATTGATTGTATTTCATTCTATAAAACAATAATAATTATGTTTATGGTTGTTGCTTGAGGCTTCCGGGTGTAAGCTGTGTCCAAAGGAAATATCGTTCCGACGTTTCGCCGATATTGCAGTTGGCTTCATCAGGAGTCTGAGAACGCATTGATACTCTACCAGTGCGTCCTCAGACCCCTGATGAAGCCAACTGCAAACTCAAGCAACAACCATAGCGACTCGGGCCGTGAAAGCCTCAAAACTCCCAATTATGTTTGTGTTATGTGACATATAGAAAGGTAATGAATGAAACATTTATATTTGGATTATAAAGTAAGTTTAATGTTTAATACAAATAAATTGTTCACTTGTAAGTTACTGATGCAATGACGCTATTTTAGCGACAAACGTGCGTATTTCCATGGGGTTCAAAAGAACATTTATAGCACCATCTTTAATTTGCACAGGGTGCGCAATCTTGCCTTCATCTTGTAGAATATCGTTAGTTTCGGCCTCCCATTTCAAACGATCCATATCTTTCATCCACTGATTGCCACCCAATGTGGTCTCCTCGATGGAAAGGATTGTAAAGGTGGAAAAGAGGTCCTGTTGGGACAAACCCATTGACATAATAAGCAAAGTACATATGTACTATTTAACAAAAGTGCATAAATCGTTACTGTTCTCCAGAGACTCGTGGTTTCTGTTCAAAATCTTCGTTGAGAAAATATGATCGGATATACAGAGTGTCTCGTAACTCATGGAAAAGCCGGCTGTGGAAGATTCCTGAGGCGATATCGAAAAACTTTTTCCTTTAGCAAAATGTCGTTTGAGGCTTTGTTTTTGAATTATTAACGAAAAACACTGGCCACTCAGAGCGCGCGTAGAGCCCGCATTCAGGGACGAATTGTCGCTTCGCCCTCGATGGTGACGTTTGGCCGGTGCCCTGATCCAAACGCGCCGGTATAGCGTTTTTATTCGCTATTCAGAAATAACGATAACTCGACATTATTCTTCATTACATCGATTCGATATTCGATACAACTTTTGCTCCCTGCTATACCGATGCGTTTGGATCGAGGCACCGACCAAACGTCACCAACCAGCGCGAGGCAACTTTCCGTCCCTGAGCGCGGGATAGATACATAGACTCTTGTTCAAGAACACTGACATTCTAACTCTTCATTCAGTTTATACTTTTCCTTATTTGTAAAAGTATAAAACTTTCGTACGATTTCATATACTTTTCGCATAAAATAAGTATAAAATTTCGAGAGTTTGGAATCTCCAAAAATTGCAGGATTCTGCACTTTTGGCTTTCGACGTTTTTAGAACCCCATCCCTAACTCATAGTAACGTCAGGCTTACATAAGTACTTCAACATATCTACGAGGTCACTTTGAAAATATTTCGAGGTAACAATAGTTTGTTTAAATATATGTATAAAATCGCGAAGAAACATACCTGAATGTTAACTTCCACAGGTTTGGACAAACTTTCTGTCTCACCCACTTCGAAAATGTGCTCTAGCCTCAGTAGAATAGTATCTTTATCCCATGGTTCCAATGTTAAGATGTGGACATTCGGTGGCAGAGATTTAACGAGACCTGAGCGCTAAAGATAATAAAAAAGATATTCTACTTTGTTGCTACGTGCAATGGTAGTAAGATTAATAGTCCCATTCTCGCTGAACATTCGTGCTTCGCCCTGGAATGTAGTGAATAACAAGTTCGAGTCTGAACCCAAACCCAAGCCCAGTGAGATAATGATATTCATTTTTAATTGAGTTGTAACAGACATTTCTTTCAGTCTCATACAAACACGAAACTTCATCGTATTGCAAACAACAGAAACACTTAGGTTTGTGGGGTCAGAGCATTTTGCCCGGCCACCGCAAAGCGGCCGCCGATTAGTGCAAACGCATACGATGATGTGTAATATCTCGGAAATTAGGGCCGACCCACGGTTACGTGTATCAAAAAAATTCTTTGGAATGTTGAGCTTTACAGCATAGTTGAATATCATTAAAATCGGAATGGAGCTATTTTTCTACTAGTTAACTTAAAAAATACTTACCTGTAAAGCAGATGTGAGATTCATAGACATGGAGTAATTAGCTGCACCAGGTTTAATAAGGGTCCACGGTCGAAGCAATATTTGAAGCGCCAAAAATTTTTCTTTCATCGCTAGTTCATCCAAATTTATTAAATTGCCTCCGATAACGTAATGGGAACCCCTGACCACCAAACCTTCGCCAAATGCAGATTCGTTGAGGGCTTCACCTACACCGAATGCGTCGTCCCTTAGGAGCCTCCTGTGAAGCTGTAATACAGTGGTTTACATTTTTACATAAATTTCAATTCAAATTATTATTTCATTGGATGTGACACAGTGAACAGACGTTTTAAAAACGACCAGAATTTAGGTCCTATGAACGTGCATAGGACGTTCCAGATGGACGTTTTTAAAACATACAGGATTTAGGTCTTCAAAGCATCCTGTGATCGTTATAAATGGACGTCTTTAAAATGTTCAAAATTCAGGTCCTCGAAACATCCTATGGATGATCAAAATGGACGTTTCTAAAACGTCAAGAATTTAAGTCCTCAAAGCATCCTATGGACATTCAAGATGGACGTCTCTAAAACATCAAGAATTTAAATCCTGAAAGCATCCTATAAGCGTTGAAAATGAACGCAAGGCGTTTGGACGCTTTCTGAGCATTTTATGGTGTTGGGGATTTATTCATTTACATTCTTATCCTTCGGGATTGTCGTTGTATCTTAAAAATACCGCAAAGATAGGAATATAAATAGCAGTATTAATGAAGGCATTGCTTTTGATTTCTATTCTTTCTTCCTGTTTTTTATTCACAAATAAAAAAGGAAGGAATATACAAGGTGTCCCGCTTTAGGTAGCAATCATTCTAAGGGGTGATTCTATGGGCTAAAATAAGATGAAAAGGAAGAATAAGTTTCTTTCGTTTCAAGTTTTATTTTCGGGAAACTTGAATTTGAAAATTCAACCGTTCAAGAAGTAAATTGTGGTAAATTGTTGGTGATTGTTTGTGTCAAAATAAGTCGAAAACAAACAATAAAATTTGTCGTTCCACGCTTCGTTCTCAAGAAAATAGAAAATTGAAAAAGTGCACGGTTGCCTAAGTAGCCACAATGTGTTTAAACTGGTTTCCTTCTGAATGTTTCAAAAACCTCCATCTGGAACGTTCTATGGACGTTCATGGACCTAATTAATATTAATACTACTATTTATATTCTTACCTTTCTGGCATTTTTAAGATATTTAAGTAGTAGATATTTCCGGTCTTTACAAAACTTTCGGTTGTACCGGTTTGAATCACAACTTACAGTTGAATTTCCAAAATCAAGTTTCTCAAAAAACAAAACTTCAAATGAAAAGAGTTTCTTTCTTTCTTTCGTCTTATTTTATCCCAAAGAACATTAGCCTCTTAATATATTTGCTAACTATATGGGGACAGCCTGTATAATATTTACCATCATTTCGATTTCTCCATCTTTCATACTGGTCCCACCCTCCGCACGATCCGTCAGCACGCTAAATTTCAGAGACTTCTCTTCATCCTTCAAGGAGATTTTAGAGGTAACGGGATAATAGTTGCCGGATATTTGCTCTTCGAGGTCCAAGTTCCATGTTGGACGATAATTTCTCTTTCGCTTCAACATTTCGCGGCCATTGCTGTCAGTGTAAAATTCTCCGTTGGAATTCAAGTTGCTGGAATACTTCGTAACTACTTCTTTCCCAATGAGATCTCTGAAATTTCATATCTTTAATAGAGTTTAGAAATGAAAAATAAATATGTAAATTTCTTCAGATATTCTTTGTAAATTAGTTTCAGATGTAGATTTTTTAAAATTCAGATTAAATTTGGATTCTGTATATGATGCTTTTGTTTGTTGTACGCCAATTTTTTCTAGATCACGTTGGCTTTCAAAATTTACACATTTTTAAACAGCTAATAGATTATTTTATTTAAATGATACGCATTTCTAATATATTTAATCACTTACTTAACAGGTATCGGCCCAACCAGCCAATCGAATTCTACATACTCTTTGCCATTATAAATTCGAACAACTTGGCATATCCACTGGCTAACATATTGATGAATCTCTTCTACCACAGGCCCTGCAAGAAAAAAGAATCCGAATATGTTAATCAGATTGATGGTGAAACAACAAAACGTCTCTTATGGAAGTAGTCACCTTTATAAATTTTGTAAGATCCGGGTCTCGCAAAACTTTTAGCAGACATGCCTTTAGGTCTGAAGATGTATGCACCCGAAGACCTATTTTCGAATACCTTGTTATTCCCCTCCATTCCTTCGTAATAGTGGAATGATTGGGTTAGATTAATATTTTGTTGTCTCATCCATTGCACAACGACATGGCCATACTTGTTAACTGATGCGTTGTAAAACTATAAATTAAGTTACGTCTTAATTATAGTTTTAATTTTCTTGTCTGTTAACATGTGTCGTGAAAAATGATACAAGCTTCAGTGAAACTACAGAGTGGTCCGTAATTCATGGTACGAATGGGCTCAGGGAAATTCTATGCCTCGAAATAAGATGAAAATCAAGAGAAACATTTTTTCGGGTTTGAAAAATCGGATTTGAATATACAGTAAGTACGCATGTACTCAAGTAGCCACGGCCTTTTTCTTTTATTTGGTTGTATCAGGCTGTGGCTACTTTTCTCAGCCGGCCGCCAGCCCGGTTGAGAAAAGTAGCCACGGCTTGATACAACCGAATATAACGATGTCACTTGGAGAAGAGTGATTTATCTTGTAAAAATAAGACGAAAATGAAGAATAACATTTTTTCACATGACGCATCGTTTTCGAGAAAGCTGAATATGAATATTCGTTAAGTACGCCTATACTCGAGTAGCCGCAATCCGCTTAGTTCACCCAACAACTGGCTTCCTTCAGACTCGATTTTCTTGACAACGAAGCGTCATGTACAAAAATTGCATTCTTTATTTTGTCGCTACTTGAATACACATATACCTAACGTGTATTCAGTCGATTTTCTCGAAAGTGAGGCGACATACGAAAACATTGTGCTTTTCATTTTATCTTGAGCCATAGAATCTCAATGGACCCGTTTGTATCGTGAATTACGGATCACCCTGTATAAAGGATACTCGCGTGATCATTGTATTTTAAATTAATTGTCATATATTTATTAATGACAATTTTGATAAGGAAATACCTCGTTGCCAATAAAAACCACTGCAGCTTCTCCTTCAATCGTATTTTCTGCAGTTCTTTTAATTTTATAAGTTCCATATCCCAAAGGTGGCAGCGTTGCGAAAAATACAAGTTCGTGCGTTGATGTACTGTTCCTTCCTGGTATTTTGTACACAGAAGTAGGAATCGGAACTACCTGCGATGTAACTCTGTGACCATCTGAAAAGGACTTCTACTTTAATATTTCATTCATAAATCCTTCACGATCCTATGACTATTAAATCAGCGCAGCCCTAAACAAATAAATAAATAATGAATTGTATATTGGAAAGTGTTGATTAGAGGAAAGGCGGATAGCCCCGAACGCTTTTGCACCTTTGTTGCTACGTCATATAGAAAATAAATGGCAGAGGGTAACAGAGCTCTCTGTGCTCAGAAACAATTGGAAATTGATAGATGCATGCACGCCAAGCAAATTGGATATTACTGTCAGATTTCTTCCCGCTACAAGTGATATTGTCGAGGCGATTAAATAGTATCAACGCCTTTTATCTATTAAATGTAAGTGTTGTTACATGTTTTGTTGATTTTAATATTAATTATTCAATACATTTTAAGTATCCTTAATCATTTTACTAAATTATTTTCGTATTGTAGAAATGATTGGAAAAAATAATGGATGATGTCAATCGGGCACCCTTGGACACTAGTATTTTACATTACATACATTAATAGATACATTATATTACATACATTAAAATGCTACTTCAAGGTATTCAAATTAACTAATATAAATAAATTTCTTTAGAAGTGATTGACTTATCACCTTTGCCTGATGCTTTTCAAAAACGTATGACATCTCGTTCGCGAAAAACACAGAAAAGCGAAATTTTGACATCTCCATATAAGGATGATCTTGTTGCAAAAAGTAAAGCCACTAAAGGTAAAAAAAATGAAGGCAGGACAAAGTAAAAAGGATCTTTCTAGTCAAGAACATCAAGACACTCGATGTATCCTTTGCGGAGAAATCTTCGAAAAATATAAAGGATACAATGCAATAAATACAAGAAATGGGCACATGAACAATGTGCAGATGTTGATACAACAAATTTATATTATTATTTTGATGTATATAAAGTGAACACCTAGGTAAATGGTGATAAAAATCTAAAAAACTCCGGTGCTATCCGCCATTTTTTGTTTACATAAGAACTGATGTTAGAGTTTCTTGATACTTTTTTTGTAAAATTATATAGGGTATCCCGCGTAACACTTTTCACGATTTTTCAAGTACTTGCGATAGTCTGACAAAAAAATATTTTTAACAAAAGTTGATCAGTTTTCGATTGGCTATAGATAGCAGTAAACAAAAGTTCGAAAACTTTTTGTATTATTGTCAAGGCCACCTTCATTCATTTCTTAAATGGCACTTTGTATTTTTGACTTAACAGTATTATGGCCCGTATCAAAACGAATTGAATGATTTAATACACCGTGACCTTCGGATGACTTTGGAGGCAAAGAATACCGGCATTGCCTTCGGTTGTAATTCTAGATGGTTTTGCCTCTCTTTTTCTTTTGAAATTCTCCATAATTTCGTAAATTTTTTTCAACATTGTAGCGTGTTTAGTACACTCTTCACGTGCACTTCTTTTACATTCGCCAATTATTATCAACATATCAACCTTTTCACTATTAGAATACATTTCCTACAAGTTAATATTAAACTACGATTTGCTCTCGTGACAAGTTAAGACTAAACAGAAGAACTGTCTTAAGTTCTAGTCACCAACTACCTTAATAGCTAAACCATTACATGTTGACATTTTTTCTTTGTTGTGAGTTGTCAACGGTTCGTAGACAAGTTCGTAGATAATTTTCTAGCAATACAACATTTAGTTAAGATTCCTAAATTGAATGTAATTTCGAGTCTTAATAATAAACACAAGTTATAAACACCCATTCAAGCAGATCGTCAGTTTTTCTTGAAATTTTCATTTCTTTGCCCTCAAGGTCACCCACGATCATGATATACTATTGTCATTGAATTCGACTTGATATGAGCTATAATACTGTTAAGTCAAAAATACAAAGTGCCATTTAAAAAGATGAAGGTGGCCTTGACAATAATAAAAATAATTCCAACTTTTTTTTATTGCAATGTATAGCCAATCGAAAACTGATCAACTTTTGTTCAGAATATTTTTTGTCAGATTATCGCAAATGCTTTAAAAATCGTGAAAAGTGTTACATGGGACACCCTGTATAAGAAATTTGTTTTGTGAACCGTTATAATGACTCAAGAAGTTTTCATGTTTATTTCTTGAACAAGAAATTTGATTAAAATTGATGAATTATATGCTTGTTTTATGTTTTACTTAAGTGCCCGGGGTTACCCGCCTTTCTCCTACGGTAATTAACTCAGTTTGATTAAGCAAAACGCCATATTATAAAATTCACTAAAAATTTAGGAAAAAATAAGTGTCTGGATACAAAGTTGTACGATATGCGAGATTCTAAAAATATTGTTCCTTTTGAGTACCATGATAGCCAAATCAGGGAGGTCAACACGTTGTGCCGGTCACAGTTGGGCCAACTTTGGCCGTTGACATGCAGCGCCACATTAAAACCTACAGGGTGGTTCGCCCGCCAGAAGACTTGAAAGAAGTGTCGCCGCCTAAGCGTCTGGAACTCTTATCCCATGCCGTCCCATGTAAAAATTTCGGGCGACGTATTGTCCTTTTCTGTTTCTCGCTTTCACTTGGAAAGTACACTTAGTCGTTCGCTCTGCAGTAACCTAAACAACTGGCGATCGACAGAGTCATGTCAAGTGATATCGAGGAACAGAAAAGGACAAAATATGTCGCCCAAAATTTTTACATGGGACTGCATGGGATAAGAGTTCCAGACGTTTAGGCGGCGACACTTCTTTCAAGTCTCCTGGCGGGCGAACTACCCTATAAATGGCGATCAATTATTCGCAGCGTACGTTGTATCGAACTGGCGGATCGCGATTTTCGGGTTTTTGCAAAGAGATATTCGTCCAAGCGAAGGTGAACTTGATTCAAACGGTTAATGATGGCTGCGTTTTGGGAACCAACGAAACGCTGCGATCAGTTGATTACCATTTAGGTTTTAATGTGGCGCTGCATGTCGACGATCAAAACTTGGCTCGATTTAGGCCGGTTTGTTGCTACTAGCTTCGATAATGGCAACCTAGTGGCTATTAGGGTACTATGCAATCTTATGATACCTTTATCCTTGGATAAAAAGATCAACCTATAATTAATTAAGTACCACGATACTAGAATAACTCTGATAGGTTACATACTTGCAAGATCCACTACGTCGTATGTGCCCTGTTGTGTGGGAAGGCGAATAGGTGTTACAATTTTCTGGCTCAGGGGGTTATAGATCGTAAGTACGAAATCTTCACCTTCGGTGTATCGACAAGTACTAATGTTCAGTTGCATACAGGAGAACATATCTGCTTCTAGTGATTCTGAGCGTCCAACTGTTATCCATTTCCTATGAAATAATTCAGATTATAAACACATTTATCGGAACTTTAGCATTAAACATTCGATAACAATTTTATTAATATACGGGGCGAAGTACACATAGTTCTATCTATTATCTTTTTTTTTCTTAAATCCCAATCGGCAGCCAGGTGGCAGCAGCAACACTCGCAAAGGTCCAACTACTTTGGTTCGTCAACATCCGACGCTAAATTCGCAAGCGTTGGTTGCCATCTTGGCTGTCACTTTAGCTTGCTCGATATTGGTCATTACAATGTCTTGCCTGGGCGGACTTGGCTACCAGGGCGAGAGTTAATGCGAATTTATGGCATACACATATCGCTTATCACAAACAAATAGGTGTTCCTGCCTTGGGCAGTGATAAGAAAATAAATAATAACTTTTGGAATCGAGAATAAAATTACGTTACATTATCGCTTCAGTAACTATATTTGTCCCCTGCTGCATGCCATTGTACAGTATGCGTGCGTAATCGTCCGCAACTAATTGCTTCTCGGTTCCAGTAACCGCGTCATGATGTTGCATGATACCCATTGCCTCTCGAAAATGTTCCAGTTGCTTATCGTATCCTTTTAAATTGGTCAGCACAGACAACTGCTTGCTTATCTGAAATTATAGCAATGGTCACTTGTTTCCGCTTGACTTACAATTACCTTGTACGCAGTGGAAAGCAATGTGCTGTCGTCACTAGTATACACAAATTCAACACCCTGGGGTCGCTGGACATCTGTTGAACAAAAGCTTCCACAAGATCGACCTTGACCTTGAAAAGTAAGGTCAACATTTCTTTTTATTTTATCTTATTCTACT
Source organism: Holcopasites calliopsidis (assembly GCA_023838395.1). Classification (NCBI taxonomy): domain Eukaryota; kingdom Metazoa; phylum Arthropoda; class Insecta; order Hymenoptera; family Apidae; genus Holcopasites; species Holcopasites calliopsidis. Next base: position 543,016 of record JALHAQ010000052.1, read on the forward strand.
AAAGTGTTCAAAGTGTCAAAGGAACCATGGTCGTACATTAACCGTTTTCTTGAAAAACGTTGACCATAATTTAAAAACTCAAAAGTTAACGTCAAGATTTTTGTTATTTTATCCTTTTCTACTCATCATGCGGATAAAAAATGCCAAAGAAAGCACGGGTCGCAACTCAACCGTTTTCTTGTAAAACTGACCTTGACCATAAAATTAAGGTCAGTATATTTTTTATGTTATCTTATTCTATCCATCATGTGGATAAAAATTCATGAAAGGAACCATAGGTCGCAACCAAACAGTTCCCATGAGAAACGTTGACCTTAATTTTCAAGGTCGAGGTCAATTTGGCGTAGAATTCGCCTATATGTACATACAGTATGCAATAAAAAAAGTCTTTATCAGGTATCTTCAATTCAAAGACATTCATTGCAAAATAGTGCAAATTATACTAAAGCGTGTTTGGTAAAATTTCAAACATCGTAATAAGTAATGAATAAGTGAACAATATGAATCAAATGAATAATATTTTGGAACTGTAATTAGTAAACATTAAAGACGTCAGAATAAGATATGTAAATGTTCAATATTAATAGTGATTTTCTTACCTGTAAAAGATTGTTGCCCATCCTCTCAAAGAATTTGACTGTTGGCCTAGAAGAGAAGTAACCGGTCCAAAATGAATGTGGATCGCTTGCATAGGGGAAGAAGTCGTCGGTCTTCGTGGGCCACTGAAGCTTTGCATCGTGCACTGCTTTCAGGTAGCACGATGGGGTTGAATAAAAGATGTTTACTTCAGAATTGTTTCGCTCTCTCACGTATCTGCCAAATATAGAAAAGATAGAACGCGTGAAAAAGGTTGCTCTTTCAACCTTTTAATATTAAGATAACTGTTAATAATACTGAGCACATTACTTAAACGTTACTATTTTACTTTTTGCGCACCTACAACATATTGTTATAAATATCGAGGAAATACTTAGGAAACACGTATTATTATTGGAATTATTTATATAAGTTACGCACTAATTAATTAAACAGAGTATTCAAATATTTGTACATATAATTTAGCCACATCGATAAAAACTTTTGCTCAAGGAGATTTTCAATTTTGTCAGTGGAGTCGCTAAAGGGTTAAAGGTAACAGAAGAAGTACCAGACATCGAAATTGCTTAAACATAAACAACAACCACTGTTAATTATTTATGTATACATCAAAGGCTAGTATAGATCAAATGTTTGGCCTGCATTGGTAATTAAGCATGATTTACCTGATCAACCTGTCCAAATTAGTGAACCACATTTCAGCGTGTTGATAATTAAAGTCTTCGCCCATTGTAAAGATAATATTATTAGTCTTGTAGGATGCTGCTTGAAGATGTGCATATCGCAATAATTGTTCGACCTGCCAATGGCGTAATATAATTTTACTTACCAACAGAAAGCGTTGTTAAATGTTATTAGGACCATTTCTTTCCTTTTACTCCTATACTCTCTTTATACATAATACCGTCAAAAGAAATGTGTTCGGCGTAATAAAGCTACCTTTTCAATCTGTCCATGTTAATGAAGTACATTTCCGCTTGCTGATAAGTGAAATCGCCGCCCATCGTTAATATCACGTTATTCGTACGATACGCTTCGGCTTGTCGAACGACGTATTGCAAAAATGTATCGATCTGTTTTACAAGATATTTAGTTCATTATTATTCGTAACTAATAGACTAACTTTTTCTATCGAATTATAATTTAGTGGTACGTTTATATCAAACACGTTGACGAGTACACTGTAAGCAATTGCGGATAACAAAAAGCTTTAATGTTTGTAAAAAATGCACATTTTGTGTTAATAGAGTTAGTAGAAAGGAAGGAAATACGAGGTCGATGAAAGCGTTTGTTGTACAGGGTGTAAAAAAATGTTTTCTCCCGCTTATCACGGTGCATGTCTGTAAGAGGAAATCCCGTAAAATTGACTTTGACTTTAAAAATTAAGGTGAACATTTTTTTGGTTTTATCCTATTAGAAAGATCTCTACCGATCGCAACTCAACCTTTTTTCGTAAAATTGACCATGACCTTAAGACTTAAGGTTGGCATTTCTTTTTGTTTTGTCCTATTCTACTGATCGTGAGGACAAAAGTTGTCACAGGGACAATTGCGCGCAACTCAACTGTTCTCTTGGAAAATGGTAAGCTTAATCTTTAAGGTCAAGGTCACTTTGGCCGGGACTTTTTTTAACAGTTCGCCGATCAAAAGGTGTAGAATACGCCTGTGATGACCGGGTCAAAACATATGTATATTTACACCCTATAGGTACATACATACGTACTGCTGGGAGCTGGAATGATGACAGTTGGTTTTCATTGGCGCTAGTACGTCCCGACTGCCATCATTCTATTTTCCAATAATACTTTGAATCGTGTTTTGTAAATTAGTCAAGTTTATGTAAATTTGAACTTAAGTTTGTTAATTAAATTTAATTTGCAAAGAATGATTCACACGTGAATTGTAAAGAATGCATACCTTTTCGTCAACGTTATAGTCCGGACTGTCGGGATCGTCGATTATTGGTTCATCGTTACATAGGACGTCATAACAAAAACCTGGCGGCGGTGAGTATGTATTGTACAACGCAACTGTAAACAAATCTGCTTCAGATCCTGTAATAAATGATGGGCATTGTACAATCTCGATTGTTCGTAACGCAGCCTACAATATGTCCTATCATCATTATGTAATGGGTGTAACAAGAAACGCATGCTTATTAAGATTGATCTTTGTCCACCTAGGTTTGGGCTTCCTTTCCAAATGAACTCCATTGTCCTGTCCTTGAGCCTTTTGTTCTTGTCTTGATAGTCGAGGCGACCGAAGAACATTCCATCGAAACCTAACTGTGCGAATAGGGATGCCTGTTCCCTTGAATGGCCGAAAGGATCTATCTGCCACCCGATATGCGGCCTGGCGCAGCTTCCGAAGGTATCGTTAAGGCGTCTGGAAGATTAAAAACGACATCAATCGTTTATTTTTAACATGAAAACAGGTTATAGAAGTTATGAGTCAACAAGCTTGATATCTACAAATTATCTGCGATTGTTTTTTATGCTATAACATTTGCTCATTATTATTTATAATAGATCGCAAATAAATGGAGAGAAAAGGCTTTTTGAATGTTTTGGCACAGTTAATGAATAAATACAACACAGAAGTACAGGATATAAATTAATGCCACTACCGTTAAAACATAATTAATTAATATCGTGTAAATTTTCGCTGTCACAGTGCATTCTTATACATGTATAAGACCCTGTAGGGTTTTTCGCTTAACTGGAAACAGCGCAATATTTCGCGAGATTTTGAAGTTATAAAAAAAATGTTCTTACAAAAATTGTTTCGTATCGAGAGGGACATTACATGATATAGATAATTTTATTGTAGGTGCAGTGGTGGGAGAGATATCAAAACCGAATTAACTTCTTTAAATGGATCTCTGTAGAAAATCCATAATATGAGAGCGCTTATTGAGACAAATACAATGATATGCAACGTGATATCATTCCATGCAGTGCAATTGCCGTAAATCAGGTACGAAGTAGTCAGAGGAACCCATTGAAATAAAGAATATAAACAATTCTCGAGCTTCTTATCTTCCTTTGTGTTTCTTAATGATATGTTATACCCATTCATTATTATATATTGTAATATGAATACCCTATTTCAATCAATGCTCCTACTTTTTAACAAATGTTCCTCCTATGGAAATACCACTTACAATAAGTTGTACATAAATGAATTTGAATGGAAGAGGAGTTTAGTAAAAAAAATTGGAGCATTGATTTCATATGGATGGATAGCACAGTTACGTAGAAACTAGAAGCACCTATAAGATTAAGAGACCAAATGAAAGATAAGAGGCTCGAGCATTGTTTATATTGTTTATTCTAATGGATTGTTGTGATTACTTTGGACCTCATTTGTGACAATCCTGCACGGAATGATATCATGTTGTATATCATTGAATTTGTCTCAAGAAGCGCTATTACATTATGACTAAATTTATACAGGGTTGCATTAAAAAAATTAACTTGCTCTTTATATTTCCCCCATCGCAAGCCTTTAGGGCAAAATTATTTATACCAGGTAATGTCCCCTTCGATGTCGAACAACTTTTGTAAGAACATTTTTATTGTAACTCTAAGTCCACGTCGAGTTAGACGAAATACCCTGGAGAAGGGTTGTTTGCATTGGTTGGCACGAGCCAGAGCGAGATTCCTGCGTTGCTTCGCGACGGTAGGTCGGCCCGCGCGTCGCCCCTTCCGCAACGCTAGATAGGCCTATACATCGCGAAGTAGAATAGGATAAGACAAACAAGTTGATGAACTTGAAAATTTAGGTCAACATTTCTCAAGAGAACGATTGAGTTGTGACCCATAGTTCCTTTGACGCGTTTCATTCACATGATGAGTAGAATAAAACAGGATAAAAGAAGTTTAACCTTAATTTTCAAGGTCAAAATGAATTTTATGGGAAGTTTCGTTTACAAATGTCCACCGAACCAGAGGTAAAAAATCGCGCAATGATAGTTGTGACATTGATGTTTTATACACCCTGCACAAATTAGATGAACTTTTAATATTTGAAGAATGTGTATTTTGAATAACTTCTTTTAAAACTTATCGAAACTGTCCTTTGTCTACCTGAAACCCCAGGTATATTGGTCCACAAGAGAGTGATAGTGAGTAACGGCTTCGTCGTTCATACTCCACCCGCCACCGATAATTTCCAATCTGCCTTGATTGATCAGATTGCGTACGTCTTCCTTCACGTTTTCGTTTTGTCGTAACCACCATTTCCATAAGTAAGAAGTTTCCACGTAGATAAATCTGGCGTAATAAATAAGAATCACGTAAGGGTGTGATGTGTAGGTGCTAATAAGGGAAGTTTGGGAAGTCACGAAGTAAAAGAATTACGAAAGTTTACGTAAAAGTAAAGTAAGCCCTTCACAACGCAAAGTTACTTTTTGTTCGTCACATAATACGGGCTTAAAGGGTGAAGTCTCGCCTCCCCTCCCTCCGCCGCGCAGAATTAATTCTGGGGTTTAATGGTAAGGTAATTCGAAAAATATGATTTTTGATTACGCAGTTTTATGAACGTAAAGGTGCAAGTTATGACTAATTTTTTTTCTTACATTTGGAGCATTGTCGAGATAATTGTTTTCAAGATATGATTTTATCACCAGAAACCGCATTGCGATACGAACTAGATACAGTAAACGTTTAATAAGCGAGCGGAACGATCTGCACGATTAGCAAACAGAAGTTATCCCCACCACTGTTTATCCTTCGCCCGTCGGTCCGTACGACGCATCATGGGACTCGTGCGTATCCAATCAAAACTCGTTTCCACTCAGAACCGCGTTTAAACCTTTCTGGGCCCTAGGCATTCAAATGAAAATCGGAGCCCTTCTTACATAAACAAGAATGAGTATCGGCAATAGATACCTTCAAACATGACAATGGCATTCCAATAACAAAATTGTAGATTTTTAAATTAAATTTAGAAATCAAAGCCAGCGGATTTACTTATTTCATGCAGCAATGATAAATGCCTCTATGCGTATCCCTCCTTTTATGGTGCCCTAGGCATGTGCATATTTTGCCTAGTGGTAAACGCAGCCCTGCTTTCACTGCAGGTTTAGTGGCGCACTTGAATAGGTCCTGATTTTCGTTCGCTTATCGAAGTTTTACTGTATCGCATTTTTAAGTATTGTAGAAATGATTACATGTAAGTGAATCACAATCGACAATTCTTGCTTTATGATGTAGCATTGCCAATAATAATTTAATTTCGTGAATGATTTAAAATAATATACTTATAATAATACTTTACTAAAGATGAACAAAGACGTCATAATTACTTTCTTTCAGCATCAGCCAGCAACGCCTGAATGACACTGTCTAGAATATATTGCACCCCTGCTTTTTGGATATTTGACCGACCTTTCGAAAAACCAGAAACAAAAATTAAATAAATACCATGTTGCAGTCATTAATGTCTACGATTTTTTACATTATTAATAAATGAATATACATATATTAAATACATACTTCCAAAATAATACTGATCGACTGTTTTTAACCAACCGACGTCATCGTGGGTATGTGCAACCAAATGAATATTTAGTTTCCTCGGATCCGCTACTGAACACGTCTATGAAATAAACGAACAGGAATTATTTCTTTCGTCTTTCACTTCTCACGATAATGGAAATTATTTACTCTATAATCACGATTGAAAGTTGAACAGCGTTCAGATAAATCGCTACCGATGTACGCCGGCACCTCTAATCGAATAAGTAATAAGGTGGAAAACAATTTAATAATTAACCAAGCATTCGAACTTTAATATCCTACATGTACAGCACGGTCTATTAAGAATTAGCACTTGAATATCTCCACTATTCTTGAAGATATGAGAAAACTTTGGGAACATGAGTTATTTAGAATGGAGGAGAGTACAGGGTGTCCTGTAACTCATAGAAGAGCCGGATATGGGACATGCCTGAGACGATACTGAGCAACTTTCTCCTTTGGCAAAATGTCGTTTGCGGCTTTGTTTTTGAATTGTTAACGAAAAATACTGACCACTCAGAGCGTGCATAGAGCCCGCGTTCAGGGACGATATGTCGCGTCACGCTGGATGGCGACGTTCGTCCGGTGCCTCGACCCAAAAACGCTGGTAGTAATATTAATGGCATAAAATATTTTGATGTTTTCTATTTTTCTTCGTTTTAAATATACCACATAATTTTGTTTAAACAATATTCTGCTTTATTTATTACCATTCAGTTATTCAAATGCACATCCAAGAGATAGTAAATAATTTTATTAGTACAAAGTACAGAGCGTAGTAAAAATTGTTCAAAAATTTGTAAAGAAATACTTTGCTCCGATATAATAAACAAATTTTTATGAATTTTATCTATTAAATAAGCTTTCCTCTTAGTTATTGTGCTTTTTTAAAGGGTTGAGAGTATAAAATATAGTACTAATGAATATTTTAAACAATAAAACAAAATATTCATAAATTAATAGAAACTTTTGAATTTTAATACAAAAATCGAACCGATACATCTTAAACAATTTTATTCAATATTTAAACAGATTTTTTCTCGTACGCAACAAAATCAAATTACACGTAATCTGTATATTAATAATAAAATAATAAATACGTACATAGAATCAATTTTTTTAAAACATGGCGCTAATACAACTGGAGTGAAAGACAAGAAACACGTGCATAACTCTTTAACAACGCTTTGCGTAATCGTCTTGTTTTAGATATTTGAAATTCGCTTGAAAGACAAATTAATATTAATTGATTCATTGACTCGAGGCCATTCAATGAAGCGTTGAGTACAGTAATAAAAAGAAGTTGTTGCTCATTTCTGTTGATTAAAGAACGAATTAAATATTTAGGTATTGGGCGAATCAATAGTCTCCTGTTGCTTGCTGTACCACGATTACATTCCTGAAGTCAAGAAGACTTTAAGCCTTTCGCTTGATTAGTATTCTTCAGCTGGTGGTTCGCTACGTGTGTAAATACTAAATACGTAATTTTACATGAAACTTCAAGGTAACTACATCAAGCAAAGCGAAGCCCTAAAATAAAATATACATATACATTTGATCATAAAAGTATCCAGCTACAGATTCATAAACTCGGTCCATTTATTGTTCATTTATTTTTTAATATATACTGAAAAATAAAACATCCTTTATTAATTAAAACATCTCATCGTCGATAGAAGTAGATGCCGATCCATCTTCTCCTTTATTAAAATATTACTAAATACAGATGATGATTATATGTATATGTATTATCAGAGCCACGTTATGAAAAATATGTTTTGCAAATATGTGAAAAATAATTTTGCTTACAGTTTTATCAAGTGTATATTTGCAATGTGCAAATATCGATACTTCATGAATAATTCTTTGAAGAATTGTTATGGCTATGGGTATTATTTCTAGTAACAATTAGCCTGTGGATTTTTATGCATTTATAGAAAATTTCAAGGTGCGAAACTGCACTGAATGTACATAAAATGAAAAAATTAAATTATAAAGAACAAATATAATAATACAAAACATTAAAATTCCTTATCATCGATGTATAAATTTGCATAAAAATCAGCGATTTAATTATTCCTAATAATATTTATAAGTTTATCTAATAGTATCGCGTGAAGTGCTTGCTTTAGTATGCGTGCACAGGATACGTAATTAAACACTAATTTGTTTACAGCGGAGCGAGTAAATACTTTTGAAGCACGAAATACGTTATTCAATGAAATGTATACAGGGCAATTCACCTAAGAGTTGCCACCTGAATAATTCGTAAAGTTTTAAACATACAAAAATATGTCTGAAACAAAAGTTGTATGGTTCCTAGAAGAAAATTATGTGTTGAGCAAAAATTAAAAAAAGGGGGGTTTTTCGGAAATTTCGAAAACACTTGAATTTTTTAGAACGGAACCACGTATTTTTAAATACCTACAATTGTAGCCCTTCTTAAGGCGATTCCAACGACTACAATTGTTCAGGGTCACTCATGGGGAATGAAGACCATGAATGTGGAAAAGTGTGGTATATGAAGTTCTTCTGTTACCGGTGCCCCCTGCCGTGCCCCCCAAACTCAGCGCCAACGGCTGGACCGCGTGGGGTGTCCATAAATTTTTGTAAAATGAAAACCACTATTTTTATTAAAAAATGCCGGTCTTCTAAAGATTAACGAGTGACAACTTTTACTGCTCCTCCGACATGTAATCAAAAGTTCGTTCACGCGTGTACCTCGTAGCCACAGGTTTCGGTGACTCTCCTCGTTGGTATGCTCGCTGCTTCTTCATGGTTGAGCAATAGCAGGAGCGAAACCACTGGAAGCAGAAAACCGTAGCACGACATTACGCCACTGGATACTTTCAGTTACCAACTACTAAAATGATCCGCGACTCTTCTTCCTACTTATACCGTTTCTCCGCTCCGGCGTTACTGCGATTGCGTCGAAGATAGCCGGTTGCTACCGTACGGCCATCGACTCGTATACAGCGGCGTATCCAGAAGCCTTTGTTGGGGAGGGCGATTTATGTAAACAGTATTATGTATAGGTATACGTATTTTGATATCTCTATCTACGGCTCAAACAATTAAAATTACACTTATTATTTATGCACAAAGGATTTGTATTATAAAGAGAATAAGTATAAAAAGTATTAAAATATATAATAATGAAAAGAATTTAAAATAAAATTATGTCATAATTTCTTCACATTTTGACTCTCGCCAATCGCCGCTCTCTGGATCCGCCACTGGTTGTATATTATTTCCCTACTATCCATCCAGGATAAATAAGAGTAACTGCGTTTCGTGTACGCGTCGTCCAGTTTCCCCTGCGCATGTATGCACTCGATATACAAGGCGAGTCACTTAAAACTTACCACCTCAATAATTCGTAAAGTTTTGGAAATACGACAAAATGTTCGAAACAAAAATTGTTTAGCTCCTAAGAGGTAGTAATGTGGCGAACAAAAATTTTTTAAAGGGGGCGGGTTTCCCGGTTTTTCGAAGTACCTTAATTTTTTGTAATGGAACTACGTGTTTTTAAATATATACGATTACGGCCCTTCTCAAGACGATTCCAACAACTACAATTGTTCACGGTCAATGACGGTCACCGGTAAGGCAAGGTCACAAACAACTCGAAAACTGCACATTGCACACTTTTTCACATCCATGATCTAATTCTCCATCAGTGACCACTAACAATTGTAGTTGTTGGAATCGTCTTGAAACGGGCTACAATTGTAGGTATTTAAAAATACGTCATTTTATATTAACAAATTGCAGTGTTTTCGAAATTTTCGAAATCCCTCCCATTTTTTCAAATTTTTATTCGCCACATAATTGTCTCGTAGGAACCAAACACCTTTTGTTTCAAATACTTTTTCGTATGTCCAAAACATTACGAATTATTCAGGTGGCAAGTTTTAGGCGACACACCCTGTATTGTAGTACGTTCACTTATCCAACATCACAATAATGACGACTAAAATATTCTGTGTGATGATTAAAATTGATATCTTTAATATCTGTTTCGACTCTTCATTACAAATTTGTCATATCGCATCGTATCATATCGTACCGTGTTACATAATAATAATTAATATAATGATGATAAACAAATCTAATGCGCGAGGTCGGTAAATATTAAAGATAAATAAATTGAGCCTCATTATTTTTAGTCATGAATTGATCTTGACTTTAATACTTTTCACAATAATTAATGAATCTTACAAGTACCAACGATTTTTAATTCTAAAAAAAAAAACAGAGTTTCCTCCGCTTTGCCGTACGGTTAAAGAAATCTGCGCAAATGTAAACTGCATTATTGTTTACTGAAATTTCCACAGAATCTGTACTACGCGCAAGTTACATTTTTTAATTCTTATCGCTCGATTGGAAGTGCGTGTGTGTGTTGACAGCGATTAAACTCTGAACGTAAAAATCAATTGCAGTCGAATATTGTAAATAAAAGGTTCATAGATTACTACAACATTGTACGGTTTTAAAATACAGTAAGGCAAGAATTTAATATTAAGATCTATCTTTTATTTTATCTTATATTTTTCATATTCATTATACATATTCGCGACACGTATCGCAGTGACAACAAAAATGTGAATGAAAAATATACATATTTTTAAAAATATACGGTAAACGTACTGTTAATATGAAATTTATCTGCGATTGATATCTTTGATGTAAATAGCTAAAGTTGCCAACAGTCGATCGCTTGTTGGCTGCCTCGTTGGCATCAACGTATGCTGCGAACAGTTGGTCGCTTTCAGGTTACCAATTTTGCGACGGATGTCGACTATGCCGAAATTGCTCGGCTTTTGGAACTGTTGCTGCCAACAGACTACCGATTAGCGCTCAACTGCCTATTAGGGCAATGTGAAGTACCAATTATACATATTAGGTTATACATACATACAAAAGCTGATAGCCAAGTCAGGCAGGTCAACACATTGTATTGGCCAAAGCTCAGCCAAATTTGGCCGTCGACATGCAGCGCCACATTAAAACCTAAACGGCAATCTGTTCGCAGCGTACGTTGTATCGAACTGGCGGCTCGCGATTTTGAGGTTCGTACAAAGAGAAATTCGTCCAAGTGAAGTAGGTATGAAAGAAGTCGTTCCCTATGTTCTCTTTACTGCTCCGAGAGAAAGCCGCCAGTTCGATAGCGCTGGTTCAAACAGTTAAAGTTGGTTGCTCATTGTGCATTTGGGTTTGAATGTGGCGCTGCATGTCGACGGCCAAATTTGGCTCGATTTTGGTCGGTGTTGCTACCATTAGTCTCGCCAATGGCAACTTACAATTAGTGGATATTAGGGAATACATCTTTCCAAAATATACTGGACGAATCTGGGAACTAGGACAGATTGCTGTTCTTTTTAAAGTAAAAAAATAGAAAAAAGAATGATAGGGGGAAAAATCATGTGTTGCCAATTAATGTTTAATTTAACGTTCTCATTTAATGTTTCAATGATATTGATACACATATAAACCTTATACTTAATTATTATCTGAAAAGATATGCAAGTACTTATCTATTGCTCCGTCCCATTATTGTTTAAGTAAAATAACTTTTATAACTTTCTAGAATTGTCTTCAGAAGAAACCAATTCTTTTGCCCTCCGGAAAAGTTTGATTTTTTGTCACATAGATACAGGGTGAAGCTGGGAACTGGGACACGTTACTGCTCTTTTTTATGTAAAAATAGGGGAAAAAATGATAGTGGAAAAAATCGTTAGGCATAATACGCCCCAAAATTTCTATGACTTATTTTTAATGTGGATGCACCGATGCACCCACCAGGTGCAATTGCACTTTATTTTTTAATGCAACCCATTTTTGTTATTAAACCAATCGATCCCTTTTATTATCCTACGTATAAAAATACTAACCCAAAGTCATCGGAATGTCAATACTTCACGGGATATTTGACATTTTGTGTCAGAAACGTACTTGGTTACCATAATTGTTCAAATGTTCCACCACTGCACTCTTAAACATTTTGTAACGCGCTTTTTCACATTTTTCATTACATGTTTTCACGATAACATTTTAAATGGTGCACGGTATCAGCATTTCTTACAATACACATTGCCCGCTCTTCTTGATGATGTTCCGCTGTGGCAAATATTAAAGTCAAAATATTATCCGCAAGATGGCGTACCAGCTCATAACGCCCGAATTGCTGCAAAATATTTGCACAATACCACAAAAAATGGTTTGGTACTCATAGCCCCACACCTTAGCCACCTCGTTCGCCGGACTTGAATCCACCGAACTTCTTTTGTTGGGGTTGTCTAAAAGATAAAGTGAATTCTCGTTCTTTTGTATGGGTTCATGATTTAAAGGGGCGCATCAAAATGCATTGTTCGAACGTCAGTGCAAATCAACTAAAAACATGTAATGAAAAGTGTAAAAAAACGTGTTACAAAATATTTACAGTGGAACATTCGGACACTTAGTGTAATAAAGTATGTTTCTGACAAAAAATTTCAAATATCTCGTGAAGTATTGATACTGCGATGACTTTGGGTTAGCACTTATACATAGGATAATAAACGGGATCGAGTATTTTAATAAGAAAAGAAATGGGTCGCATTAAAGAATAAAAACTCCTCTAGTATTTTTTTTTCTATTTTTACTTTAAAAAAAGCAGTAACCTGTCTCAGTTCCCAGAATACAATATTTAAAGTACACCGCGCTGTTATGAAAACAACATTTATTAAGATAATATTATAATAAAATAAAATGCAACAACACTGCTGAGAAGCATAAATAAAATTCAACATCTTAATAATGGGAGAGGTAGCTACACCAAGCAAAACGAAGCCTTAAAATATGTATTATATACGTGTATGACACAATTATTTCGTTCACTGTGTAGTTTTCATCGCTGTTTACGCAATTGATTTGTAATGATATCGTTATCCTTGTGTCTGACACAATAGAAACAAAGACGGATTCATTATTAGCGAGGGTAAAAATTAAAACAATCTGCGTTGCGACATTCGTGGAACAGTTCTGCTAACGTATCTTTCTCGTCTGAAAAAAAAATTTTTAATTTAAGAGCTACATACCTCAAAATTTACAATTTTGCATGTAGCCCCTGGTCATTGAGTTATGGCCACTAGTGATTTTCAACATCGGTTAATTATGTAGTCCACCTCACCGATTTCAATGATTTTTTAATATGTTGTTAGGGTCATGATTTTAAAGAATTTGCTCCTGTATCGCTCTTACAATAAATATGTAGTTGAAAGTAATAAATAATTAGGTAGAATGCACAGTAATTTATGTATGTATAAATTATTGGTATACGATGTTTTAATAGTTAACAAAATTCGTAATCAAATTTCGTTCAGGTCTTTTAACCTCACTAAATACACAAAAAATGTCGGAAATTATGGATGGTCTTAATTCAACGGCCAGGGTGAGTGACATTGAAGTTACAATGAAATGCAAATATAAAATATCGTAACATACCGAACTATAATTGCGATTACGCAAATTATGCCTAAAAATCAGAGTAAACAATCTCCTGCGGTTTCTCGAATTTTATCGGTCGATAATAGGACAAAGACTGATCCCATCCACGTGGCGCAGTATTATAGTTCGTTAAATTGTGGACGCTGGAAAGCTTTGGCCCCGAATAGTTATTATTTTCGTACAGTTTCTTCCCTACAAGAATAATTATCCTTTAAATATCCACATTTACGAATTTTCTATATTATAAGTTAAATTTATATTATGTACTGTAATGTACTGTAATGTACCAATGTACTATAGCGAGTCGCAAAAGTATTCGTACACCCTTATTTGCCCACTTCAAGCTAATAATATTTTTTTAGAACGATAACTTCATAATTTTGCTATCACAAAATTGACGCCGTATAAATATCCGTACTTTTACGAAAATCGGCATATCAATTGAAATCGATTACAATAAGCAGTTAGGCGAGAATAGTTTTGCAACGCACTGTGTTTCGTCATGTATTTTATCATTTTGAATATTCACCGTGCAAAGTATGGCTGCAAGAACGACTAAAATTCAACGTAACTTCCGAAAAGATAAACAGCAACAGTTAATTATGCAGAGTATGTTAAAAAAAAAGCCATAGCGCATGCGAGTTAACTTGCCTTCGTCTGGGCAAATGTCAGAGAATTTACAGTCTGGCGAAACGCCATGCAAGAGATTGTCCAGAACCGGTGTGTTACGCAAATGCTTAATAGTTTCCAAAATATCTTCCTGGGACGCTATCATTGAGAGCAACAGCGACTTAGCCTCGGCTGGCATTTCCGATTCCGTGTTCACGAACTTCCCGTTTTCGTCGTTGCAAAATGTTTCCACCTCTTCAGAGGTCAACGATCGACGACGATTGGAACACTCCTCGTGGTACATCGACGAATATTCCTGATCGCCGTTCATGATACTCGAAGTCTCCGATTTCTCACGGTAAATAATCTCTTCGCTGTAATCGTTCTGAGAATCGGTTTCGTCCGTTGTATACTCTGCATCGTCGGTGGATATGTAACCGTTGTTGCAATGCTCTTGAAGCTTCACAGGCTCTTCGTACGTGCGTTGTTCAGCTATCCTGTATTGCAATCGATTGAAAGGGAATTGTGCTCACCCGTTGGATGTTTAATGAAATATGAATTGGTGCTCGATAGTTGGAATTTGAAATATTATTATATAATACATGAAATAATATAGCAAAATAACAGGCGTATTCTAGACCTTTGGTTCTGTAGAGATCTGTTGAGATAAATTTGTGAAATTGACCTTAGAAGTTAAGGTTCAAGTTTTTTAAGAGAACGATTGAGTTGTGACCCTAGATGCTTCGGCGCTTTTTATCCTCGTCATGAGTAAAATAGTACAAAACAAAAAAAAAATGGTTGACCTTGAAAATTAAGGTTACCACTTTTCTAGAGAACGGCTGAGTTGCGACCCATGATTCCTTTGGCATTTTTTTTATCCTCGTCATGAGTAGAATAGGATAAGACGAAAAAATAGTTGACCTTGAAAATTACGGTCAACATTTTTCAAGAGAACGGTTGAGTTAGGCCCCATGATTCTTTTGACACTTTTTATCTTCGTCATGAGTACAATAGGATAAGATGAAAAAAAATGTACGACCTTAATGTTTAGGGTCAAGGTCAATCTGTCGAGGACCTTTTCTAACAGATTTCCACAGCTCTAAAGGTGTGGAATACGTCTTCTATGGGATAAAACTTTATTCTATAACTCCATACAAATATGTTTACAAAATTCTACGTATTTAGTAAAATTTTGAATAATTTATTCAGGGGCATAAATTTCATTCTGTCTCACCTCCTATGATCCTCCTCGGTGCTGTACTTGACGCAGTTTCGCGTTTCGAAGAACCGCGTTATATCATTATCGAGTGGAGAGTGCTGTATGATTGGAATAACCTTCGGACTGATCTGTTTGTATTGCAGAACCGGTCTACATGTTTTCTCGAATTCTTGTATCAACTGTTTGACCGGAACCGGCGTATACTCGTTGTTCTCCTCACTATCGATTTCCTGTTGATCGTTCGCGTAACTCTCTCCGTCGTCGACCGTGTTGATCTTTATACATTCCGCAACACGTTGCTCCTTCGCGTAATTGTTGACTTCGTTGTTAGTAGCGTACTGTGCGTTAGAATAACTAATCTTGCTCAGCAAAGCCTTGTTATAATTATGATTGCGTCTGTTAGTGGTGATCGATGCTGCTGCATTTCCATTCGTGTTACTTCTGCCATGGTAGCCGTTAGGTCGATCGACATCTGGTTCGAAAGCAATTCGACGTGATTTCTCGACCACCGATGATCGTGATTTGTTAAAGGGGAAATCGTTATCGGTACCGACAGCCACCTCTCTCAGGTAAACCTTTTTCACTTCGGCCAAATGGTTGCACTCCTTACCGTTACATCGATATTGCTTCCTGCCTGGAATGTTTACAGCAAACTATGACCAATTAAAGCGGAAGCAATTTCCAATTTTTCAACTTCTAAGGCATTTACTTTGGCGAAAAATCAGACAACCGATCATGCCCGACTTGACGACAATTTTGAACGTAGCTTCTTTTTGCGTGGAAACGATGTTGGTGAGAAGAATTTTTGGCGACTCGGAAGATCCAAAATTTTTTCGACAAATATTTTATCATTTTAATGTCATTTGCAATGTTACCTACATAGTACAGAGTAATGTTACAACAACATTCAGTATTTTTTGTTAGTTTCCTGTATATAGACTGCCTAGAACTTTTATAAAAGTTATGAGAGGGTGATTCCTGGGTGATATTGAGTAACTTTTTCCTTTGCCAAAACTTTTTTTAAGTCTTCGTTTTTGAATTATTAACGAAAAACACTGACCAAATCAGGGCGCGCTTATGCCCCCCCCCCCCCCGCCCCCATCCCAGTTGTGAGTGTGTCAAAACCACGGTCGAACGTATCACAATCTTCTCTCGCTTGAGCGCGCACTCTGATTGGCCAGTGTTTTTCGTTAACAGTTCAAAAACGAAGCCTTAAATCAAGTTTTGGCAAAGGAAGGATCTCAAAGTTGCTCAGAATCACCCTTTCGCGGTTCTTGCAATAGTTATGCTACACCTTGTATACACACTTTATGTCTTCTAGTAATTGATAAAACACATCTTCCTCGGTTTATTTTACATTGTATCAATCATAAAATAAAAAGAAGGCAACTGTTCGAAATAAAGACAATCTCTCCGACAAGGATTGTTGACCGCGTTATTGTGGTCGGTTCAAAAAGAAAGTCTAAACTAAACCTGACCTATAACATTATTCTACGCTGTACCGGTAACTCTGGGAGTGACATTACAATAGTAAAACATTGTTCGCAGAATGTTGTACCTCAATTTACGAGTCACCAAAAATCTCTTCACAAACATTGTTCTTCTGTAAAACGAAGCTATTTGCAAAATTTCAGACAAGTCGTGCGTAACTAGTTTTCAGGAGTATAGTCATTACTTTGTTATATGCAACGAATACCATTTCTGCTACATTGGTTGAATCCAATAATTTTGCGCGGTTTACGGTTCGCATGGAATTTATCCTAATAATTGACGAGCACAATTTTGTACGATAACCAGGATTATAAATGACTTGCAGCTGCAACTCAACAATCTTATTTCCTAAATATTAGAGTTTTACGAAACTGTTAAAATTAAAAAAAAGGTACAAGACCTCTGTAATTGGCTTGCAGAAAACAACTCAACATGAAATATTAATGAATTTTATAATTTATAAGGACAATATATTCTGAGAAGACTTGAAATTTACAGAACTTATAACTTGTCAATTATTCACCGCGTTCCTATTTTGTTGTTGAACTGCGTATACGGTTGAATGCTTTATACTTGCATTTTTTTAAATCACGTAAATAAGCAAATTAACTTTAAAGATGTCGCTACTTTTTTACGAGATTGAAAATGTTAATGCCCTTTAAATTGTATACAACTGTACAGTCAACCGTAAAGGTGTTCCTCCATCTCTTATTTTTTTCATAATTGAACCAAACCACTTGAGCTTTTTCTGAAGAAATAGAATGATTAGTGTAATAAATATCGTGGTTTCGTCGTGTTGAAAAAATGGGAACTTTCGAAATTATAAAGAAAATAGTGAAGCCATTTAAAACATTTTTTT
The DNA here is from genome assembly GCA_023838395.1 of Holcopasites calliopsidis. Taxonomy (NCBI): domain Eukaryota; kingdom Metazoa; phylum Arthropoda; class Insecta; order Hymenoptera; family Apidae; genus Holcopasites; species Holcopasites calliopsidis. Next base: position 560,800 of record JALHAQ010000052.1, read on the forward strand.
ATCTAAGTTCATGATGAAAATTTTAGAAATGCCTTTTATAAGTTCAAGAAAAATGTTTGCATCCTGCAAATTTCACTCAAACTAGTTAACGTTGCTTTGAGGTATAAACGATTAAAGATCGCAGCTCAGATCGAAAATTGCAAAAATCGGCCAAGGTCAACGATTTTCAACCTTATGCTGCGATTTTTAAACTTCTTTGATGAAATTTTCAGGGTGCAAATATCGTATCTAAATATATAAAAGGCATTTTTTCAAATTTTCATTATAAGTTTCGATAAAAAAGTTGAAAAAATGATGTTCACTATCTTCTTTGTAATTTCGAAGATTTGGATTTTTTCGAAATGACGAAAACACGGTATCTAGAAAAGGTATTCTTCTATCTTTTTGCCAAAACCCAAGTCCATTGGTTCAATTACAAAAAAGTTAAAGGGCCGGCGAATACTTTTGGGGTTAACTGTATATAAATGTATCCTAGCCTAACCTAATCAGTGTAAAGATACCGATTGGCAACGAGGCGCGGACCATTGTTTATTTTAGATATGTAACGAAAAGGAATGCGTCTGTGGTCTCGCATTGATTGAATAACATCGATGCCGTTTGCCAATTGAAGCCTCCTGGGTTGTTGAACCCTTGATGACGCCTGATCAGACAAGTTTAATTCAGCTATACATCAGCCTGCACAAAGGTGGCAGTACTTTTAGTGGAATAAACTGATTTCTTTTCACTTTCGACCGCATATGACTAAATGTCGACCAACATTAAATATGAAAACAGATTTAAGAGAAAGCATTATTTAAGCGTGAAGCACGCTAGGTCCGAAAATCCTTGGAAATCGTTAAATATCCGCTCACGATTCGAAGACAATTCCAAGAAACAAATAATATTGTATGGAGTTTTGCCAAATAGAGACGTGCCAACTAGATTGCCTAGGGCAAAGCATAATATAAGTTTGTTTGAGACTTACGCACCTGTCGTGGGTGGACTTGAGCTATCTAGAGATAAATCCACAGTGAAGGGATTGTAAAACGAATTCTCAACTGCAGGCATGGGTACCATAGGTGTAAGCGAAGATACAGTCGAGGGTTTTGAATTGCCATTCACCTCCTGTGCCCAGTGCAAATTCGATATTACTTAATATAGTAAATAGTAATTTCTGTAAAAGAAGCCATTGCTTAACAGGGCCGCGTCTAGAGTTTTTTGGGCCCTAGGCATTCAAATGAAAATCGGGGTTATTTTTACATAAATAAAAATGCGTATAGGCAATAAATACCACCAAATATGACAATCGCGTTTCAATAAAAGTATTATTACTCTTACATATTTTTTAATTAAATTTAGAAATCAAAGCCAGCGCATTTACTTATTTCATGCAGCAATGACAAATCCCTCTATACGTGCCCCTCCTTTTATGGGGCCCTAAGCATGTGCCTATTTTGCTAAGTGGTAAACGCGGCCCTCTCGTTTGAGTTCTTCAGATAAATCTTACCGATTTTGTCGCGTACGTCGGCATTCTTGGCACACCAGGCGTGTTTGGCGTTTGTGGCTGGTCTCGATCTACGACCCACTTCTCGGATCTTTTTCTACGCTTTGCGAATATTTCGGCACCTACAAATCAATAATTAACTACATACAATTGTACAGGTCCAATCACCTAAGACTTACCGCCGGAATAATTCGTAAGGTTTTGGAGACATGAAAAAATGTTTGAAAAAAAAAGTTGTGTGGTCCCTAAGGGACAATTATGTGGTGAACAAAAATTTATAAAAAAAGGATATTTCGGATGCAGCGCAATTTTCTTAAATTGAACCACGTATTTTTAAACATCTACGATTGTACCCCTTCTCAAGACGATTCCAACGACTACAATTGTTCGCAGAGCTGGGCAAATTTTATTCTGAATGAAGAATAAAGAGTAACGAATGAAAACGACACATTTATTAGTAAATAACGAATATCGATTTTATTCGGCGAAAACTTATTCGTTAGTCACGAATAAATATCGATTGTTATTCGAACCCAATTTATTCAAATACGATTTTATTCGATCTTTTATTCGACTAAACGACGAACAAATATGATGCCAGCCACCTAGTCACGGCTGTAAGGGCGTATCATAACCTTTTTCTTTACCACGGACCCCTACATATACGTGCATTGTAGAAATCACGTGATACTTTTATTCGGCTGTTCAGTCGACTACTTCTTTATTCGAATGAAAAATTCGAATACAAACTTATTGGTTATTATCGACTAATTTCCTTTTATTCGAACTTTTTATTCGGTGTGCCACATGAAATTCTCGAGTTGCATCAGTGACCCTGAACAATTGTAATCGTTGGAATCGTCTTGGGAGAGACTACAATAGCAGGTGTTTAAAATTACGTGGTGCCACTAAAAAAATTCATGTACCTCCGAAATATTCAAAATCCTGCTCAACTTGAAAAAATGATTTTTTACCACATAATTGCCTCCTGGAGACTAAACAACTTTTACTACTTATTACTATGTACTATTCAGGTGGCAAGTATTAGGTGACCAACCCGATACCAGTAATTATTAAAATTGCTAGAGCTGCGTTGTTCTCCAATGGGTTCGAATAAATGGAGTTTCTTTTTAATAAGAAATATATAATATATGAAGAAACTGTTCATTACCGCGTCCCCTTTGATTATTCAAATCACGAACGATGTCAAAAAGTTTCTCAGGATTTTTTGGCATTGGTTCGATATTTACTTCTTCGCCCAAAGCTTGAATGCCATGTATGTCCAACACCTTTCCATGTGGGTTCATCATGCATTTTAGAGGCACTTTGTCCTGGTAAGACACATTTTCAATAAGACACTACTCATGTTTATTGTAATGAATTAATTAATATTCACAGAATTCACATTTTTTATTCATGCAATATACATACGTTATCGGCTGTTAGAACATGGAATATTAATAATATACAGTCGCGAATTTTTCCAATGACTGCCTGTATTTGTTTATTCCTTACTCAGTCTTGTGAGTAGTTTCACTGCATATCTTAATTGAAATTTAGTAACACAGTTAAAAGCACATTTAAACTCTATATTACGTTGTATTATAAAAAAATAAAATAGCATATGTATATAATAGCATATGTATATATGTATATAATTTCAATTCTATACAATTAATTATATATATTTAAATATTAAATGATATAATATTCACATTTAATTATTTATCAGAAAGTAAAATTTATTTTTATTATACTAGGTGATTATTAATGGTGCAATCGGTAACAAAGCAATCTTTCATGACAAATAATAATGTGTATAGGGGATATACGTATTAATAAGTATTAATAAAAAGACGTTAAAAATATATTAATATCTTTCAGAGCAACTTTTAAAAATTTCTTAATCGTACATTTTGTGAAAATATACAAAGTAATAATACGCATCGCAATATTGAACACACACCACTTACTCTGTGGGCAGGTGTCGAGGGTTCCTCTAAATCTTCTATGCCTGTAATAAATCAATATAAAAGACGCCAAGAAATTATGAAACGGTAAATGTTTCTCTGTACCCGTATTTATTAAAATCTTATTAATTTTATTTAATTAAATTATTTAATTTTATTTTATTTAATTAAATTTATTTAATTAAAAGATATTGTGCGTTTGAATATTTATGATTATTATACAGGGTGTCCCGTAACTCATAGAAGAGCCGAATATGGGACATTCCTGATACGATACTGAATAACTTTCTCCTTTGGCAAAATGTCGTTTGAGGCTTCCTTTTTGAATTATTAGCGAAAAACGCTGGCCACTCAGAACCCGTGCTCAGGAATTGTGACATTCGGCCGATGCCCCGATCTAAACGCGTCGGTATAGCAGGGAGCAAAAGTTGTATCGAATACCGAATCAATGTAATGAATAATAATGTTGAATTATTCGTTACTCGCGAATAACGTTATAAAACGCTATACCGACGCGTATGGATCGCAGCGCCGGCCGAACGCCACCATCCAGCGCGACGCGACATTCCGCCCCTGAGCGCGGACTCTACGCGCGCTCTGAGTGGCCAGTGTTTTTCGTGAATAATTAAAAAACAGAGCCTCAAACGACATTTTGCCAACGGAAAAAGTTGTTCAGTATCGCCTCAGGAATCTCACATACCGACTCTTCTATGAATTACGGAACATTCTGTATATCATATTGAATTAAAAATGAATTATTGTATACACATATACATACGTACCGTTGCCATCGTGAATCCATTTAACTGAACGTTTCTTTCTATTCACGTACATTGATTGACCTTTGCTTTTCATATTCTTTACGTCGCTTAAAGAATGTGAAATTCGACGAGCCAATTCAACTTGATCCTCGACAGTTGGGTGGGTTGGTGCATAAAAGTACGAAGATGCAAACATTTTTCCTACAAAAATATTTCTGTGTACTTTAATACATCTATTGACACGATATTTTTGATTGCAAATTATAAATACACACGCTTAAGCTTTTTACGACTCTACTAAATAAAAATAGAACTGCCAAAGTGGTAAAAATGACTCAATTAAGATTTCTCACACCGCTTTCATTTACATTTTAGTATTATTCGGTAAAGAAAATTGTATGTACCATTTGTTTGTAATTAATAACGTTGCACTTATTTTTCGTTGATATTGAATAACATATAAATAAGGTTTTTAATAAATTTATTCTTCCTTGAATTATTTAACTCATCAAGAAGCGATATTTGTAGTGTTAAATTGTTCACCAAACCGCAAAATGTTATATTAATTAATATTTTCACTTACTGTTTTTGGACTGCATAATCCCTGGCGAATCAGAGGCAGGAGTGAGCAACTTTTGCAAGTTAACCGGTCTTCTTTCATGGTTCTCCTTCAGAGAAAAACAAATGTACCGATATGTATGTACATAGGTATACATATTTAATATAGTGCTTTACAGTGCCAAGGAAAAACAAAGGTGGTACGAAATTTTATAAAAACATGAATCTAAACTCAAAACTTTCTTACGAAAATCTCGCCTTGTATTTCATATATCGCATTAGGTTATATTGACAGTGATAGTAGTATTAATGATAAAAATACAATATAGTCTAATATTAAATTTCTAGACTTCAGCTACTTTTATTAAAACTACTCCATATGCAGGAAAAGTATAATTGTTAATTATAGTATGTGTATTTATAATGAACTTATTTCTCATTTATCACTGATTGTTTTAAGTATTGCTTTAAACCATGTTCCATGAAGAGACAAAATTATAAATATTAAGTTTGCTGGGAGTAGACTAGATATTATCATCATTAGTTCATGGAATTGGCATGAAAAAGCAAAATGTAAAGGTAGCACTGAACAGGAGGATTAAAAAAACACATAGGGTATCTCTACCAATCTAGTATGGAACATCGCAATATCTAAGAAATGACTATCACTGTTTTCTTTCGTAATTTTGAAAATTCGGATTTTTCTGAAATGACGAAAATAGGATATCTACATATATGCATAGTACACTAGTCCTCCATTTGGTTCAATTATGAAATATTTATTTTGTTCATAAGTTTATGTCCGCCACTGTAGATCCTAAAATCAATCCTGTCGTTATAAAATCAATTTTTATATCATATACCGAGTTTATACTGATATTAAAGGAGAACATATCGAACATTTAGAAAGATGGAAATTTCTATTGCGATTGAGTCTATAATCAAACAAATTGTTTTGTACACGACCAATATTAGAACCTATATTGATTAAACATTTTTTACTCCTGTTGGTGAATACTATTAGCTCGTTAAGTTACGGACCTGTTTTAAACACTTTGAATATTAATTTCCCCGTGATTTAACGTTCATTTAATTAAAAAAAGAACATTCTTAATTTAGTAAATATCAACAATAAGAGACCCAGCTTAGATCACTTTGACCTTGAAATATGTTGAAAGGGTATCATTTTGAACAACTTGCTCGTATACATATTACCGTCGCTCGACTTTAGTTTTCGATGTATTTGCAAACAACTTTTGTTAAACTTAAATCATGAGTGCACTTCATTTGGCGTAAGCGGTCGCCTATGTTATGGAAATCAACGTTTTGAACAATTTTTTCCAATTCGCATAGCCAACGTTCGGTCTTAGTTTTCAAGATATTTGCAAAAAGCTATCTTTACCGTTGCAATGAATTCTACCAAGAATTGTGCATGTTGGTGGCGCGTACGTCTGCATTGCTTGCTGCTAACCCCAACGTTTGCGCCACTAAGGAACCCTTGGCCTTCGTCAAGAAGTCAATTGCAATAGACGATAAAAGTATTGCAGCTTCTGCTTCTTTTTTTTAAATGTCACATTAAAGTTTATTGGAAGATACGACGTAGGTGGCCAGTCAAAGCCAGACGCAAAGAAAAAAGATACTACCATACCTAACCTGTACCTTACAATTAGAGTTAGATTTGGAAGTAACTGTTTTAGCGGCGGCGTGAGCCGGTCACCTATATCGTATTTAACAAAAAAATCTTGATTTTACGTTTTTAGAAAACAATATAAAAAAAGGAGAGTTCTCTTATCGTCTCCCCGGTTGATTTGTCATCTCAGGAATAAAATGAAACTGTACTGAGATAGTCAACATGGAGGAAAGCCGTTAAACTGCATAACTATAACAGTTTTTTTTACAGATGTCTCGGAAACTAAGGCCGCAAGAAACGATAACATGTATAGGAGAAAGTTGTTGAAAATGATGTCCTTGACAACACATTTCAAGGTCAAAGTGATTGAAGCTGATCCCCTTACTATCAATATTTACCCTCTAATTTTTTGCAGCCTTTTGCAATCAAGCATTCCATATCGGGTGCAGTTATCCTAATTCTGAATTTGCCTATGGCTATCCTATTCGACCTCAAACTAAAGATTAATTTCTGTCATTTTAAAAAATACTCACCATATCGAAGTGCAGTATCTTCGAAGTTAGATTCTCAAGGAAGTTCCTCTTCACGGGGTCGTGCCTGTCGGAGGGCTTAAAACCGCGCGAACGTATTACAACATTGTCCGCGGAGATGCTTCGTTGCAAATAATTCTTCTCTTGTATATTCTTATAATTCACGCTGTACTGATACTTCGCATCCTTCGAGTTTTCGGACGCGATACTGTACGAACAATACGTGCCGCCCGAAACGTTCCGCTTCGTATTACTGCCGAAATGGTAATTGTTTAGTCTACGTTTTTACGTAAACCCTCCACTGTTTACCACAGTGTTCTCTTCTTTACGGTTAAGTTGTCGTAAAAGTTAATAAAAAAAGGGGGAAACATTTATATTATTCTAAAATATCTTTGAACATACAGGATGTTCAGTAATTCACGGTACAAATGGGGTCAGGGAGGTTTTATGACTCCAAATAAGACGAAAATCAACAATACAGTTTCCCACATGGCGCCACGTTTTCGAGAAAATTGAGTTCGAATGCTCGTTAAGTACACGTGTACTTAAGTAGCCAAAACGTTGTACAACCAGAAATCGTGGTACAATCGAAAAGCAGGTGATTCCTTAAGTAAAAATAAGTAAAAAATACAGAATGCAATTTTTTTGTACGACGCATCGTTCTTAAGAAAATTCGGAGCCCGCGCTTAAGAAAATTGATTCTGAAGAAAACGAGTTCTTGGGTGAACTAAGCGGATCGCGACTATTCGAGTAAAGGCGTACTTAACGAATACTTAAACTCGATTTTCTCGAAAACGAACGCGTCATGGGAAGAAATGTTATTCTTTATTTTTGACTCATTTTTACAAGAGGAATCACCCTCCTCCTGGTGGTACAGTCGCCTTCGATTGTGGCTACTTAACTTAACCTAACCTAAAACGAAGCGTCACTTTAAAAAATTGTATTCTTCATTTTTGTCTTATTTCGAGTCATAGAATCTGCCTGACCCTATTGGTACCGTGAATTACGGACCGCCCTGCTTAATAGTTTCTACATAATCAAAAAAATAGGTCCAACATTTTTTATTAATTTTACTAAAAAATCTAGTATGATATTAAGTATGATCGACAATTCCATTATATCCGAGATACCATATTTGGAAGATGGAGAGCGTGTGCAAGTATTTCTTCAGAACTAATTACAAATGTACATAAAGGTGAAGGTATAATTACTTTTATGTCGTTTATATTTAAAACTAGCGTAACACATTCAGTTGTTCCTTAATTAGAAACATTTGTACATTAAGCACACAGTATTAAATTACATATATGTAATACGCATTAATTAATTATGCGACACAGCATACCATTTAATTGAGCATTCTGAGCAGGAAGAAGAGGAGCAAAGCTGTAGGAAGAAGAAGCTCGTTAAATGTATACGATAAATTAAATATTGTGCGCATTTTAAAACTCTATTTTAAGACTCCCTAATAATATCCTATTAAACAAACATAAGTATAACTTCGTAAAGAAAAATTAATTACTAAAAATATAACGGAGCTTTGACATTAGATACGATTAGCGAGCACGTTGAATTCTTTTTATCGGCAAGAATTGGTTCTCTTCCAAGCGGCCAATTAATTCCGCGTTGCAGTATTGGCAGCGGTACAATAAGGTTTTGTGCAAAAGAAATGCTAAATTTATCTGTTGTAACGTAATACGCAGTAACAGTTTGAGCGGCGCGTTCGGGGTGTATAACCAGCGCTGTAGTTACTCGAAAATTCTGCGGATTATCATAAAAAATGTATAGAAAGTGAGTGCGAACAATGGAATAAGTACTACTTGTTATAAAACTTAACATATTGTAGTATGCATCGAGAATAAAGGTAAGCTCCGGAAATTAATAAATAAAATGTGCGCATGATTATTCTACAGAAACATAAATTAATAGGAATATTAATTAATTTCCTTATTATTCTTCTTCATTTTTATTAGCATTGTCGATTTAGTTATGCTTTATCGAAGTAGCAATGTTATTTGATATTAATTTCGCATTTAAGTCCTTTTCTATTTATTGCAATCATTTCATGAACAATTACTACATTTTTATGTAATTTGTGGCACGAATTTCTATCAAGGACGGATTATTGTATTCCCGAGATATATTTATTTTATAATCCAAAGGTGATTGAACAACTTTTGCAATTCTAGCAATACCACTTGCAACTTAAAATAATACTATTATGTCAATATCTCAAACGCGAGTTGTAGCTTTAAATAGAAAAAAGGAACTCGTCTGTTTAGCAGCTCGTCGAATTGCTTGGGGGATCGGGTAGAATTATTGAAAGATAGCATTTATTAAGAACAATTTTGTAACGTTAGTTGTAAAGAACATTATTTAATTTAAACATTGTGCTTTCAAGGTTAATAATTTTAGTCTCGAAAAAGTTCCAAATAAACAGCGAATTAAAGTAGCATTTCATCATGATCAAGAGTGTCATGGATGCGAGCTTAAAGGAGATGTATTATTAAAAGGGAAGCTGTTTTAGTTGCTGAAGCGTTTCGCAGTTTACTCGGCTGGAAACACGCGTTTCCGCCGCGATAGAATGGAATTTTCCCACCCATTAGCTGCTCCCCCTTTCACCCTCTAATTTCGAGACGAAAGAAGAAATCGAAAGTTTACTTATCGAACGGTGCCCTCCGCATTTTGACGCTCTACTACGCACAGATCGCTCGTTTCTCGCTTCCCTTGACCTTACAACGGTTTTCCGTTCCGATATAGATTATTATCTTTTGTTTTTTTGCGATTTACGTAACCCGCGTGACGTACTATGATTCGAAGGAAGTGGTCCGCGGCGGAAAGCGGACGATTCTCACGGCACGAAGGCTCCCTCGCCATGAGAGACGGAATCGCATCTTACAAAACGTTCCCTGGCACGCAGCGAGGCAGCCAGAGGTGGCCGGCTAAAAACTCGCACGATCGCGGTAAAAGGGAGGCACTTAGTGGGCAGCGGTCAGCAGTATCGGGTCAGTGCTGGGCTCATTCATAGCTGAGGACTTATGCAGAATCACCGATTTATTTTTATATCGAGCGGGGCCAATCATAAACAGAGTACATACATACTTCACGGCTCCAACCACATCTTCCAAATATTTATCTCTCGTAGCGATTGACCTACTGTTCGCGGCTGGACTCTCCTCCAACGAAGTTGCTCGGTCGTCAAACGACGGGCAATGATGAAGTTTTGCCACTTGTACTTGTTCCCGCTTATTAAAAAAAAAAAACACTGTTCTGTTTGTTAACAAATATTTTTCCCCCGAGCCGCAACGTTCACTTGAATGAATTACTGCACGCTGTGCAGGCGGTGCTTTATAATAGCGCCTTGCCGTCGCTATACCGACTTCCCGACTGCCTTCAGTCGTCTTCGGTAAAAATAGACTATCAGAAAGCGACACCTCAGAAATCGGTGGCCGTGCTGCCTTACGGGACATAAGTTATAGCGAGCGTTTAGTACCACCACAACTTGTTGCAATTCCGCCCTGACAAGTCTCTCATTTTATCGTTGTAAAAATAGAGAGCACGTAATAAGAAAGTGGCTGCCGAAATTGTACCGTGGAGAGAATAGGCGATACGCTTCTGCCATTTCCCCTAAACGAATCGTACAACGTTATGCACCGGTTTAAAAGGCAGAAGCAATGAAACTTGTTCTTAAGAAATTGAAATGTTTGTTCAGAACGATAGATATTTAATTTGAATACCTTACTTCCTGTTTTAATCAATTGTTAAAATTCAACAAATTGTCAAACATCGACAATTGTTACTGTGTTGTTCAAAATGATAAAATTCTTTATTGTCAAGCGTGTTCCATTAAATTATCTCGAAAATTGATACCGATTTATTTTCGTTTGCGTAAAATGAGAGTTACATCTCTAATCCCAATCGTCACTCTTTATGTCCTCCACGATATCCGTGTTCTCTTTGGGTAATTCGAATTCGGTGACCTTTTTGGTCATTTTCAGCTTCTTCCTCTTCGGTTTGGACCTCTTCTCGGGTTCGTCCTGGGCAGACTTTATCCGCAAATCGAAGTCACTCTGCTCGCTGCTCTCGTCGCCATTCTCTTCGGCCGATCTTGCTTTCTTTGACTTTCTTAGAGTTGGCAAATTGTACTCCGCCATCTCTTCGTTCTTTGTGAGCAACTTAAGCTTCTGAGATTGATGGATTTTTATCCACGATTCGTAGAACTTCGATATCGACGTGCCCTGCGTTTTTATCTTGTTCTCCCAGTTCTTGATCTCCGGTAGATTTTTCAGATCAATCACCGTTTTATTTCTCTCCGTTTCGATGTACTTTCTGTTTTCTTCAATCTTCTCTAGTAACTGTTTCATCTTTCTACAGTAGTTCGCAATATGGCATTTCTTCAGGAATGCTTTTAGCTGAAATGAAGAATAACTGTAGAAGTATCAACGCATAGAAATCGGTATATGATGAAAAAATTGCGCTCTAAATTATAAGAATTACAATTCTCTCTCAGCATTACGAGTCACAAATATTCTCATTTACAACTAGACTAGAGGACAAAATTATAAGACGCCCTAAAAATCAGTGCGATAATGATTTAATATTATACTTATCTTAAAGTGCGTTATACATATATTAAATCAAACCCATTTGTTTTTAACTAACAAACCCATTTGTCTTTAACCTACTGAATTAAACGATGATTACAACAAATTTTCCATTCAAGCAAAAATAATGCAATTTGTATTTAGGAGGATCCGTAATGCTTTTGGGAGGTGTTGCTTGAAATGGAAAGCTGGAAATCAAGGTAGCTGATGATTATACTGCAGATTTTTATGCAAATTCATATTCTTGAAAACATAGTAAAAAATGCAGGACATGGGTAGAAAATTGTTTCACCTACCAGGTATTATAAAAAGCACTATAATTTGCATGTTTTGCATATTTCTGATCAATTTTGCGTAGTTAACATTCCTATAAATGCATAAAAATCCGCAATCTACTGATGATTGTAATGATGATTGTAACCTAAAAGAACTGGTTACTTAAAATTGGTCAAAGATCGAATTCAGAATTGTGCTGGCACAATAGCTAGAGGACATTTCATTTCCCAGCATGACAAACGCAGCAATCCATACACCCAGAATTATACAATACTATTTTCGTATTGAAGCATACAGCAACTTTAGAATGGGCCACACGGTCTCTGGAGCTTAATATTATAAAAAATGAGTGGGGAAAATTAAGTGAAATAGTATATGAAGGTAGCGAACAATAACATAATATTAAGGAGCTAAAAAGGCGATTAAGGTAAAGGCACCAGTAATTGACCTGGTATTAGTAGTTGTCCATTTTTTAAGAAAACGTGAAAGATAAGGCTTTTAAAAGTTATAACGTTTCGATAAAGGCGCGATGTGATATGCTGCATCATTTACCGACCCAACTCCGAAACACTTTTTCTGAAATCAATTTTTTAATGTAACAACGAACGATTCATTTCATTGACGTTGGTTGTATGCCTCCGCATTATAACTTCCTTAACGCTGTAATATTATTAAAATCAACAAAATATTAAAGTGCATTTACTTAGGCATTTATTCCACGGACTATTATATTACTGAGCTAGAAATGCTTCCTATCAGGGACTCCTTTAGGAATTACTCTGAACAGGCTATGAGGGCGGCCGTTGAATAAATACAACAATAAATGGCTACCTATTAAAAGGACTAAAAATGAATATGTAATATTTTTATATGAAGGCGAATGTTTTTCCTGGGAAAGTTCTTCATCTTGTTGAAACTAAAGCAACTATATTGTGTATGCAAAAGCATGGGCGATTGTGGAAATGGCCAGAGACTCCTGATGTGCTAGATTACGAATGGGAAAATGTAGTTTCTCACATTAATGAGCCTACCAGATGAAGCAAAACTCGAAACATTTACTCTATTCCTGAATTAGATTTTATATGGAATAACTTCTTTTCTTTTGTATTTATCCTTTTACTTGGAATTTGTCATAATTGTTGCAAATAAACGATATCAAAGCAATCACCTTTAGTGTTTTTGGTTTCACTATAAGTAGTCAACTGCTAACTAACATACGGTCAATTACCAGTTTTCTCGATTTCAAGAACGGCCAGCTTTTGATGCAATTATTGAATTTTCAAAAATGTCTATAAAATTTGGATAATATAGGTATTTCAATAAAGTTAGCTTTGTTACATAATATAAACAGTTCAAACAGTATTTTCACGCATAGAGTCTCCCTATTTAATAAAGGAGCAAGTGTTGACTATTATTTGCGCAGAAAATTTTTCTTAGCTGGTCGGCTACTGGTGCTTTTACCTTATGTGCGCGTTGGGAGAAATTTAGACCAAAATTGTAAAAAAAACCTTATTCAAGAATGGAATGATCGAGATAATTCAAAATACAGGAGGTTCGGCTCATGATTAATGTTAAAAAATATTCAATAATTACGCTTAATTATATAAATCTTTTTTACTTTCAATATTAGTGTTTTATAATTTTGTCCACCAGAGTATGTATATTATAAAAAGGAAGTGCTGCTTAAGTTAGTAGTCTTAAGACAAAATACTCATTTTTTTCATGCTTTCATGATAATCGTATAATACAGGTAGTTCTCACTTTACGATTCGTTCAGATTGTTACTTTTATTTCATACTGTGCTCGTGCCGCTTTTAAATATGTTTAAAACGAAATAGATTTAAAGCCGCATATCTGACTTACCTGTATTATGCATGGTATGTACAAATCCGGGAAGTATATCGTATGACTATCTTTTGTAGCGTTTTCTAAAATGAGTTTGTAAATGGAATCGATAACATTATCCTTGAAACCATTTTCCTGTAACTGAGACTTGGACATCCTCAAGAGACAAATGAAGGGCACTGGTTTCATTGATACAGCCTTGTGTTTCTTATTAAAATCATAGGAATTCAATATCTGAGAAAATAAACACCATTTTATCATTTTCAAGACAAACATAGTACTTTAAATACTTCGAGCAGAGCCCAAAAGTATGGAAACGTGAAAATTATCTCCTAAATTCATCACACAAGAAGATGATAATCCAAATTCGTTAATCATTGAAATTTCTTCGTTTTACGCGCGTTTTATTGTATCTAATTTTATTATTAATGTGTACCGAATTATTTTCCCTTAAATTGTAGTTTGTTAATTATCCAATAATATTTCAAAACATCTTTTTAATTTTTAGGGCGTATAAATTAAGGTAACATACCTCTAATAAGAATGGCAGTACAGGTATAAACGTTCCAGTTTCCCTCGAAATATCTATTAACGTTTGCAAACAGTGGAATCTTAGAGGATAATACTGTGGCGTCGGGATCACTTTTATTGTCCCAAGAATAATCTGTAAAGGGACAGCACGTGTCAAGTAAACGTAAATGCCTAACACTTATAACTTAACAAATACATCGTAACGTTAAAAAAATTCACATACTTGTACAAGGGGATATAAAAGTGAACGTAACATGGAATCACTTCTCGATAAGTTTATCAATTCTGACCAAAAGCGTAACGAATTTATGTACTGCCAATTGTAGACCGCTTGGAAATGTTCCTAAAAAAATTGGAGCAAACATTAACGTGCTTAAATTGGATGGGCAGAAGAAGAGAAATATTCTATTTGCTTTAACTCGTATTATTACCTTTTTCTTTAGAGTCATAGCGTTCCTCAAATGAATAGCCAACTGCCTAATATACAGGAACGCGTGATTATAAGCTAAACTATGATCGAGAAGATATATTTCAGCCAAAGAGTGTCTCATGAAGTTTATCCCAGGCAACGTTGTGGCGGAGACGAATTTCGAGTTTTCAACATATTTTACGTACATCGACTGCGATTAGTTAAAATTAAAACAATTCGTCATAAAACAATTACATTGCTACATTTTAATTATACACTTAACAGATGTCAATACTCCGTCCATACCTTGAATAACATTTCTAAGACCGATTCACGATTACTGGTAGCGATACGCAATATGCTTAGAAAAGAAACAACTCGTACAGTTTCTTCCCCACTCGACCAGAATTTTAATAAAGTTTTTAACAATGGCTTGGTCAACGATGAAAACGATTGAGTGTAAGGTAACATTTGATGCAAATGTTTCAGTAGCACTGTGAGAATATTTGACGACGTTACATTTTGAAAAATCTAAAAGAAAATAAGGAAAACGTACTACCATTTCGATTAATAACATTCAACATTGAATTAATAGTATTATTTTTTTACCTTAATTAAATCCGTGAGGTACGATTTTAAAAAGCCCTTTACTTTTCCGAACCTTTTAGCCTTGTGGGCTTGAAAGTGAGTTTCCGAACCCAGTTTTAGGTATCGTCTGAATGCATCGGGTAAATAGAATATACACAATTGAACGACACCATTGAATACTGGAAAATATTTCAATTATGAAGTAAGGACCGTTTTGCGATTTTCAAGCTCGAGAAAAGTGTGGGAAGAACCTACCTACACCACCCTCGACTTTATACGGTAAGGAATCTGCATCTGCAGATTGAGCTACTGTTTGCAGCGCAGCATGGAAAGCTTCAACGGCGCATTTGATGGTCTTCAATGATCTGCAAGATTGTAGATAGACGAATAACAGTTGGTGTTTCGTATATAAATTCATGTATATTTGTCTTTTCGTAATGTCTTATACGTTAAATCTTCTGCATGTTGTAATTTTTTAATTTGTTCACTGTTAAGATTTAGTTCCTAATAACACGTAATAGAATAATACTTGTCTTGCTGAATTTCTTCTTGCCATTTTCTTAACAATTGCAGCGTAACTTTTCTTTTATCCTGAACGGCGTTATTGTCATCCACTTCGTAATCGCTCTCGTCACTGGCAACCTAAAATTGTTTGAACAAATTGTTTAAAACATGCGTTTCTTCTTTTTTTCTTAATTATTTTACATAGGCCCTTACTGTCTTCTCTCTTCTGTAATAATATCTTATACTCTCACCTCCAAATTATCATCTGGTACATGTCTAGTATCGAGTTCGTTCAGTGAAGATTTATCCTCGTTATCATCAACATCATTATCATCGTCTGATATATTGAATTCTAAAAGGTTCTTGTCGTTCTCTTGTAAATACGAGTAGAATTCAGGATCTGTTTTTCTTAATTTCATTAAAGATTTTTTATGTTGCACTGCATCCATTTCACTATCACTGCTCCCTGCATCATTATCTTCATTGGCATCGCGTCCTATTGCATGATGATAGATCGCTGTTATTTTCTCTTAATGAAATTGCCAGGGACGGGCATCATTCCGAAACTGTCGGGAATGCAGTGCTTGAGAGATCGGTTGGGGTTAGGTCGGAAAGAGATCGGGTCGGGTTAGCTCCCAAAGAGAAGAAATCGGGTCGTGTTAACTCGTGAAGAGATAGGGTTATCGCGTCGGGTTAGGTCGGGAAAAGAAACGATCGGGCCGGTTTCGTCGGGAAGAGATCGGGCCGGGTTCGGAAAGGAAGAGTTCGGATCGGGTTAGGTCGGGAACAGATCCGGTCGGGTTAGCTCGGGAAGAGATCAGGAAGAGAAGCGATCGGGCCGGTTTGGTCGGGAAGAGATCGGGCCGGGTTAGGTCAGGAAAAGATCAGAACGGATAAGGAAGAAATCGCTTCGGCTTGCGCGTTTTCCCATAAGTATCTTTATAATCGAAAATACTGGAATTCCCGAGAATTTGAAGCTGAACGATGTTTCGAGCTAGTTTTGTCTAACAAGAGCTTAAACTGTTTCGGATGTTATTTTTACGGCTACTTCGAATCCCATAGTATAAAGCAATAACAGAATAATCATTGCACCAATGGTATAGTGATATAGTATGTTATTTCAAATTGGTACGTAAAAAAGTTCATTTTGACTACACTTTCTGATAAGTGATAATCATTGTTGTTGGATAGCCTTAATAATCATAGATACAACACCCTTAATATTTATATCGTTCTAATCATTTAATATCAAGACAATTCATATAACATGCATCTATGCTAAAAGAGGAGACATTTTCAATGTAATCATATCAAATTTATATGTATACAAGGTATCTTTGGATTAAATGATCAAACTGCACCAGTATCTTCTATGAGTAACAATAAGAAAAAGATGCTATATAAACATAGGTCTGCAAACGCTTTATAAAAAAGTTATAATAAAAGTATGAAAATTAGATGTTCCAATTACATGGCTGTCCAGCATATTGTGCGAGGCCTGTTAGAGAATGGTTGGATGAAAATCTTCATGGAAAACGGATTGGTCGAGGGGGTCGCATTACTTGGACTCCGAGATCGCCAGATATTACACTGCTAGATTTTTATCTGTGAGGAACAGTGAAAGCGATTGTTTATCGTTCACATGTCAATTCAGAGCAAAAACTAATAGAAAGGCTAAATATTGCATTCACTGAACTAAAGAAAGATAAAGATGAAATTCGAAGAGCGATAAATTAAGTTTCCTTAAGATATTAAGCTTGTATTAGAAACGGAGGACAGCACCATGAAAAGAAACATAAACTTCTTTTCAATGTAATAAAGCATTCACAGATCTATGTTCAGATGACACTTTTATCTTATTTTTGCTCATAGAACATACTGGTGTAGTTTGATCATTTAATCCAAGGATACCCTGTATAATTCATAATGAGGATATCAGTATCGAAACAATATTTTTACTAGAATTGGGCACACATACAATAAAATTAGAAGAATAATTTCTTTAATATCATTTATATTCAGGCTGTACAATCTTACCTTGACCGGTATTACTGTCGCTATTCGCATCATCATTGAAATCTTGATTGAAAAAGTCATCTGTAGTAACATCACTTAATTGTTTCTTCTTTTTCATAGTAGATTTTGTTTTCTTCTTCATCGTGGCTTTTGTCTTCTTCACTTTCATTCTACGACTGAAAAAAGAATTCATCAAACAAAAAATGTCAAGAGCAGCTTTAAAGAGAAAATTATCAAGACAATAAATATAACCTAAAACATTCTACTTTGACTTTCCAGAGTTAATACGAAAGAATCGAAACATAATGTACATATACTAAAGTACAAGATAGATAAAAATGTCTTTCGCTTACGTTTCTTGATATTTTCAGTCTCTATTTATTAATATTTACAACTCTCTATCGAAATGTACAATGTTACGAACCACGAATACCCACGTGCACACTAGCGTAAACATTTGATGTCGGTAAACAAGAAATCGTCGTTATTATCTAGTTCAAAGCGAGAATTCCGTAAAGCGCCCCCTGGTTTCCATTTTTGTTCACATTCCTTACCTTTCTCGCTTTACTAATTATTATGAACATAAAACATAAGAGGGACTCAAGTGATATGACATAAGTAGACATAAATATGCAGTTCTTTTATAAGAGTAGTATATAATGAGGGATATGTTCTAATAAGAGCGCATTTAGACCGAAGAAACAAATACTCGCCCCCCCCCCCCCCCCAACACTTAGACAATATTTGTGTCTATACGAGAATACGTTTGAATAAACGAAAGCGATTTTTTTTAAGTGGAGCGCAAATAATTGCGGGTAATGCAATTGCAATTATATTTAAAAACATATAAAAAGAATATACAGGGTGTTCCAGAACTCCTGTAAGAGTCGGGAAGGGCTGATTCCGGAGACGATTCTGAGCAACTTTTCCCTTTGCCAAAACTTTATTCAAAGCTTAGTTTTTGTATTGTTAACGAAAAACACTGACTAGTCTCTCGCGGTTGAGCGGGTTCTACATGCGCCCTGATTGTTCAGTGTTTTTCGTTAACTATTTAAAAATGAAGCCTCAAAGAACATTTTCACAAAGGAAAAAAGTGTTCAGAATCATCTCAACTATCACCCCTTTTCGGCTCTTGAGGTAGTTCTGCGACACCCTGTATAATAAGATAGTCATATCTAAATAATACGTAAGATAAGTTGTTTTACTCAAAGTAATCGCAAACAAATTAATATTGGCATAAGCTTGTTGCGAAATGAAAAGTTATCGTGAATAACATACCCCAATACCCAGTTGGGTGCTAATTGATAGCCAGTTGGCAGTAACAATTGCAAAAGTCGAGTAACGATGGCATAGTCAACACCCGGTGCCAAATTGGTGGCCAAAAGGCAACTAACTGCTCGCAGCATACGTTGCCGGTAACACGGCAGCCAGCAAGCAGCCAGCCGTTGCCAATTTTAGCCATTTAAATCAGAGTTTTCGAGGAGAAGTTCCGAATTTCTCCTTACACGAGTCCCACCATCACGAGCCGCCAGTTCGACACTATGACATAGTATAAGAATAACCAGTAGTGATACTCCCTCTAAATCGTGTCCGAGAAATGCTACAAATTATTGTTCTCAAGATGGCGTCAGTTTCCCTCCATATCATCTATGCTTTCGCCGTGCGCACCCACGCCACGCAGCGTCATTTTGTAGCGTAGCAACAACCAATCAGAATAACGCACTCTACTACACCAACAACATGGCCACCCATCACGTGACCTCGGATACAAACATCAAAGAGACCGACACGGAGTGTCGCTACTGGTTATTTCTATACTGTGCCTCTGATTTAAATCGCTCAATCTCTGAGCCCTTATTCATTAAAAAAACTCAACTCGGACATACTCAGGCATTCGATATCACATATCCTTATAAGCAAAACAAAATCAATATTGGCACACCAGTTCGATACCCCTGATTTAAATGGCTGAATTGTCCAAAGGCTGGTCGTTTTTGGGCTACTGCGTTGGCGTCAACCTACGCTGTGAACAGTTGGCTGCCATCTGGCTTCGAAATTTGCGTTGGATGTTGAATATGCAAGTGTTGCTTGACCTTGACCGCTACAACATCTTATCCGAACAGACTTGGCGATCAGGGATAGCTTTCTTTTCAGAAAAAGAAATACGTTGTTTTTTCTATGGTGTAGTTGAAATGAATCAAATTATTGTACTATTGTATATTTTCATATCCTGAGTGAATGCAACGTTTTCGGACTATGTTTTGAAAATTTCGAGTACCAGTATAATAATGTGATCATTCATTGGAACGTCATATACTAATCTATGAAGTCTTTAATTATGGATGACAATTCTTATATTAATAACAATAACCCTATTATGCGCCATTCTGCTATAAAGATAAACTGTAATTCTGTGCGCTCCTAGTGGACCACATTAGAAGGGTCATGCTCCCGATTACTTTGACCCACCATGTGATATACTACTGATATCCATATGTATGTATATTTTGTACATTTATGTGCGAGACCCAATTTGCTATCAATAATAAGACAAATAATTAAAACAAAATATATGTATACAAGGAGTACCGTGCATAAACATATATTTATAAACGGAACAATTTGATTTCGATTACATAAAACGTATACGGATACGCAGAGTTCGTGGTCGACTTTATAACATTATTTTATATGCTGTACGCATAACATTATTTTATCGTATATTGTTTACAAAAAATAAATCATTACTCTTATATCGTATACGTATAACTATCACAGACGAGGTGCACATTGGTAATAGGTTTTGCTATTAATCGCTAGTAATTGTTTCTTCTTTTTCATAGTAGATTTTTTAGGGGACCATACTAAAAAGCGTTATTATTCACAAGTAATTTACACTACACTAAAACAACAATAATTACTTAAGGGTTCACAATAACTTTTTGTACTTTAATCGCTTATTTGCCAAAAATATAAAATATTATTTCGAGAAATATAATTTACTCAGTAAAAGTTGTTTAAGTGCAGAAGTTTGATTTTGGACAATTGTACAGAACTCCAATTTTTTCATGTCAACATATTGTTTACGGTGGAATCCAGTCATTATACATTTTTAATAATTAACGTTAAAGTAGTAATTTATATTATTATACCAGTGATTATACAGAGTGCCCAAGAACTCCCGTAAGAGCCGGGAAGGGATATTTCCTGATAATTCCTGAGATGATTCTGAGCAACTTTTCCCTTTGCCAAAACTTTGTTTAAAGCTTCGTTTTTTAATTGCTAACGAAAAACGCTAACCTATCTGAGCACGCGTAGAGCCTTCGCTCGACCGCGAGATTGTCAAGACGGCGGTCGGGCGGTCCCGATCCCCTCACGGCTGAACGCGCGCTTTCTGCGCTCTCGGATCGGTCAGTGTTTTTCGTTAACAATTAAAAAACGAAGTTTTAAACAAAGTTTTGGCAATGGAAGAAATTGCTCAGAATCACCTCAGGAATTATCCCTTCCCGGCTCTTACAGGTGTCCTCGGACACCCTGTATAATCACGGATTACGTTATCAATCGGCCATTGTTGTCGTCTAAACAGTTGGTCCCAAAACAATCTACAAACACCTTTTTTATTCTTTATTTAATGTTATGAACCGGTTATTCTTATCAACAATTGCAAGTCCTAAAGCGGTCGTAGTAAACCTACTCCACTGTATACATATGTATAATGTATTTAATTGGTGTGTAATCTGTTGAGGACAATTCTGGAGCAGTCATATACACCTTTTAACAATAGTTTCGGTACATAAGTCTTTGCTGCTATAATAATTATTTCAAGCTTAAACAATAATTTTAATTCTCTTGTTTCATATTATTATTACTTAACATACCATTACAAGGAGAACAATAAGCGATCAATAATAATAACGGACAATTAAAAGTAATCGTAAATACAAAACACAGTTTTTCTAAAATCTTCTATTTCCTTATGATATCAGCGTGAGTTCGGAATGCCGTTTTTATGTTTGGTCTATGCACCTGTTGTGAACTGTGAAGTAATGCCGAAATATAAAATTAAGGATTTCACATTGCTGGTATATGATTTGTACAAAAATTCTTTTTGCGATACTGGAAAACAAGGATTTTGATCAAGTCGCCGAATTTGACCAAATGGTCGATAACTTATAAGAAAGTATGGGGTTGCAATAATAAATAAATAAATAAACAAATAAATGAATTAATTAATTAATAAATAAAACTGCCGTTGAATATTCATAAAATAAAATCGAAGGTAATCGCCTAATGCGCGTATCATAGTATTTTGAACTTCTTACGTGATTTCTTCCTTTCTTTACAACGGCTATTTTCCATAAATCAAGATGTACATGCATCGCTACGTACAACTGAACACGTGTGTAATGTATCATTGTTAAAGATCCAAGTGAAACAACAGAAATACAGCGCACTTTGCAAAGTGGGGAAATTGATCAAAGGGTTGAATAGGGCTTAAAAAACCCAAAAACAATTCGGCACATACTAATAGTGTGATTTGTCGGTTTATCCGCTGTTGTGCGAATAACTAATGCGCGTTATGAAACACCCTGTCTGTCGTCAGTGCAGTGTCTGACATACCGAAGGTTTGCATACAGTGGTGTATCACATAGTTTCCCACTCTTGCGAGATCCTACGAACTTTATAATTGCATGCATGGTTTCGTAAAACGTGTTCCATTGTGGAACAGTGTTATAAAACTTCTATATGATGTTATTGTTTGTAATTTAATAATATTCGATACACGAGAGAAGGAAGAAAATTTATAAGATAATAATTGTCTCTTTTCAGTAGTATTTTAATGTGTATGCTACATTATATTAACTAAAGAGTAAATTTATTTACTTACTTCTCTTCTAAATATAGTTTCCAAAGAATTTCAGACACAAATAAAATTTTAGCCGAATTTATCTGTTGCCAATCAATTCTTGGCATGCGCTACTTAATTGCTCAAAGAAATTTCCGTGGGAAGCGTAGGAGGAAAATTAAGCACGCCTGCATCGTTGAAGAACATCTGATTGAATTAATGAAACGTGTTACTGTTCCGTAATGTGTAAAGTATGTGTATACAAAAGTATAAAATAGTAACGTCAACGAAGTAAAATGATTCTTCAAATTCGAATGGTGTCGATCTCTTGATAAGGATCGATCCCTTTAACGCAGCAATGGGTATATAAATAAATTTCGCCAAACACCAGAGTTAATGATAGCGATCGATGTACATTCTCCGATAAATTATTTCTTAAAATTAAGTATGATACATAATCGAATACCGTTCCTTATCCTAAATAAATGAAGATACGTTTGGAGCGGTACAATTAAATAATAAAAAAAAAATGTTATCGCATCTCATGATTATCGCGCCTTTACCACATACGGCCGTGAAAGAAGCATCGCGCGCGCATACTCACGTGTCCTCGGTTAGCTCGAACTTACGTATATAAACGATGCGTGCACGCAGTTCGATGACTAAAACAGACTCGGATGGTATTAACAATCTTCAGTGTGTTTACTTTGCCTCGTGATTCAGTAGGAGCTACCGGAAAATTCATGGTGTAGAACGCATCGTCGGCGAACAAAAATGAACGTCTCCTACGTCGATTTACTCGACCAGGTGAAGCATGCAGGGAAACTTTGGTATCTCGTGAACCCCTATGAAACAACCTTCGAGTTCCCGCACCAAGTTCCGGATTATCAGCAGCAGGTAAACCGATTACATTTTTGAGCGCTACTTTATTCAATTATCGTACAGTTACGCTATTTTTTTTTGTTCTTACATCAATAATCATTTGATACGTTTCGTCCAAAAAGCACTATCCGCTTTTAGCTTTATTTAATAGATGATTAGCAGGGCCGTGTTTAAAACTTTTTGGGCCCTGGACATACAAATCGAGGCCCTTCTCATATAAATAACAATGAGTAGGACAACCCATTGATAAAAGACGTTACCCAAATATGACAATGGCGTTGCAATAAAAGTATAATTATTGTAATGTATTTGTCAACTTTTATAAATTAAAGCCAGCATTAGACGCTTTAGTAATTTATTACAATTATGATACAACTTCTAATATTGCGAAGTTTTTAGGCGCGCGCGTAAAATTCATAAGAGAATGTTATATTCAGACCGCCCATTTGCTAAATTAACTCGTCTAAATAAATGTAAATATAAAAAATTAAGCATCAATTAAGTGGTTTAACAATGAAATTAAAGAAGGAAATCAAGAAGTGGAATTAATTGCTTTGACCTGTGAACGGATCACTCACAACTTAACAGTATGTGCGTATTTTATTCGCAAAACTTATGAATAATGTTTTAATTTCCTTTTAGGGTGGGCTATCATAGTTCCGATAGTTCACTATGTTTGCAAAATAAAAATATAAGCAGTATTCATCAGAAAGATATAAACCAAAATTTATCAACACTCATCTTTTCATCGCGTTAATGTTATTTAAAAAAACACCTCGTTTTTTTCATTCTTTTCCTTCACATGCAGTAATTTGTACAGGGTGTCTCATTACATCATGTAAATATTTTAAAGGATGATTGTTGAGACGATTCCGAACAACTTTTTCCTTTGCCAAAATGGTGGTTAAAGCTTCGTTTTTAAATTATTAATGGAAAAAACTGACCAATCAGGGCGTAAAAAATTTAAAAACGAAGCCTCAACCAACATTTTTCCAAAGGGAAAAGTTGTTCAGAATTGCCTCAGCAGCCGCTCCTTAAAACATTTGCATGAAGTAACGAAAAACCATGTCTATTATCATTTATGTTAGTAAAATGCAAACTGCCTACTACTTGCAACACAGTGCAGCGTAAGCATTAAATAATTGCATCAGTTAAGATAAAATAAACGTGTGCGCAGGTATGGCTACCGTTTTTCATCCTTATCGTATTGGAGCAACTAATACTGATATCCAAAAAAAAGAGGTTTCGTCTGAACGATCAAGTGACGTCTCTATCGCACTGGTTGTTGTTTGAAACTGGCCGGTAAGCATAGGTAACGTTTTATTATACAGCTCTTTATTATTAATATTATTCTCTGTCCGAATCTTATTCGTAATTATATCGTTCGCCGTATTTAAGTGGAGAAAGTATTTTTAGCATATCATGATAGTCTGTTACACTTCAATTTTATCAGTTTAAAAATTATATCGCAGATGTATTTGAAAAATGAATTTAAATAAAATCAATTTATTTGCTTTTTCTTCGAGTCCATTTAATTCCAATTAAGCAATGAATTAGTATAAACATTTATTTCAATTTAGGTCGATTAAACAACTTTTATAGGAAAAGCAGATAATTATATTTTTTTTTGCCAGTCTGCTTTTCCTAAAAAACATTTTTTTTTCGTGCGCCGCCTTTAGAATACATGTGCGATATACTACACTTTTTTCATGTCGAAAATTCATCAAAATAATCAAGCCACATGTAATACACTTTGACTTAAATTCCGATCTCATACTGGTATTCGTTGCGATATATTTTTTTAGTAAAACGCAGCCGGGGATACTTTTAATTTGCTAATTAAAAAGTGTGGGGATTATACATATAGCACGGAGTCTACTTTCATTAAAGCAAAGATACTAACATAAGTTATTATCGAGATTAAGAGAGAGATTAAATGTTGTTTACAATTGTTTGATTCGATTCTATTATTATTCACACATTCATTAAGATATTTACAATGTGCGTAGTAATATCCCCGCGATGCACACTGGGAAAAACTGCCTCTTTCTGCTTCAAAATAAAATAACTCTTGATAGAAATAAGATAGAGGAATGATCCTTTTTCAAGATTCCAGGCAAGACTTGTAGAATACAGGAAAGTATAGAGAAAGTATTATAAACAAGTTTTAACATTGAAAATAGCATGGTCAGGAAATCACGATAATCGACATTTTTTTCAATCGCATTTTTCTTATAACTTTTAAATGCTAAAAAATTATCCGACTACATTAAGATCCAGCGTGTCAAAATCTGTAGGGTGTTTCGCTACCTCATGCAAATGTTCAGGAGCGACTGCTGTGGCAATTTTGACCAACTTTTTCCTTTACCAAAATGGTGGTGAAAGCTTCGTTACTAAATTATTAACGAAAAACACTGACCAATGAAAGTGCGCGAAGAGATCGCGTTTAGCCGAGGGATGATCGTGATACGCTCAAACGTGGGCTTGAATGCCCTCTCGGCTGAGCGCGCACTCTGATTGGTCAGTGTGTTTCGTTAATCATTCGAAAGCGAAGCCTTAACTACCATTTTGGCAAAGAAAAAAGTTGCTTAGAA
Organism: Holcopasites calliopsidis; assembly: GCA_023838395.1. Classification (NCBI taxonomy): domain Eukaryota; kingdom Metazoa; phylum Arthropoda; class Insecta; order Hymenoptera; family Apidae; genus Holcopasites; species Holcopasites calliopsidis. The sequence goes on from JALHAQ010000052.1 coordinate 586,827, forward strand.
TCGCCTTAGCAATGATCCTTTAAAATATTTACATGAGGTAGCGAAAACCAACATTTTCTTCGCGAGTGGCAAATTAAATAACTTTTCAATGTTAAAGTATTATAAACAGTTTTGACATTAAAAATAGCACGATCAAAGAACTATGATAATAGACTCTTTTAATCGCATTTTTTTATAGTTTTGAAGGGCTATAAAAATTCTCCGACTTTATTTGAATTCAGCAGGTCAAAATCTATAGGAAATGATGTGTCACAAGTCATAGAAAAAATCCAATCGCACATTATAACGGGAAAACAACAATTTTCTATGCGAGTGGCAACTTTGACAAAAATTTTCAAATGTCAACACTTGTTCACAATGCTTTCCCTATACATTTTCCTTACACCGCAAATCTTAGTTAAAATTTACCAAAAAAAATGACCTCTCTATCGTACTTCCATCAAGAGTTATTTGATTTTGAAACAGGAATCAGCAGCTTTTCCTGCTGTACGACGCAATATTATAAACTCAAATAGAATGCATGCATTTAGTTTTTATACAAACGGTGATGCTTGTTTGTGATAATATTGCGAACATCAAATTTTTTCATTCCTTATTTTTCTAAAAGAATGAAATGCTTAATGGTAAATGCGATACCATTTACACCTTGTCGAGATGCCAAAATCTATTTCTGCGTAGCCGAACATAATGCGTATTTTTAGCTCCCCTTTCACGCATTTCTTCTACCGGATCCCAAAAAGCACTATAAAAACATTTCAAGCTGGACGTTTCATGTTTCTCTTATCAGTCATATTAATAGATCGTGTCTATTTCGTAAAATTATATGTGTTTAATTAGGGGTCAGTCGTAATTATTTTACTCTGTACCCTGTTAGCCAGATAGAACCGGGTTGTGTGCCAATCGACAGCCAACAGTTGTAATATAGACTAAGCATCAATTCGCTCGCAACATATTTTAACAGACCCCGCTATGTTTTTGTTGTTAATTTATTAACATTATCGAATACATCAAATACTGTATCGAATTTGTAGCATTCGTCAACAAAACTTTGTAGCAAGCTTTGGTAAAAACTTGTCTGAACAGCTTGGCTAACAGAGTAATTGTTTCGTTTAGGTTAGATTAGGTTTTTGTGTAATTGTTTCTTTTATCGCGTTTCTCGAATTTGCATGATTTATAAATTGTAAAGTTTCTTTTACGTAACATGGGATGGTATTTATTTAATACGACCCGGTTAACACTTGGCGGAGCTTTTATCTTGAAAATGCGTCAAGCTATCATACGGAAAAGTGTGAAAAGAAAACAGAAGGGAGATTTTTAGATTATTTTTAGAAAATCGGATTGATTTTGTTTATACAGTAAAAGCATTCAGAATTTGTTATGATTTATTGGTGATTTTATTAAAATTTATCAAGTATACCAAGATTATAATGAAGTTTTGTAAAACAGTTAAACAATGATTAAAATTATAAAATGCCTGTGATATTCAATTAAAGCTACTTCGTTTAACAGTGTATTTCACAGGGTTAACTATTAACTATTATACAATTCACAGCCATTTTATATATTAACCCATTTAGAACTGAAACTAAATTTGTTATCATATTATACGTTTTTGCTTTTCGGTGTAATTGAGAAGGCTTGAAATCATCCAAAAATCATCCAAAAAATACGAAAAAAAGGAAACTCCATATAAGGGTTGTTCGCTTATGCATATTACAAAATTCACAAAGCTAACTTGTATTTCTAACGCTTTTTATACGATACGGTAGGTCTAAATGGGTTAATTTATAAGTGAAATAGTTTAACTTTAATCTCTTTAACAAAACGTTTCAGTATTATCTCCCGTGGTGCCGAATATTATGCGTACATCTTAATTTACGAGAATTGTCGCTGCTGGAATGCGCCCTGGAACTCAGTATGGACTTGGTGCGCCACTGCCGTTGGGGTGGATTTCTGTTACTACTGGGTTCACCGCAGTAACCATGGTTAAATTCCTATCCAGCCACGTGTGTGATCGTTGCCCCTCTAACTTGACGAATTTATAGTATTTCTCGCCCATTTGCAGAGGTACACTTTTTATGGGCTCACCATCAAGTGCATCACAGCAGCGAGGAGTTCAATCTCGCGGTCGGGCTGCGGCAATCGATCTTGCAACACTGGTGTAACTTCGTGAGTATTGCTCGTGTTACAAGCGATCCTGCGGGTTATTGCACACCGCAAATGGAAACGGGTTTAATCGAACGCCTTGCACATCCGCGACTGCGATCACTCAATTAACAAGTAACCAACGCTGAAAACAGTATCTTTAATGTCGTTTCTAAACAAAATAATGATAAAGGGTATTTGCAAAATATTGCAAATGCAAAATGTAATTTGCAATTTTCCAAATACCCTTTATCATTATTTTGTTTATGGCCATCACATTTTGTTTATGACCACCACAGGCGAATTTTATAGCTTGTGATTGGCATAGATCTGTGAAAGACATTCCCGGGAAATTTACCTTGACCTTAAAAACATTTTTTTTCATTTTACCGTATTCCACTCAAAACCAAAATAATAAGTACCAAAGAGCCATGAGTCGCAACTCAACGGTTTTCTTCCAAAATTGACCTTGACTTTAAAAACTAAGGTCAACTTCTTTACTTTATCGTATTCTACTCGTGATGAGGATAAAAAGTGTGAAGGGAACTATGAGTTACAACTGATACGTTTTCTTGCCACATTGATCTCGGCTATAAAAATTAAGGTCGAGGTTTTTAAAAATTTATCTTAGTTTTCCCACCATGGGGATAAATAGTGTCAAAGAAACCATGGGTCGCAACTCAACCGTTCTCTAGAAAAGTATCGACCTTCATTTTTCAAGGTCAAGGTCAGTTTTGCGCTGACTTTTAACGGTTCTCCGCCAATTCAAAGGTGCAGAATACGCCTCTGATAATCGGGAAAAAACATTTTTATTCACCCTATACGTCACACGTAATTACTTGCAATACAAGATGTGCGATTATGCATATCGTGTTAAGAAAGTCACGAACGTGATATTATTTTCAAAAAATTCCGAAGACAATAAATATTTAATGATTTCAATATCGTATATTGATACACGATCTGTTTGCAGATTTTCTATTTACCTCTCGCACTATTTATACCCCCGTCGCATTTCATCGCGCATAATCAGTTCAATTTAATTTATCAATTATGGATTCACACGACTGTCATCGATAATCTTGGCCCCTTGGAATTGGTATTCAATACACCGAAGCATCATCGTGTGCATCATGGTAAGAGCAATTATAGATTATATTACCATCTTACGATACCATACAGGTGCCCCCCATATAACGTGACATTCCTGCAAGATGATTCTAGAATTCTGGAAATTTCCGTACAAAAGGGTAGTCAAGAAATATAGTTTTCATAGCGGTCGTAAAGTACTAAATATACGACTTTAAATAAATAAATAAGTACCAAATAATAACAATATTAAAAAATTTTGTATCGAATAATATGGAATTGCATAACGCTGCAATAATTTTTCGGCCCAACTAGCCTGTTTTACGGTGGCTGTCTGTAATGTACTGTACGAACACTAATTAAGGTTATCCTTACATTTTTTAATAGGCTGCAATCTGTATTGTCTGGACAAAAATTACGGTGGCGTTCTCATTATATGGGATAAACTATTTGGAACGTTCACGGAAGAAAAAGAGAGGGAGGAAATAATTTATGGTTTAGTTGTTAGCCCACAGACGTTTAATCCCCTGTATTTACAGGTGAGAAACTGTGCTTCAAACAAATATGCGTATAACTGTTCTTCTTCACTAGACCATACGTGAATCTCCATTGATCGTGAAACGCATGATCACTCTGTTACGTAAAACGGATAATTCGTTATGTAAATGTGTATACAAGTGACACGATTTTAAAGATAATGATCCAAGTTCTAATGAATGTTTAGTGCAACTTCTTGTACTATTACAGACACATTTACTGATAATGATATAGGAATTACAAAGCAGTTTTACGCAGCGTATTAAAATCATAGCTTTAATACACTTGAATTATCCGTTTCGCATGTCATCGTTAAAGGGGTAAAATTGTAAAATTCATTGACGTCACTTTCACTTCACCACTTTCCTTCTTCCCCCATGTCACTAATATGATTTTAACAAGAATTTAACAAGAGCATTATTACGTATATTCCAATATTTTATTTCGTGAGTATTGAATTTTCAGTTATAAAAGAAAATACAAAAAGCTTTGTAACTCCTACAAATGAAAATATTTGGTAATAAGCTTTACCTCTAGAACGATGATTTTATAATCTATTCGCGCATTCAATTTATTGATCCAATAATTATTTTTGAATTGTTGTAGACCTTTTACATGGCACAATTAATTCAAAAGAGTTTAATGATGTCAACGTGGACGGACAAGTTTGCTGTTGCCTGGAAGGGTCCCAGTTGGTCTCCAGGCTTACCGCGCTTAGGCCTCGACGAATTCAAAATTAATGTAAGCCTTACATCTAATATACAATTTCGTTTCTAGCAATATTACCAGGATACTAAATAAAATGATAGGTTATGCAATATGATTTCAATGGAGATTAAAATTACTTGAATAAAAAAAGGAATAATAGCTTATTGCTCATATCATTGAACATATGTACTTGGTATTTTACATTGAGTGCGGATATGATATAATACATAATAGCTTGAGCCTGTAAGATAGGGTAAACCGGTTTGATTTTACGAAGGGTCTTACCTATATTGCATGCTCGCTGAATCTCATAATCAGAAAATGAATATGCTTATTAGGTATTACATTTAGGATGGTAATAATGATAATAATATTGTGACGTTAATTTTTGCAGGTCACGTCCAGGATAATGTACGAAAACTATATACCTGCGTGGCAAAATTTGTACGTAACTGTTCATTTTTCTATCACTCTTTACAATCAAGTGGAATTATTCGATGAAATACAGGTAAAGATCATAATAACTGAATTATTTAACCGAATTTTGATTTTCCTAGTTGCAAATATTCAATTGAATAGAATTGCATGTACAGGGTGTAAAGAAATTATATGTAAAGACCACCACTGCGTGATTCTACACCTTCGGATCGGTGGACATTTGTGAAAAAAGCCCGTGAAAAATTGTTCTTGACCTTGAAAATTAAGACCAACATTTTTTTACACCCTGTATGGGGTGTTCAGAAATTATATGCAAGGACCACCACAGCGTGATTCTACACCTTCGGATCGGTAGGCTTTTGTGAAAATTAAGGCCATTTCTTTTGTCCTATCGGATTCTACTCATCATGAAGGTAAAACGTGTCAAAGGAACCATGGATCGCAACTCAACTGTTTCCTAGAAAAATAATGTTAAAGGTACCATCAGTTAGTACGGGTTAGAGCGAGAGAGTCGAGAGCATCGACGATCGACGCGATGCACTGGTCGACCTAGCGTCGCAAAAGAAGCGCAAGACTATCTCCCTCAATCTTTCTCTTTCTCGTTCTAACCCGAGCTATCTAACGGTACTTTTAACATCATTTTTCAAGAAAACGGTTGAGTTGCGACTCATGGTTCCTTTGACACTTTTTACTTCCGTGACGAGTAAAATCCGATAGAGCAAAAAAAAAAAATGTTGACCTCAATTTTCAACTGTTCATCTCTGGTGGTATTTACATACATTTCTTTACGCCCTGTACATTCAATTGCAATCTTTTCTAGCAGACGTTTTTTACGTGTATACAAGGTGAATCACCTATGAACTTCCACCTAAATAATTTGGATAGTTCTTGAGCTACAAAACTGTTTGGTTCCTAGGGGACAATTATTTAGCGAACAAAAATTTTTTAAAAGCGGGAGAACTTCAGAGATCTCGGAAGCACCGCGATTTTTTTTAGTGGAACCACGTATTTGTAAACACCTATGTTTGTGATCCTTCTTAACACGATTACAACGATTACAATTATTCAGGATCACTGATGGAAAAAGATGACCATGGATGTGAAAAAGTATGCCATATGAACACCACGGCACAGTATAAGAGTAACCAGTAGCGGCACTCGGTGTTGGTCCCTTTGATGTTGCTATCTGAGGTCATGTGACAAACGGCCATGTTGTTGGTATAGTAGCGCGAAATGTTCTGATTGGTTGTTGCTACGCTACAAAATAACACTGCGTGACGTGAGTACGCACGAGGAAAACATATTATTTGTACGATCCGAGATGCCGAGCCTCCACACACTGAACAACACAGGAGAAAGGGGGTAGGCCATTTGCACGCAGCAATCGTAGCAGTCACAAACATATGCGTAATGCCATATAATAGATTTCATCTCATTCTATCTCAGTTTTTCCGCTTCACTGCTACATCACGCGGCAGTCTTAGGAGGTGACAGACCCAACCAATAATGACAGAGCGCGTTACTGCAAGTGGGGCCCGTAATATGATTGGACGGCATCTCGTTTGGTACAAATAATAGATGCTATAGAGGGAAACTAACGCCATCTTGCCAGTAGTAATATGGAGCATGCGTTGTAGCATGTCTTGTACACGATTTTGAGGGAGTGTCGCTTCTGATTATTCCTATACTGTGACCACTGGTCCAGACTCCGGCACTGTTGGGGGGGGGGGGGGGGGGGGGGGGGGGGGCACTGGTAACTCGAGGACTTCATGTGGCACACATTTCCACACCCATAGCCCTCATTGTCCATCAGTGATGCCAAACAATTGTAGTCGTTGGAATTGTCTTGAAATGGGGTACAGTCGTAGATATTTAAAAATACGTAGGCCGATAAAAAAAAATTGAAGTGCTTCATAAATTTCCAAAGTCTTTTCACCTTTAAAAAATTTTCGTTCACCATGTAACTGTCCCCTAAGAATCGAACAACTTTTGTTTCAAACATTTTTTCATATCTCCTATACTTTACGAATTATGCAGGTGACAACTCTTTGGTGACTCACCCTAGAACCAAAACTATAATATAATGTTCTTTAATATTTCGTGGAATTGATTAATTTTCCTTTTATAGAATTCGATGACGATGCACTCCGGATTTGCACTTGTTAATAACTTATTGGCTCTTACGGCATTCGGTTTATTGTTCGACAAATCGCCATACACCGGCATTGTAGAATTCATTCGATGCTTTATTTATTTAAGTTTATCGTCCGTATATGATTCAACAAATGTATCCATGTATTATGCATATATTACTTCGTGCTGTGTTTGGATTTTATATTTCTTTTGTAAAGCGAAATCGTGTTTTACTTGCATAAGAAAGAAACAATAAAACTCAAATTTGCAATTTTGTACTGCATGATAAAAATACTTGTTTGAATATTGTTACATATTGTTATATTATTTCATTTGATCTACGTGATAAATAATTTTATTTAATGTTATTCTTATACACTTTGTATGAATAATAAATATTATATGGTATGCGAATTAATTTATTTATTAATGCACCCAGTTTGATATCACATTTCTGTTTACTCTTTTTTAATTAATGGTCCACTTGCAAGCTTTGATGCACGGTGTTTGAAAAGATATTTGCAACTAACAGAAGAGCTATCAAACATTCATGGCGTCTACCCCTTTGGTCCTTAAATTTAAAAATACACCTATTATGATTTTCTAATTAACATTTATTAAGCATTTCTTGCCCGATTTATTAAACTACTGAGCCCAACCCTCTGTACTTAAGTGCTTTTAGTTTGAATAACTTATTTTACTTCTACTGGTACCTACCGGGAGCACATACTGTATGCACGTATTCAATTTCCAGGAGGATAAATAATACATAAGGCAAAGATTTATTATTCTGGTATACATCTTTAGAGATACAAACATTAGATACGTTTCGTATGATTAATGCAAAATTAATCCCGCTGGGACACCGTTGCAATTGAAAATCTTTCCCTGCCGCAAATCTCTACGGCTGATGTTAATGTGATGGAGACGTGCATATAAATACCCGCATACAGGTACTCTATTCAGTTCACTGATGTTAATCATATAAAGGGTAATAAAAATCGTACTATGCCGCGGGGAACTTTCGTTTACGTTTTTTCGCAATAAATTGCTGCATCTGAAATACACTACCGGCCAAAAGTTTCATATCACCGGGTATATCAAGATCTACAGATCAACCTTTATGAATAATTAATACTTATAACTTGAAAATTTTAATTTTGAATCACTGTATGTATGTACACTGATGGGCAAAACTATAAAACACCGTAAAAATTGCTGTGATAAGGAGTTATTATTATACTTATCTTAAAGTGCACTATTGCGAAGGTGTATGGCTACTACATGTCAATATTTTGAGCAGTGATTGCTGAGGCGATTCTGAACTACTTTTGCCTTTGCCGAAATGGTAGTTAAAGCTTCATTTTTTAATTATTAACGCAAAATACTGACCAATCAAGGCGCGCGTAGAACGCGCCTTCAGCTGCGAGAGTGTTCAAGGCCGTAATTGAGCGTATCGCGCTCTTCTCTCGGTTGAACGCGCGCTCTACCCGCGCTGTGATTGGTCAACGATTCTCGTTAATAAAAAGGAAAAAGTTGTTCAAAATTGCCTCAGCAGTCGCTCTTTAAAACATTTGCATGATCTAGCGAAACACCCTGTATATCTGAACTGTGTACATTCATCATCAGTTTATTTGATATTCATATCGAGCGGATCCTATTTCGAACAGGTTTCGTAGCTCTTGCAACTTCGCAGACACCGCAAAAAGATGATTCCCTATTTCACTCGTACGACACTAGATACGTACAGAGCATGTGATTTTTCTGTAAACGTGTAAATATATCGAAAAACACGATTGACATGGAAAAATGTCTGACACAAAAATTATAGGGTATTAAATGACACATATGATGCATATGTATATTCATTTAACATTTAAATGGCCTTGGAGTGTTCTAGTAAATGCATCTTTAAATTTTTCAATGAAATGCTGCATTTTTTGTTACATATTCTTGCAGTTCACATCAAAACGTTTTCAAAACGCTACTTACGCATTCATTTTGCACCAATCAAATTCGAGACATCAAACTTCAAATGTCATGCGCTACCGCTCATGGCCACTGCGTGCTGGTACAGCCGGCACATGAAATTTAATATCTCGCCTTAGCTAAAGCAAATTGCATGTGTAAGTAGTGTTCTGCAAACATTTGAATCTGAACTGCACGAACATGTGACAAAACGCACAGGCTTTCATTAAAAAATTTAAACGTGCCTTTAATAAAACACTTCGAGGTCAGTGGAATGTTTAATAAATATGTGCACCATATGTGTCCCTTGATACTCTACAACTTTCGTCCCAAACATTTTACCGCGTCATTTATATTTTTCGAGATATTTACATGTTTCCAGATAAATCATACACTCTGTATGTATGTAACTTTATAACGACGGGCAGTGGTTCGAACGAAGAAGAAAATCAAATATTAGTCATTAAATTTCAATGTTAAGTGCACTAATTATTTTCATCACCATTTTATATCAGAATAGTCGAAACACCAGAAGCAATAAAAAATTTTCTGCAAGTAATATTAGTTTAAAATAGAAATTGTAACATGCGAGTTAGTAGAAAGAGATTCGCTATTATTTGCAGTTACAAACACATGACATCTTTCAAATAAAAAACAACATATCTAAAAAATTAAGAAAATGGATGCAGTTTTTTAATTTAATCATGTTCATAATAAACCAATTTATAAAGTTTCTAGCGACGTACCATGGTTCGAACGAATAAGAAAGGAGTCAAATGTTATTTGTTCAATTTCAATGTTAACTACACCAATTATTTTCATTACTATTTTATATCAGAATAGTTGTTTTCGAAAACATTTGAGAAAGTATTTGAAAAATTAGAAAAATGATAATAATGATGATTCTTGATAAGGGAATGTGTTACATGAATTAAGTCGTTGGCACTGTTATTCATTTCAATATGACATAACTATAGAAAGAGTTATATGTCTTCAATAATAAAATTGAAGTTTAATCAATTATAGGAATAAATTTTTCGGGACAGAGCATCAAATTAAGTCTTAATGCTAATGGTGCATTATACAGGGTGATCCGTTAGTCGCAGAAGAGTCGGATGTGAAAGATTCCTGAGGCGACACTGAACAACTTATTCCCTTAGCAAAATGTTGCTTGAGCCCTTGGTTTTGAATTTTTAACGAAAGACACTGGCCACTCAGGGCGCGCGTAGAGCTCGCGCTCTGGAACGGAATGTCGCGTCACGCTGGATGGTGACGTTCGGCCGATGCCTCAATCTAAACGCGTCGGTATAGTGTTTTTATTCGTCATTCACGAATTCGACGTTATTCACTGCATTGATTCGGTTTTCGATACAACTTTTGCTACCTGCTATACTGACGCGTTTGTATCGGGGCACCGACCGATGGTCACCATCCCTGAACGCGGGCTCTATGCGTGCCTTGAATGGGCAGTGTTTTTTGTTAATAATTCAAAAACAAAACCTCAAACGACATTTTGCCAAAGAAAAAAGTTGTTCAGTATCGCCTCAAAAATCTCCCATATCCGTCTCTCCTATGAGTTACGGGACACCCTGTATGTACCTTATTCTAGTACCTGCATAACAAAACATGTTTCAGCTGCGGTCGTCTGCGGTTTTGTTGTCTGGAGAATTTTTTCTGTAACTTGCATTAGTATCTAAATAGAGAATGTTTGGCTTTCTGTTTGGATAACATGATACGAGTGTTCTAGGCGAAAGTTAAATGATTTAAAGTTAAATTTGAATAATTAATGTTGGCATTCAAATTTCTTATTGGAAAATTGTAGAACTATCGGCGTTGAAAAAATGTAAAAATGGAAAGAAAAATGTGTAGTAATATCCTTTGGATCGTACTCATCATTAACGAAATGTGAGCGTGGTAGAATTAAAAAACAAATTGTACATAAGATCTTCTCTACTGAAAAAAACATAAATGCAAGGAATCACAAGCAGATCATTTTAATCGCCACATGATTCGAATTATTCATAATTATCCTAATTAACCATACTTGAAGATTAATTAAATACGTTATTTAAACGAGAACTGCTTGGTTACAGAAAAAGATCGGGGATTAAATAAACAATGACATTATTTTCGTTTGTATAGATTTATATTTTCATTGAAAAAACAGATTCGGAAAACGAACAAAAAACATTGCTAAAATCTTGATATAACATAGAATTCGTACGATCCATGCGATACATCGGTAGCGGAAAGATGAAAGCAACATTTCATAATAATTGAGTCGTATTTCGCATACAAAAAAATGTCTACGACATTTGCACATGTACATTAAATGTCAATCGGAGAATGGCGATCATCTCTCGGTAGTTTTCCTCCTAGTTTCTTATATATTACGGTTTGCATATAAAATTTTCTATTCAGTTAATATTATATGTATATCCTGTTCTTTCATGAACACTTGTGATTAAGATTAACGAGTATCGGAGGCTCGTAAAACGTTTCTCAAAATCGGTAGTACTTAGCCGTTTAGCGTTCATAATTATGTCAACACATTTATAAGAAAGCGTAGTCACAAAGACACTTTATAATAGAGAAATTTACAAAACATGACATTTTTTATAGTAATAATATTATCATACAAGGAGAACATACAAGTTGCATTTAAAAGTACAATTTTTTCGATACAACTTAACTATTGCGGACAGTTGTGAACAATTTAGCAAGATATTATTTATAATTAATATGAATTAGTAAATTGAGAGTAATTAAATACTCAGATTCATATACATCGATTAATTATGAAATAAATAAGCGTCATTCATATTTCTATTTACTTATAACAATTATTGTGTTTAAAGGCATAACTATGAGACTTAAGCATTATAAAACAATTCTTGTAAAAGACTGTCGAAATTAATATAAATGCATTCATGTCTTCCATATTCATCACACTCAAGTACTTTTTTTTCTTTTTCAGTACTTCAGTTTGCATATTTATGTTGTACATACACGTAAAGCATGTGAACTGGGTCGGCAATACATCGTTGTGGCCTCGAGAACCGATGTTCTAATAAATTTCAACTTGGTGGTCCATTATCTGTAACGAGACGCAAATGGTATTGATTAAAATAGAAATACTCTATACGAGTAATCATCATCTATGTTTGGAACACATTTCTGACAAGTGAAGTAATGAAACGCAGTAACTTGTATCGACATGAGACGTAATTCCTGTTACACAGGATTTCCAGTAAACCATAATGCAATTCTTTATGAGAAAATATGTGGAAAGGGTGAAAAAATATAAAAAAAATATAAGGCGTTAAAAAATCAAACAATATTCACCTGATCAAACCTATCGAATGCAATCAATTTTGTTTCAAAAATTTGTTAACAGAGTTAGCAGGTACCAAGTTACCTCAGGACTCGGGTGGACATTCTTACTGACTCACCCTGTACAATATGTACATTCATACATATGAGTTTGCAATTATCGAAGCCTTGTGTTCTTGCATCAAGAAAGTGCAAACAGAGACTATTTGAATTACTAACTCATTACTTCATAAATGAATAGTAATGAATTGATAAAAAGCAAATCCAGTAATCAAGGTTCATGGATGGTCACATAAAACGCTTTTTTGTCGCTGGGTGAGTATTAACTTCATTTCTATTGACAACTTAAGTTTTCGAGAATGAAGAGAAACGTGCATTCCTGGCCTGGGTTTTGCCATTTATTTTAATGAATGTATAAACAGTAAATAAATGTGCAGAAATATTTTTCTTTTTTTATACAAAAGATGGTAGTTATGCAGAATAACAGAGGTACCTCCGATTACGGTGACCTTGAAATGTGTTGCCAAGGTCATCATTTTGAACAACTTTTTTCTATACATACAATAATAGGTGAACTCTTTTAATTATCGAGATATTTGCAAAAGAAAGGTTAGTTCAAAATTACGCAAATATTTTACAGTATTGTACGTTTAATAGTATTGAGTAGACAAAGACAATAACAGACAAAAGACAAAGGCAATAATGTAATTTGCTATCTCAACTAAATTACTTGTCAGGTCGGGTTACTAACTGATCCATAGCAAGTCATAACACATAGTGATAAATATATTTTTGCGAACATCTAAAAAACCAAAAGGGTATA